>VZSC01017256.1:127661-149180 GCA_013398225.1 Steatornis caripensis
CCCCACCCGCCTCGAGATTTCCGACCCGGTTCGCTGGGCAGCCCCACCACCGCCCCGCTCGGGCACGCTCCCAGGCCCCGCGGCAGCTGCAAGCGCACGCCCCGACGGCCCAGGCCCCGGCGCCCCCCACCAGGAGCGGCCCCGGGCCGCAGAGCGGCGGCCGCCCCGCGCCGCCAGGTGGCGCCAGCGCATAAGGAACAGGCGGCGGNGGCGCTGATTTTGTTCTTTTGGCACAGTGGAACTTTTTACAGTGGGTAAAATGCACCTGCGAGGGAAACCATGTTTCCCTAAGGAGCGGCCCACACAGGCACGGGAACAAGCTCCTCTGGGGATGTAAAGGCCAGCACAGGTCTAAGAGGCAGAGGACAGGTGCAATTCTTGCACGTTTCCCACGTTTAGAGCTGCACACTTGCAATAATGAAAGGGTGAAGATGCGATGTGGGAGAGCAGGTGGCTGACCCCGGCTCTGCAGCTGATGTGAATGGGAGGTACTCGAAGTCCCTGGCCAGGGGCAAGTAAGAACCTATCTAGCACCCACTACTGTATTCTCTTTTTAATAAAAAAACCACAGCCGGTTATAGCGACGTGTTAAGTACTGTTTCAGCAAAACAGGACATCTGCATTACCAGACCCAAACTGTCGAAAGGAATCTAAGTTACCGTTTACATGGAGTTCAGCTGGAACTCAGCTGGCAAGCTTCAGTTTCCATTGAGGGTCGCTCCGTAGCTCTCACAAACCGGCTGGGGAATGGTAAAAATCATCCCATGCAGCACTTTTGTACAACTGATCTTTTAAGACTAACCATAAAAAACCCCTCCTCAGTCACAATTACTGAAACGGAATATAAATTTAAGTAAAGATCAATAATAATTGAAAATATCAAACAACTCAATTCCTTAAGCCATATTAATGCTGATTACTGCTATTTAAACTTCATCCTGGACTATAAGCGTTTAATGCCCTCTCCAGTAGTGGCAACACAGGGATCAGTTTCAGGTCACCTTCAAGAGCCCCGGATCGTTTCATTCACACAGACGGAACAGGGAGAATTGGTGACTCCAGGGAGAGGCAAGAGCTGCCTATGCCCAAAGGTATTAAGTCTGACGGGTGCCACGTGAAACCTCCTTCCCCAGCTGTGGCTGCGTGCAGGCAGCACGGGCAATCAGTTTCCAAACAGCAGAAGAATGGAAAAAGCTTTTTTCTGAAAGATAGCTAGCTCTTAATTATAGCGGACCTGAAACAAGGATTGCAATGTAGCACCAGCTGTGAGCTTGTAACTCGTACTTTGCCAGCTGAGGGATGAGAAAGCCAAAAGGGGATGAGTTGGAGAAACCCCCAACATGAGCTGGCCCACAATTTGCTGATCATACAGAGTTTATCTACAGAATTCTGCTGTGCTGGATTCTGCCACTGAATTGTGCTTTTACCACCAGATGCCTCTAAGGACATCTGCTAATCTGTGCAGAGGAATCTCAAAGCAAGTCTGTAATGGGGCACAAGAGGGGGAAAAACTGAAAGCGATGCCAAATTGAGGCCCGTTCTTCATACCAGGCATCTGGAAATGACTTACAGGTGTCTCAGACACCGTTCGCGCAGAAGCTTAATGTATTATCGCTATTCATTTTGCACAAACGTCCCAAAAGGTTGCATTCATACAGAAGCAACACACATGGCAACCCTTTTGATTCGGACAACCAGTCAGGGCGCTGCTGACAGTCAGATTATCGCAGGTCTGCCATCAGCAGCAGGATGTTTCTGTGCAGGCTTTACAGCCCTCCCTGTGCTCCCTGACTGTGCTTACACCTCCAAGACAAGGCACCCCATCTCCTAGCCTGGAAGGAGAGAGCAATGTCCTGGACAGGGGGAGCTACCTCTCAGCAGCCCAGACCTCCGCTCACAGAGGTGGCGCAGTCTGGTACCAGGAGCCTGTGCCTGTCCCAGGTGCCTGCTGAACACCTGCTGGACGTGCCTGGACGGACTTTTGGATGATGCAGTGGGGAAGGGAGAGGGAGCCGAGTGAATTATGGATGCAAGAAACGTGAGCAAACTCCTTGTTCCTCCCAGTCAGGATCTCTGCATTTTAGAAAAAACAGTTCCACGCATTTGTCTGGCTCGGACTCTCAGGCCGATGCCTCTCTCCCTGCCAGCCATCTGCCACATCACTTTTAGTTCTCCAGGCACACACGGCCAAGAGAACATGCTCCCAGCCTTTGGCCGCCACACTACTGACTCTCTACTATCCTAGATTCTGATATAAAAGCTTTAATTCCTCACAGAGGTCAAAAGCTTCAATACCTGACTCTGGTCCAGGCTGAATGGGACTTGAACAAACACCACTTGTTCTCAGTGAGTTAAGAACTGGACGCTGTCACTAGTCTCTGACCAGGAGGCACTTTCCCCAAAGGCAGAGATAGTACCAGCTTCTCCTCCTAATTCTAAAGGGCATCAGTGATCCTGAAAGAGGATACAAAAACCTTCCTGCAGGCACAGCATTTGGCCTCGGACCTCCGCGCACACCCTGGCTGTATCGTCACTAACCTGTCTTAAACATGAAATTCTTATGAAAAATGGCAACCCAGGAAACAAAAGAATCAACAAAACCCTCACACAGCTTCCAAGTTCAGAGGAATAAAACTAGATTAACTGCAACACGGAACAGGTAAAAGGGTGAGACTGTCACTTCACCAGCAACACTATGCATAACGCTTTGATTAAGTCATTGACAAATCTGCTTTAGGGCTAGGAAATTTGGAAACATCAGGTAATCAAACTGTGAGGTCTGTGAAAGAATGTGATTACTGCAAAAATGTGATGAAACTAATGTGCTTGGCTCCAGAATTTCATGGCACACCCAATACAGGAACCAAATCTGATGGCTTCTTGGCGAGCAGTGCCCCTCTGTGTTCCCCGAACAGTTATTCGTGTCCTCTTTGTTTTCTAGGTCTGATCGGAATCTAAAGCTTTTATTTTAGTTTTATTTCCAAGGATGCATTTCCCAGGATATGTACCCATAAACAGAGACGTGCACATGCAAATATACCGTGAATAATTGTGCAGAATTTCACCCTTCCCTCCCAAGACATAAAAGAGCCACGTGTTACCAAATTTATGGCGAGTTTGTTGTAGTTTTCACACAATTTTCTTGGTGCACTGCAGATTTTTTTTAACAGGCTGCCACTTCCTCTCCTGTTTAATGTTAAGGTACTTGTCCAGTCTCAGCTACACCTACGTCATCTCGGATTTCTAAGGTTATCGGTCCCAGGGGCAATATTCTGTTTAGCAAGTGTGTCATTTTCTCTCTGCCCTCCAACTTTGCACTGGCCTGCAGAGCTTGGTATGCAATAATGGAGCAGTGCAAACTCAGATTGCTAATGCTGCAGCCAGTACTGATCTTTCACTGATGGTCGAGACACATCAGAATGTACTTCATAGCTGAGACCTCTAACTACAGAAAGCTGGGCATGACACCAGCATCCGACTGGGGCAGGGGTGAGGCAGAAAAGCAGAGCTGGTATTTGTTGACTCAGATGCAAGCACCTAGATTTGGTATTGTGGGTTCCACAGTTGATTTTCCCTTGCTCACAGACCCATGTTGTGCCTAAACTTTCTTTCATTGCAAAAAGATGTTTGTGTGCACATTGGGACATACTCTCCAGAGGAAAACATACAATATAACTGTGATGTGAAAGAAAATATACTCCAGGGCAGCTGCAGAGAACTTCACAGACCTGCCTATTTGCACAGCAAACTTCTTGACCACTCTACGCATCTAAGCGGCCTTCTCTTTAGGCTGGAAAGTTGAGAACAGCAGTAAACGATATCCGCTCTGAAACACTCAGCTCCACAGAGTCCGTCTGTAAACAGCTGCAACCCATTCCGATCTGACACTGAACCGCACAAACATGGAGTGCCCGTGGGGGAAACCAACCTACCAATACTGCAAAGGCTCTTTGCAACTGAGTGGGTGCCCACAAATGGTGCTTGGAAATGCAAGACCATAGGTACCATTTTTTCCCAGTGAATGGAGGGGACAGTTTTTGGATATGACCTTTCTGGGGACGGTCTCGGCAGCTCTCATACTATGCACCTCAGAAGTGTTGAATGGTGGGAAGAAAGAACTAGCATGCAGAAGCAAGTTGAGTTGGATGGTGACAAACGGCTCCTTCTCAGGGAAGGCTGGTGGCGGCGAGAAACATTGTGCTCTAAATTAACCCTTCATAAAGCAAAAGAGCAAAAAAGCTTCGAGATACTCACACATCGGTTTGAGCTGTCCGATGAGTTCCTCTTTTGTCCACTTTGCCCATTCCTTCTTGTCTGTGTTTATTGAGCACAAGATGGGGCCGCACGGTTTCCCGCAGTCCTCGATGGCAGGGACGTTCAGGTAGTGCACCAACACGATGTCTGGGTTCTGCGGGGAGAGCAGAGCGGAAGTTACATTCTTGGGCCTCTCCTCCCATGCAGGGCTCTCTGCATTTACCTTCCTGATTACAAATATGGCAGAAAGCATCATAATTAGATCCCAGTACGTACCAGAGGCACCCGAGATCAGAGCGTCTTTAAAAGAGGTGGCAAAAGATGACCCACGGCCAAATTTGCACCCAGCTTCCCCCACTCCAACCCCTCGGGTACCCTTTGCGTGCAACTCTCCCGCTTCCCTTGTGCACTCAGGGTGAATCTTTTTTCCAACTCATCTAACACTGAATACTTGCAAGAGTCCTGCAAACACCAGTTGCAACAAGCACCAGGTAATTCGCTTTGGTTTAAGGGACCGACTGGTGGTCTGTTTGATCCAATGCTTTCATCAGTTCCGGTCCAGATCGGGCTATTTCGAATATACGGAAATTCACCCGAGAACATCAGTAACAACCACGGTTTCCGGATGATGACAGAAAGAAGGAGGAAAGAGCAAAGGAGGCTCACAAACAGCATTACAGAGTGCCCCAAGGACAGGCTCTTTCCAGACAAGCCCAAAATTGCTTGTCTTCTGAAGGTCTTGCAGCTTTACAGTGAAAGCAATGAGCTGCAGAAGGCTGCGACTGGAAGAGACCGTGTCCTTTGCAGAACTGCTGCAGAACTACTGCAAGGCGCTCGCTCCCACGGTGCTGTTTAATGCTCCCCTTTCCCCCCGTGCACCTTCTCACGGGGGCTCAGAGGGGATGCAACACTGCTTTGACGCACTGCAGCGCCGTCCCACTGACACAGGTGTTTTGAGCAGGGAGCTGAGCAGCCTGTTACCACCCTGCGAGTAAATGAATCATCTTAACAACAGCAACAGAAACACCTCCGCCAGTTTCCCAACCGCATCCCAGGGAGATAGTACAATAGATAATAACAAGATTGAGAAGCTGATTTCTTTCCCTTAAGTCATTTACTCCTAAGTTCACAAACTTTAATGACTGCTTTGGAATTATTTATAAAAATAAATAGGATAATGGTGTAATTAAAACTCTAATGTTTCATTAATGCTGTTAGAGCCCTGTTCTGAGTGGGAGAGGGAACACAAGCCGTCATTCGTTCACGAAGGTTGTGCTAATGGGAGCACTTGCCTATGAAACTCACGGAGAACTGGAGCAGTACGTGGACACCCGCACCAAGGAAAGACCGGCGGAAGGCAGCTTCTGAGGGCCAAAACAGCGCTGAGGCCAGGCACGGCATGCTGCGTGGCTGCGCCTGGAGCCAGCCCGGGGCACAAATAGGGCAGTGCTCGCTGCAGCCAGGTGCAGGGGTGACCGTGCACCCCTCGTGCGCCCTGCATGCGAGGAGCATTCTGCACATCCCCGAGATGAGGGGGCAGCTGGTTGAGCCTCCCAGCTCCTCGAGGCTTGCCAAGGTGGTGGTGGCAGCTGAAAGGCCACCCCTTCACGTGGTGACCGCGTACAGCAGCATGACAAGTGCAGCAGCCGCACAGAGCGCGCCCTCCCTCTGTCTGCATCCTCTTGCGTGTTGGCACCCAGCAGGGCTCCAGTGACCAGATGCGTCCCTTTGTCCAGAGGAGAAGCTCTCTTTGAAGTCAGGAAGCCATGCAAGCAGGAACTTGCATTTTTCCCCCTCTACTGCTGAAAACTGCAAGCGGAGGATTTTCAGTGAAGGTTCTGCTAGACTGCAGTATCAAATTCTTGCAGCCTGTGTTAAAAAGAGTTGCATTGCACAGGGAAGAGGCAAGGAAACCCAGTAAGGAACTGTGAACAACTTACTTCAGAGCAGTTTTGGAAAATGCTAAAGCAAAGAAAACCATCGGCTCTTCTATTCCTGAGATTCTCCTGGAGACAAACAGTTGGATCTTTTACATTCCATTTTTATGCATCCAAAACCTACTGTTTCACCGGACACATCTTCTGCCCCAGATGAGAGACAGCCAGACAAGGACAGATTAAAACACCGAACCCTCTCTTCTGAAGCTGTTGCAGGATTCTCCCTCTTCACACACCCAGTGCACACCTGCAGGTCACCATGCAGAATGGAACCATGTTTTCCGTTCAGCCTTCCTGTTTTACCCTTTAACAGTGACAGAGGTGACAGACGGGGTTCCCGGGGAATTAACGAGGCAGCTGAGCTGACTCCAGCACAAGTGGACGGCGCTGCTCAGGACCGGAGAAATGCTGAAGGGGAGGTCTGAAATGTTACGGTCCTCTAAAAGTTATTACCTATACACCCAAATAGTCTCCATCAGCTAATTTAACATAATTAGTGATTTGGATGATGAAGTAATAAAAAGTAATATGGTTCAGAGATTTCATGTAAAGACACCTCGTGCTCTCAGAGAAGTTTCAAAGAAGGGAGCGAGGACGTGCTGCTGCTGTGGCGCTGGGCGACTTGGCAGTTCTGCAGATGCTTCTTCCTTCATTTCAGATAAACTGTGTTTTTCACAATCTGATAGTGCCTCCTCGTCACCAAGCAAGTCAGGACGACGGGCCTCCCTGGCTTCACTGCAGCAGAAGCAAGTGGACCTCAGCAACGGGCTGGCACTGGAATTTATACTTTTTACATATAAAAGCACATAAAATAAGTGCAAAACCAACAGGCTCATTTCTTATGCCTACACCTAAAAGTTGACCTCAGATTGGCAAGTCTCATGAACGCCGATCTACCTTGTAAACCGAAATGTTTTGACACAACTTAAGAGAATTCCTATGTTTTGGCAAACTCTAAATCAGCAGCGAATCGCTATTTCTTTGTGGACACCTACCAGCAGAACAAGAGAGATGCAAAAGACTAAAAGAAAAATTACAAATGTAACTTGCATGTCAGAAACATGCCAGGACCGCAGGCATGCCACGCAGAAGCCTTTCCCCTGGGCAGCACAGAGGTCCTACAGGAGCCCTGGACGGGGCTGCTGGCAGCTCTGGAAAAGTGCCCGTCGGAAAGACGCCTGTAGCTGCAATGCCCAGAGCCTCTGCAGAGCTGCACCTCATCCCGCACATCTGAGCCAAAGCTGCCGCCATCTGTCCCCGGCCTGGGCAAGGCTCCTTGGCACGCTGCACCAGAGGCATCCTCAGCAGAGGCTCCTCAGGGTGGTGGAGGAATTTGTTCCAGTATACCTGGTGCTTCAGGGTAAGTAGGATACGGCGCAAGAAGTGGTTAAAAACCACAAAAAGCTGTTAGTTTTGATAAAGAAAAATGCAGCTGCAACATCTGTCTGACTCTTGTTTGCAGCTTCATCAGCACTAAGTGGTCAATAAATCAGACTGGCATGGCGTTACGTTTCCTCCATGGCTTAACCATTAATCTAGTGCCAGTTCTCATGAAAAATGAAGGAGAAAAACTATGTGATAGTGAAAGTGTATACATTATCCAGAAAGTAATAATAGCACGTAATGGCGCTGCAGACCTCCCTCCCAGCACGACTGCTGACGCAGCGATGCAGCCCCCCTGTGCTACCCACTACACGCTATTTAAATTAACCAAGTAAATCAGCTATTGTTTGTTCCACCAGCCCACTCCATGTTTATCTTTTTCTCACTAGCAGAAACACAAAGCTGAAACAAGGCAGGCTGCTCCAGCTCCCCACTCCTGGCAGGCAGGGAGGGGGAGATGCAAAGAAAAGCATGGTCAGCCCGTAAAGGGCTGATTAATGCTTGGATGAAGGAATGGCAGGTACCACCAGTGCTCCAAGCTGGCAGGGCTGCGAGGGAAACCTTTCTCTCATTTCAGCAACCGCCTTCTGCTTGCTCGTTACTACCCAAAGTCAGTCCCCCATGCAAGGGCAAGTCTCCCTCCTCAGGCAGGGCAGAATAATCACCCCACCCACACACTCTTTTGCTGTCCCCATCTAAAAGCATGGGGTTTTTTGTTCTTTTTCTTTTTTCAAAAAGCAAAAAATCAAAAGCCGTTTTGGGCCAGCTTTCAGCTGCTCTTCAGCTGCTCAGCAATGACAATCAGCTCAAGGCTAAATCTCACCAGCACGGGCTTCCAAATCATCGATGACCACAGCTGAAGATATTTTATTTAGAAAAAGACCTCTGAGCTGAAAGTTTTGCATTTGCACTCCCTGCTGGAAGGATGAAAGGAAATAAATCATCCTCAGGGACGATGAGCATCGGTGAATTTAATCCCAGCCACCCTGTAAGGAAATTACCCCAAAATACAGCCCTGGGAGCAACGGCCATTAGCTCTGCTCTGCTGCACAGCCAGCCGCCCTGGCTTTCGCTGGATACCCGTGTTATTTCTGTTATGTCGAACTTGCAAAGTACTATGCATTATTAAAAACATGGAAGGTGAAACTAGCCTTTTCCAGCCCTCATGGCTACAGGTACTCACAGGTAACTCAGATACTGGCAGTGTCCATGTATCACCTATAATCTAAAAACAACCCAAGTAATGAAACCTTTCCCAGACATACGGAGGTGTGGATGATAGACTCTTCTGCTATTTATAGCAGTGTCTATCTGGAGGGTTTTCTCCAGATTTTTAATGGTTTGAGAGGTGCCTGAGATACCTGGAGTACGAGGCACAAACACACAACACAGACACAGAAGTAAGGGGATTTTTCCCTTTCCAGAGACTAACTGCTACCTTCAGACAAGACACCTGATTTGAATCCCAGCAATTTCTTTATCCTTGAACTAATTTCCAATTGAGGCCATGCAACGGAAGGCAACCTGGCGGCCGATGTGTTAGAATATATCAATCTTTCACACTAGCAGTGAAAACCAAAACCAAGATCTAACATTGACTTTAAAACACACAACCCATTGCCTTAAGTTATCTTGAGCTGGGCATGTTTAATTAGGGATAACAAGACAACTAAGACTCGTAGCACAGCCCTGGCACCCTAGAGTTGAAGCACCAGGACACCCGGTAGAGAGGGCGACGCCAGAGCCAGATGCAAAAGCAGAACTTGTGCTGCAGAGCAGGACCCCTTTTGCTGGGAAATCCATTTTAGCCCGTACAGCAATTTGAAATAACCTTATATCCTATGCCTCCAGCTGCACGAAAGAGCTGGTAGAACTTAAGTCCCTTCAAAAGCTTCCTCAGGAGGAGAGGACACATAGGGTCACAGCTGAGCAGAGAGAGATGTCGGTGCATATATGGTTTTAAACCTGATTGAATCAGCATCCTGAAATGCCCCGGCTCAGGAGCAGTTACTAAATGTCATTGTCCTTGCCTGGCACAGGAACAGCAGGTCCTCTCCGGGGCCGTGCCGCTCCCCTCCATCTCCACCATCGCCGCATCCTGGCCATGCCTGGAGTCGCAGGATTTAGACCCTATGGATACCACAGGTGTCTCCAAAGATCAGCCCACAACTCCAAAACAGAGCCATTTTTCCAGTTTTTCAGCCCAAAGCCTTTTGAGATTTTTGTTTGTTTATTTTCACTAATTTTTGAGACAAGAGACTGGCGACAGGCCAACCCAGCTCCACATACTGCAAACAAGGGAACGACAAATCATGAAGGGTTTGGAAAGCTAAAAAATTATTTTGACCCTCCTGTATTTACAGGAGTGAGTTTTTCTGCAATTGTTTTAAAGGGAAGCAAGATTTAATAGGGTTGCATGCTTTATAATGTGCTCCCCAGTTCCTCTTCAATACCTTGGTAAGGGAAGATAAAGTGTAATCAGGAAAGTAATTGCACTCTGTTCTACATTTCATGTCTCAAAAGAATGACTAGGGGGTACAGAGCCACCACAGGGCAGGGTTTGGATTAGAAAAAATACAGTTTTTCCTTTTGTTATTTTCTTTTTTAATCCTTTATCTTTCTTCTTCCTCTAGCTGCTCCCAGCATCCCTCGATAACCCACGTTTCTCCCAATACAAACTGTGCCTGTCCCAGCCCCATGACACCGACGACACAGGCAAATTCCCACTGCTCCTCGGGAACATTGCTCCCAGGTCCCTAACAGCCAGCCTGCAAAGAGCATCCTTGCCCGAAACACCGATTTATCCTCCAAGTGCTGTTGGCAACACCTGAAAACGAACAGGAGAGAGAGCCCCCTCCCTAGCACCTTCTCCTCGAGCCTTGCAAAAGCATTGCCCATGGCAGATCTCCAGCAGAGATGAATGCAGAAGATCCTGCTGGACAACCTTGGGAGAAGGCAGCAAGGGAGTGGAAATGGTCCTGAAGTCTTTTTCTCCCCCTTAAAAGAAAGGTCCAGGTGGTGTTCACACTACGGGTGGTTGGTTTGATTTCAATTGCCCCAAGACAACCCCAGAAACAAGCATAGTCCCGTCCAGGGAAGAGCCAGGAGATCTCTAAACGAGCTTTTCTTTGTAGATGAGCCTGGCAGCAGTTTCGCGGGGTTATGAAGAGCACGTGGATCAGCCCAGTCATCATCAGGCAGCATTCAAATAGTGCAAGCAGCAAAGAGTCTTAATATAGAGCAAATAGCAAATACCTACTTACCTACCTACTTACCCTAATGTGTCATCAAATGCGATACATTTGAAGGTATTTTATATACAAAGAGCTGCCTCTGAATACTCCTGGGGAGCACATGTATTTAACATGCACTTTGAAAGATACAGAAAAATACAGCACTGTAATTTCTGGCCTCCAAAGTTCCAAAAATAAATTGATTTCCAAGTTGCTTATTACCTTTCATAGGAATGCCTCTTGTGCTAGTAAAAGGTGTTAACAGAAGGACGATACTGCACAACTAGAAGCATGCAGCAAAATAAACCAGAAGGCACTTCTCTTTCTCATGCAGGTATTATTCTTCTGGACAACAGAAATTTCTTTTCATCTGTGCCACTTCCCAGCTGGAAGCTTTAACTTACACAGGCAGCTGACAGGAACAAGATAATTCTGCCATGAGCTGGGACTGCTTCTGTTTATCTAGAAACACCCAGTGGAGCTGGTGGTGCTGACGCAGAAGCCCCGTGTCCTGGTGTCCGGGGACAGAAACTCAGCAGGGAAATCTCCTGTCCTGCTTATTGCTCAGAGCAATGAGCCCAGCGGAGACCACGAGAGCGTTCGCCTGGGAAGCGCTGAGGAGACCTGAGCCTACAACACCCAAACGCTCACGGCATTGGCAATACCCTGCATGGGGGGCACCGAACAGCAGTGCATCCCTATGCTGCAGCATCTGCCACCGCAGCGCAGCTCCGCAAAAAACAGCAAAGGAGTCTGAGAAGGGCTTTCCTGGAGAGCGGCAGCAGGCTCCGGACTTCGCACCACAGAACAAGGTAGAGGTGCTGAAGGAGCAAAAGCTGCTCTCNCAGCATCTGCCACCGCAGGGCAGCTCCGCAAAAAACAGCAAAGGAGTCTGAGAAGGGCTTTCCTGGAGAGCGGCAGCAGGCTCCGGACTTCGCACCACAGAACAAGGTAGAGGTGCTGAAGGAGCAAAAGCTGCTCTCGCCTCTTCCAAACCCATGGTTCTTACTCTTTTCCACTCAAACCTTTGTGCCTGTACATATGGATTCCTGAAAGACCAGCTTGAGGGTTCAACAGCCATTGAACAGCCAGGCACCTGGGCAGCTGTTAAAGGGAGTTTAATAACCTTCCAAAGCTATGCCATTGCTCACATATCAAAACGTAACCATGATAAAAGCACGCAGAGAAAACTTAAGATAGCAAATTGCCCTACTTCAGCTTGCTTAGAGATACTCTTTCTTAACACACACCCCACTCATGAAAACCACATCGTAACAGCAACGGATCCATTTAACCCAGCCACTGCATCTAGTATCGACCACCTTTTAAGGGAGACAAATCTGCCAGGGAAATCATCGGAGCATCTCCTCCTCCTTTCTGTCACTTGCTCTCTTCAGTTGTCCAAGGTCTTAGAACTCATTCTGCAAAAGCCTTGAGGTTCTTCAAACAATAACTCCGCGGGCAAACCAAATGCTTCTTTGGGTTTGAACTCCTACAAGGTATGCTTCCTGACAAATGAGGCTTATTACAGATATTTAAGTTCCTTGCTATACTGTGCATATACTGCTACTCCAACTCTCCACCTTTGAAGACTGACGCTTAGACAACACCTCTGTGTTTTCTTATAGTAAACCTGCATATTGCAACCATTTCCAGACTGGTGCAGAGGAGACAATCAAAGCCATCTTATATTTCAAAGCATCCTACACTTGGATTGGGCTTTTCAGTTCCAGAGCATCTCAAAGAATGAGAGGAACCCATACAGCCAAAGTTATACACCAGGATTACCTGATTTAGCAAAAACACAGCTCCTTCTAGTGTAAAACAAAGCAAATGCTTGACAGCACATAAAGCATCAGTAAGGAACCTCGCAGCCACCAAAGCTGCAGACACAGAGCGGAGTTCTGCCCTGCAGTTGCATCAGTAGTTCAGAACCACGTCACGCCATCCACACAAACATGAACAAAGCCATGTCAAATTAGCGCACACAGACATAAGTATTGAGGTATCGAATACCATGTAATGGTGCCAGCCTCTTCGCAGACTGTTACTCTGTAAAAGATTCGCTACTGCGTTCAGACTATTTTTCCTCAACAAGTGTGAGCCTGAGATCCCTCAGCTGACATTTGCAAGGACTTCTTATTTTCTTCATTCCGAAAGGACAGAACCTCCTCTCCCTCTTTCTGTTTTTGTCGCAACCTTTACGTGGGAATTCTGTCATTGCATTTCAAACAGGCGCAGACAGAGCTAAGCTCAAAACCCTTCCATCCTCATCACCTCCCAGAAATGCCAGCGTTATGAAGCGTGCCCCAAGTGGCTTCTATCCTTTCCCAGCTCACCCAAGCCAGAGATGCAACAATAGCTGGTCTGAAATAAGAAGTAATTTTAATTTCAAAGCTCTGCTGACATTCACCAAATGCTTTCAAAGTTTGTATCAACGAAATGCACTGCTTCAAATTCTGGTTTGAATGCAGATGGTGCAAGTTTCTTGTCTCACATGCTGATGGCCTAGTTTGCCTCAGTAACGCTGTTAACTTCTAAACAGTAATGCATTTCTGTGGATTTAGAACAGTTCAATGTGTACCTGAAGATGCCTCACTTTTTATTTTTATGAATTGGTATTGTTGTAGGCAGATGAAGTAATATGAAGCTGACATTTCCAAATACCAAACAAGAAAACCTCAGGAGAACGTACCCAGAGCTCATGATCAGCTTTCCCTCCAAAGACTGTCCCTTAGCGCAGCTCCTAAAGCTTCATCAAGCTCTAAGCTATTTTTGTACGTATGTGAATGTGCCGAAATCATTTGGAAGCTGATTGCCCCGGAAAAATCGTGTATACTCCCTGCAGCAGCAGCAGATGAGTGTCAGCGTACAGGAGTGGAGGACGTAGGACTAAGGACGCGTCCAAAGGTTTGTGCCGTGCAAGATGCACAAGACCAGCAGCTCCACATTCCACAGGATGCTGTGGACTCCCAGCCCTGCACAAATGCTGACCAGAAAAGGAGCTTTCTGCAGCGCTGGAAATGGACGACAGCTCCCGCAGCATCCCAGGGGCCGGAGCTGTGCCGAGCAGCCGGCTCTGCCTGCTTCTGCTGCAGCCTTGCACAGCCAGCAGCCACATGCAGCCGAGAGGACGCAGGACTCTCCGCCGCCTCGTGTTAGGCATGGTGGACTCCCCATATAGCTGTGCTCTGCTATGATGGGACTACCTGCTATTTCTGGCTGGCGTGTGGATGAGCTGAATGTCTTTGACAGCTCTGCCCCTCGCAGCACATGCCACTCCTTCCCCCGACCAGGACACGGCACACACCAGCCCTCGCCCCTTCCCATATGTCTGCACAGGCGCAGCAAGTGCAGAGATATGGGGCTCCAGGTGCCTGGAAAGGATACAGGCACGACCTTGATGCCTGCGTGGAGGAATAGGAGATAAATGCTATTTAATGTTCCATGCAGCCCACATAGTACGTGGTAAGCCAACAAGTCCTTTTTATTTTCACTCTTTGCCCTGAGGGTTTTGTCATTTATAGGTTCTTTAAATTTGTTACTTCTGATACCAGTGACTGGTAATACAATTCCCGGAGGAAGAACATCAATAAGGTTCAAAACACTTTCATAATGTTGACTGTGATAGTCTTGCAACATTTTTGTTCCTGTGGCGTAACCCTCATGACACTGCTATATGGCATACAGGTTATTCATTGAAGGTTGTGTTGTGCCTGCATAACCTTTCCGGACAAGAGTAACCCCCAGTACCAGGGAATCCAAAGTTCTCCTCCTGTGGTACGTGTTTTGGCGTCCAACTTGACTCTGCATTGGACACAAGGGCTCATAGAGACGCGAGAATTCAAATTGAAGATGCATAAGGAGGCTAGCAACACCAGCTCTGTCCCCAGCAGCAAAGATGGGCAGGGCCCAGGGATACGCCAGACTGCCACGCCAAAGACACGCAGGACTCCCCTGTTCTCGCTACAGTTGCTGGCTTTTACTTGTTAAAAAGGACTCACGGCAGCCAGCTGGGAACTGATGCAGCACTTCACACTGGAAACATCAAATCCTAAGGCAAAAGAAGTACGAGGCTTGAATTTCTTCTGAATCCCAAGGAAAAGATTATTAGACACCCTTCTTTCTTCTCACTATCGCTCGGAAGCCTCACATTTCCCCAGACAGAGGAGATTAACAAACAGAGATTAGCATCGAAGAGCTTCTGCTGTAGGCTGTGTTAGACTGAGCCCAGCTCTCCGGGCCTCCTGTATAGATATTTCTAGACTCCCAAGTGGACGCCTTGAAATCTTGAAAGGAAACATGAAGCCCGCCAGTGCTGTTGTGTGGCTCAGAGGGGCTTCTCTGACCCACTGAGGAGAGCGGAGTTACCTCCTTATCAGAGCTCGCCAAGGACTCCGAGTCCTTCCCAGCCGTGGAGGTACTCAGATTTCTTTTGGGAGATCTTCTTGTACCATCTGACAGCCAGATTTTGCTTCTCTATTTCACGTAAGAGAGCAAACACAGAACCACGCCCAGGGCAGGCAGACAGCTCTGGTTACCACTGATGCAACTCCAGGTTCGAAGAAGAAGGACGCATTCTTTCCCGGCTCCTCTCTGCCCCAAGTCAAGCCTCTCTCTCTCCCAGGTCTCTTTCATACATGGGGAGAAGAGAATGGTAACTGCATAGCGAGCCCACCCCGCCTCGAACTCCCCAGGTAGGACAAGCAACCTGGCTGCTAACTAGAAATATTATTGTTATTTGCAATTAGCAGAACAGGTGCTGCAACCCGGCCATAGAGTAAAGTGAATTGCCCTTAAGCCTAATCCATCAGTCTCAAGTCCACTGCGTGGGAGCAGCCTGATAATTTCCTAGCAGATGACAGGGCACCGATAACCTCAAAAGCTGTGTTATTTAAGCAGAAGAAGGTGAGCTTTGTTTACCCCTTGGGCTCAGGCTGAGCAGATGACAGATGCCAATGCTACAACCAATTAGATTTTTAAGTAGAGAGAGCAAATTTATCAGGAGAGTGTTTGGAGATGTGGCACATGAGAGTTACTAACTTCTCTGGTAACTCCATAGCTGCATCTCACCTTGTTCCTCTGGAGATTTTCCCCGATCTGTTTATTTCACAGTACACTCTAATAACAATAGTGAAGTTTTGGCAATGCCTTCTGAAGAATACAACAAATAGCAATGTATTTGCTGTTATATGCAGGAATTCCCTTTTTCTTTCTTTTTTTTTTTAAATTCACTCACCAAAAGTGTCTATGAAGTAGAGATACTCTATAAATTGAGCGCTGCTGCCTGTGGTCCCCGACCAGGGGACCAGCACACTCTGTACTGGGTGTGCATGGCAAGGTTTTGGTAGGGGGAGGGCTACAGGGGTGGCTTCTCTGAGAAGCTGCTAGAAGCTTCCCCCATGTCTGACGGAGCCAATGCCAGCCAGCTCCCAGTCGGACCCGCTGCTGAGCCCGTCAGCCACGGTGGTAGCACCTCTGGGATAACACAGTTAAGAAGCAGGAGGACACCTGCACAATGGGAATTGTGGCTGAAGAGCAGAGCGAGAACGTGCAAGAGCAATGACTCTGCAGACCCCAGGAGCAAAGATCCCTGGCAGCCCGTGGTGCAGACCACAGGGAGGCCAGCTGTCACCCTGCGGCCCGTGCAGGTCCACGGCAGAGCAGAATCCACCGGCAGCCCACGGAGGACCCCGCACCAGAGCAGGCTCCTGGCAGGACCTGCAGCCCGGTGGGGAGAGGAGCCCACGCTGGAGCAGGTTTGCTGGCAGGGCTGGTGACCCCGCGGGGGACCCACGCTGGAGCAGTCTGCTCCTGAAGGACTGCGCCCGTGGGAGGCACCCACGCTGGAGCAGTTCGTGAAGAACAGCAGCAGTGGGAAGGACCCACGTTGGAGAAGTTCACGGAGGATCACCTGCCACAGGAAGGACCCCACGCTGGAGCAGGGGAAGGGCGTGAGGAGGGAGGCACAGCAGGGACAACACGATGAACTGACTGCAACCCCCATTACCCATCCCCCTGCGCTGCTAGAGGGAGGGGAAAATCGGGAGTGAAGTTGAGCCCAGGAAGAAGGGTGGTGGTGGGGTATGGTGTTTAAGATTTGGTTTTATTTCTCATTATCTGCTCTGATTTGATCAGTAATGAATTTAACTAATTTCCCCAAGTCAAGTCTGTTTTGCTGGTGACAGTAACTGGCAAGCGACCTCCCTGTCCTTATCTCGACCTGCAAGCCTTCGTTGTATTTTCTCTCCCCTGTCCAGCCGAGGGGAGCGATTGAGCGGCTCCAGCAGGCCCCTGGCCTCTAGCCAGGGCCAACCTACCACACACCCACATTAGCAAGAGAAAAGAGCATGCAATGCCAACAACACTGTGCAGTTTACAAAATATGAAAAGGCAGGGAAGCTGCTAAATTTCAGCAACAGGCACACACTACTACACACAGCAAGCCATTGCTCCTTTTACCCATCAGCCACTTGACATACACTGGCATCTTCTGAGACATCCCAAAAAAGCAGAGCGGCCAGAACATCCAGTGCCAGACATGGGAATAATTAAACTGTAACACAAGTACTTTCACGTTTGTAAATACTAGGGAAAGCGAGCACAGCTCAAAGGGTTTTTTTCAGCTTAAGCATCAGTGCATCTAAAGTACCATCTAAGAAATACGTAACTCTGAGGAATGAGCAGCTTATGAAAAGAGTCCTTAAAATCCCAGGAACAGCAATACGCTCCACTATCCAGACTGTCTAGATGTATTGCTTTTTCGTGGTTTTTTTTTTTTTTTTTCTGCCGGCTGTGGACAACATGGAAGAGGAATGGAGACCCTTATCTCCCTGTCCTTTAAAAAACAATAGACCAGTTTTTCTTCTTCAGCTTGCACATCTCAAATCTTGACCTTCATAATCAGATGGCTTCTCATGCACAGTTACAGCCCTTTCAATAGTATGAAGTAGTATTAGAATAGAATAGTACTATTATTAATTAGCAGTAAGAGCTTGAAATACCACCCCTGCAAGTGTGGGACGCAGAGGAGGAAGAAAGAGAAGAAAAACGTGATTTGTTGCTGCAGCAGGTAAAGTTGCTGCTTCCCTGCCACGGGGAAGGATGTTTGCTGCGGTGAGCTGCGTGGCCCCAGGGCCAGCCAGCAAAGCACCCCCAGAGCCCAGCGGTGAAGCCTCCCGAACCAGTGCAGGGCTGTGACCGCGGGCGCGCACCCTGCCAGCAGTCATTGCTGGAGATCATCAGGTGACAGCGGCTACAGCGAGTTTCTGGCTAGTTATCAGCCACATATAGAGGTCACTTTTCACCACAGAGTGCCTCAAGAAAACATAAAAAGCAAGAGAATTGATCTGAGTGTCTGTTGTTATGTGTGCAATTACTGCAGATAAAATTGTTTTGGGGGAGAACATTGACACTGTTCTATGCCTACCCTCCCGGCTGTTACTGGACGCTCACGGCAGAGCGCGTCTTTACTCTGTTGCTCCATCTCCCATTCCCTTTCACTGAAACAAAGTCTCATCCCCTCGTACCAGTTTAACTCTGCTACACTCCAGTTTAAAGGTACAAGTATATCCCTTACATTAAGGGACAGAACTCATCAAAAGGCTTTTTGCAGTGGTCTTCACAGCATTATCTACCTTGAGCAAATACACAGCATTACACTTTGCCAGAAAACGCCAGTATTCAGCATTTTAGTGTCGGTACACATCCCGAGTAGGTTGTCTGCCTGCAAAACATTTCTATTTTACCAGCAAAGACTGTCCTTTTTGAGTCAGAGACCCTGCCCAGACGCCTCCTGTTTGTTGCTAGGTACGAGTGTCTTCACTCATCTAGCCACAGATCATTACTCTAATACTGCCGGAATGGAGACTTGGTACTGACTCAGCAACAGCATGATCTGGGGTGACTGCAGTCACGCCTTCTCAAACAGCTCAAAGGGAAAGATTTTCTTCTTGGCAGAGACACAGGAGCTGCGGCTGCTTTCTCCCGCTCATCAGGAGCCATTCTATTGCCATCAGGAGTGTTTCTGTCACCTGCCACGGTGCAGAGCGCAAGAGCCAGCAGAAACATCAGCTACAGCAAAAGTTAGAGTCACCGGGATTCCCCACGTTACTGCCTACTTGTTCTCAGAAAAACACGCATCTGAAGCTGCAAACACCCTGCACAGGAGCGGCTGCTGGGATCATAAGGCCAAGTGCAGCTGGTACCCACCGTGCATCTGAAGCAGCTATGCTGCCACTGTCATCCTTCCGTCTCCACCGTGTATGCACAGTGACAGACACAGAATGGCAGAAAAGAAAGGGGATTCTGTTCTCGTTACAAATGCAAAAGCTGATTAAGTTATTCCTAAACTCTGGGACTGGAGAAGCAGCACTGCCCATACTGGGGCTACTGAAGCCCCTGTGGTACTAAAGCACGAGGGAGACTGCGTCCTGCTCTGACAGCCCGAGGGGCAAACATTTCACATGATAGACGCTGCCTGCCAGCCGCAACGGGGAGCGTTAAAGAAACCTGTAAAGGAACACGTAAAGAGACTGCGAGCAGCAAAACCAGTGTGGGTGAATGCACGAATTCCCTGCAAAGTCTCCTTTTGGTGCCGAATTGGGCAAGCGCTGAGGAATGCAGCATCCCTCTGTTTAGTGATGAGAACATCTGCACAGCTAGAGGAGATCCTTGATCACAACTACGTTGGATTTTGCCTTCTCCAGGTTTCCTGATGTTTTGGTGTTACATCAGAAATGTTTCAAGTGGCTCAGTGTTGTGAGAACTTGGAAAACCTCACAGAAGTCTTTCCTCCCAACTTGCGCGCGCAATTTGGAAATGACCAGAGCAATCGCCATGCCTAAGGAAATGAAAGTCAGATTGCTACTGTTTGCCAAAAAACCAAAGTACATCCCTGCCGTGCAAAAAGCTGTGAGGTCCCGACCACAGTTGCTAGTATGACAGGTAGAAGTCCGTGAGCCACCGTGGTTTGGTAATGTGGGGATGGCAATGAAAGCAGACCCCAGAACTCGAGGGCACGTTCCCAGCAATACCGCAAACTTGCTGCTAAGTTCACTGCGTCGTCAAGTCAGTCTTTTTTATAGATGGATACACAAGGAAAAAATGAAATCTAAAAAGCATTGTCAACTTGAATGATTTTCCAGGTTCTTGTCACTAAACAACCATCATCCCTCAGAGCACAGGAAAGGCAATAAAACCAATAGAACTAATAAAGGAAAACTGTGTGGAGCTTGACAGATCTGGCTGTCCCTGGCATGTGACAGCCTATTTTACCAAGCAGGCAAATTGAAGCTGCTGCAGACTTGTCCACAGGATAAGTGAGACCCTGACAAAACTGGCACCAACTCCTAGTTTTTTAATGCTGTTAAGTTCTTCTAAAAAAGGCCCATTTTGAAAGTCCATTCAAAATATTTCGCAGAATATATCTGCAGCTGATGTAACAGCTGCTCAATAACTTTGGTTTAACTTCTCGCCTCTGCTGAGCATCAGAGCACGGACCTGGCCTGTTCTCTAACACTATTAATTTTTCACGGCTGCTAGAGGGATGCACTGTACCTTGTTAATAGCGTTTGTCCACATACGGAAAAACACCCCTGGATTTTTATTTGTAACTGAAATAATCAGGGAAAACTAACTAAACAGCTTTTCAAAATAAATGCAACGTGGAAGAGATACGTTTTGAAGTTGCAGACATCAGTGGGAAGTTAAGCACTGTACTATTTCTGAGGCCGGAGGTCCGACGCACCAGTGCCCTTTGCTGGCTCGGCGAGATGGGGCTCAGGCCTGTCCACAACTCTGAAGGAGAGAACCCTCCCAAGCCTTCAGGTAGCCTGGCTGAGTTTTGTTTCCTCCTGATGGTCGACAGCAGCACAGGGCGACCGCAGGGGCTCGTCCCCAAAGGGTGCCTGTGGGGCAGACCCACACGGCCCTCCTCTGCAGGAGCCCCGCAGGCTGCGCAGGCCTTGGCTGCTCCAGAGCCCGGCCCACAACTGCTCCCTTGTTCCCTGCATTTCTCAGAACACTGAAAACCCATCAGAAGCTTCCGTTGTTCTCCAAAAGTTGGAACCCTTCAAGCTGTGCGGCGAGCCAGCCCTAATGGTTGGCAGGGAGAGCCTGTTACCAAGTTTGAGACTTAATTTATCCAAGAACTTGTTAATGTTTCCTCTGTGCACTCATGGAATGAACGTGCTTTTGAGGTCACTTATTTACCAGCAAATTACAATCGTCTGAAATCATTAGCAACAAAGTAAATTGTTTTAATTGATCTGAACTTTTTTAAGACACGGGAACTTTGTTTCTATATAATTGCACTTTCTAAAGGACTAAAATAGCAAATTAATCACTCTTGGAGCTTGCAGTCTTCAAAACGCTCCTTCTTCTGGAAGCTGCATGGTTGAAATGCAGAATAAATCCACACTTCCGTGACTCTCTCATTCGTGTTTGTCACGAACCTTGAACCTGTCCGATGAACCCTGTAAGGGTTCAAGGACTTTTCTATCCCGACAGATGCACCGAGACAGCAAGCCACAGGCTTTTACATGGGAGGAACGGCATTTCAAGACATGCCCACTCTTGTGCTCTACTCAAACAATATTCACAGGACTTTTTTTTTTTNACGTGCTTTTGAGGTCACTTATTTACCAGCAAATTACAATCGTCTGAAATCATTAGCAACAAAGTAAATTGTTTTAATTGATCTGAACTTTTTT
>VZSC01017257.1:0-22798 GCA_013398225.1 Steatornis caripensis
CCGCAACCCCCATTCCCTGTCCCCCTGTGCCGCTGGTGGGGAGGAGGGGGGAAAATCAGGAGTGAAGTCGAGCCCAGGAAGAAGGGAGGGGTGGGAGGAAGGTGTTTTTAAGATTCAGTTTTATTTCTCATTCTCCTACTCTGATTTGATTGGTAATGAATTAAACTCATTTCCCCAAGTTGAGCCTGTTTTGCCCGTGACAGTAATTGGTGAGTGATCTCCCCCCGTCCTTATCCCCACCCACGAGCCTTTCGTCGTACTTTCTTGCCCAGATCCAGCTGAGGAGGGGGAGTGGACACCTGGCATCCAGCCAGGGTCAACCCACTGCACTGGGCTGACAGCAGCTTTTGGAAATCCTGATGCTGTTCCAAGGGAAGGGAAGGTAACTGCCCCTCCTCTCCCATTTCTCTTATCCCGGCTTATTAGAAAGAGTTCTAGTAAAAAAGCACATATCTAAGCAGAGAAACTGCTTTTGTCAAAAGGTTGAAAGCAACAAAGAGGTAGTTTGAGTGATTTTAATTTGCTTCAATTTTCAATTCTTAGGTCCCTCCCAGCCCCAAGTGCCGATTGCCCATGTGTGTCCACTCTCTCCTGCTAAAAATTGTCAGATGTTGCTTTGGCAGTTGCAGAGCTTGCATTATGGGAACGAAGGGATGGAGGGAGGGAGGGAAAGCAACTGGGAACTAGAGGAAAAGCACCTCAGCACTTTTCAGTAACCTATAGATATTCCTTTTGTTCAATAGTTTCATTTTGGGAATCGAGGGGCATTCATTTCAGGGCCCTTTCAGAAGGAACAGGAGTGTGAAAAGAGGTTCTTTTCCGTATTTTGCAAATAAGCATAGAAGAAAAGAAAAAACCTAGAATATATTGTGTTCAATATATTCACGGGAAGAATCCTACTGAAATATTTGTTTTCTGGAAAACTTAAGGCCAAACTCAATAGATAGAAGTTTGTACAGAACAGAATTGCTGTTTGGGACTGTTGGACCGTACATTGATAGCGGTGCTCTTTGACTACCTCTCTTGAAATAATCGTCTTTTGAGTCTGCAACACATCCCTTGAGAAGTACAAGGGTAACATTTTGCAGAGTCTTTTTCTACAAGTGAATCTCTTCATCAGATATACACCACCACCTGACACCTGGGGCTGTCATGCCCTCTGAACAGTCAACAGATATTGCCCAGAACAAGATAAATGTGCAAGCCACACGCTGATCTGCATGTACATCTACCTCTGATGGACTGCCTCCCAGCCCCACTGGAAATTCAGGGGTGTTGGAGCCTTCCTGGGCATGAAGAACCACCACAGCAGCCAACGTGTCCCTCCAGACAGCTTACCTGCAGGCGCACTGTGAATCCCTGCAGGAAATTAACCCTGAAAACTTTACTCAGACACTAAGCTTGCATTGAAATCAATCTGGTAACACTTGGGAGCTGCAGGAACATCACACCCCCCGAAAGGGGAGTTACAGATCCATTTCAACATGACAATCAGTTAAACAGCACTAGAAAAGACACTGAAACTTTGGCCATATGTTTCCTTGAAGTATTCCCTCGTGCCACAAGTTCGCTACCAGAGGCAAAGCAGGTTCAGGAACTAAGGTTATTTTAGAGAAGCCCCTAGAAAGACACTTTATGTACTCATGGTAAGGTAGTTAAGCTCGGGCCACAGTGTCACAGAAACATGCAGAGCCTCCTAATGCAGCTGTAAATCCAGAAAGGCCACTTGGAGGTTTTCCTTTGCCAAGGAAATTCTTTAGATATGTTACAGTGAACATGCCTGGTACCTGGAGGTTTCTGAGCCATCATCCCCACCAGCAATGCTTTCCACAGCCCTCTCCCCAGCTAATTATTGACGGTCCAGCATGCTCTTAGCTCTGTGTGTGCAACTGAGTTCAGCCTATGTTTTCCTTCCTCAGGATCACAGAATATATCTGAGTACTCCATCTCTCAAGTCACACTCAGGTCAAAACCTTTCAAGGTGTTTGAGGCATTCCTGTGGAGGAATCAAATTGCTCCAGCACCACCTCATGAATCCTTAGCCTGACCTTTCTGGCTACAGCTGCCCAGAGCCTGGACATGCCAGAGGCACTTGCAGCACATACATTTTCTCTCAAGTATTGTGGTGGAGCTTCCTGCACCTCTTTGTCAACCACTGTTACAACATACAACCAAGCACCACCGTTAGCGAGATGTGCAATTACCCGATCTGACATTTCTCTTTCAAGTTTATAGGACTGCAAACGCACAAGGAGTCCCTAGCAGGTCTCTGTTGCCTTGGCCGGGAGGAGTTAAACACGATCTCCCACAGCCCACAGCTTTCTCATACCGATGGCATCTTCCCTACCTCCCACTCTGCTCCTCAGCCCGGACCAGCCTTTACTCAAAGGTGCATTTTAGTTTGTTTTGTCCTACAGAAGTGCGTTTTGGTCTTCAGGGCATCATATAAAGCTGTGAAGTCAGATTCTCAGTCACACGAAGATGGCTTTGTACAAAACTAACAATAAAAAGGGTCTTTGAAAAGCTGTTTTACTGCCGGATGAGGAATTAGGCCCATTTCACACTTGTTTAAGTTGACAAAATACTTTGTTCGCTGTGAAGAACATGAAACCTCCCAGAAGCATGGCTGGGGCAGCTGTGTTGTCAATGCGATGGGAGATTATGCCATGTCCCCTGGCTACTGTGGGCTGTGCTAAAGGGGTACTTCAGCTCCTCTAGCCCATATACCTGATTTCAGTCACCACCCTTTATTCACAGTAAACATAAGACCACCCCTTTGGAGTAAAGGGACTGAAATAACGGGAAACAGAGCACCCAAAGCACAGGCCAGATGCACGGCAGGCTGGGAGCAGGGCTGCGCAGTCACAGACCTGTCCCTGCCATGCGCCGGCCTGGCTGGGAGCCCACACACGGGAGTCAGCTCTTAGCAAGGACATCTGCCACCAGCTCTCACGTAGATGTGACCCCTGTCTCTCACAGCATGGGAGTCAGGGAAAATGCACGGCACTGAATCACCCCACAGCAGCAGCAGAGAACAGGCACAGCAACACCTGCCGTGCAGCTAGGAGAAAGATAAGCAGCAGCTTTTTGGGTAGGAAGTGAGGCCCAATATTTGTTGGCTTCTACAGCATCCACGAAAATAAAGTGCAGGGAAACAAGGGCTTTTAGTTGTTGGAGAGTTTTACCTTTTTGTCATGTGTCGTGTCCGTCCCCCCCCCCCCCCCCCAAAAAAAAAGAACCAAAAGAAAGTGGTAAACTATGAGTTTTATATAGGTTTCCAAAGCTGTCATTATTTAGTACCCTGGTGCCTTATTTTTTCTAAATTTGTAGAATTTTTATTTGGTCTTACAGTGCATTTTTTGATGAACTGTGGGCTTTTTTTCCTTTCTCTGTGCGTGCATNTAAAGCCCACCAGACCTCCAGCATCACCAGGCTGCTAAAGAGGCAGTGGTAGGACCACTGGAGACTTGATTCATCCACTGATACTGGTGCCCTCAGTGAGCTTCACTGATTATCAGCTGAATTCCCACTACACAACTAATTCAGAGGGGAATCGGACAGAGGGCAGTAACATTTACCTTGGGGACTATCACTACCAGCAACAACACACACCCTCACCATAACACATGCTACATGTCTAGTCGTGCTACTTAATTTATTTGTAGCATTTTCCCTGATTTTGATGAACAGCAGCAGAACCCAACCAAGCCGGTGCAGTTGTCCTTTTGTGTTACTCTTCACTGTACGGGATCCTTAGGATCCAACATACTTTCTGAGTTGAGAACCATGTCTTCTTATGCCTGGATTTTGCACAGAGCTCCTTGGCTCTCTGGCCACTACCGAGATCTAAAACACCAGCAATGAGAATGAGGTCCTTAACCTTGCCAGAGCATCATTACAAAGGCTGCGGCAATCTTCATCATGTGGAGGCCCACAGAAAAAATTGCTCAAACGTGAGATTTCAGCAACTGAACACGCAGAGAAACAAAACGGACATCCAAATGGCAAGTGGAAAGAGCCACAGTTAAAACCAAACCACAGCAGTCTCAAAAGAGAGAAGTAACAGTCGAACATCTCACCCTCTGAAATTATCGAGTGCCTAGCAGTTTGAGGCACTTCACACTTAAGAAGACACGTGCTCCTCCATGGCCCCATGTCTGGCTGGAGTCCCACTGTGAGCAGCATGAAAGGTTTCAAATGGAGGTATTTAGAATTTAGGGAAGAGTAAGAGAGGACAGAGCTCACCCCACTTGCATAAAACCCCTTCCTCTCATAAATGCAACCACTCTTTTCCATCCCTGCAAGGGTCTGTGATGCAACGTGGGCTGGGGAAACCGGGACGGAAGCGCCCGCTGGAACATCGCCCCCCTTGCCTGGAATGAAGGGAGAGGTGGCAAACGGCCTCACCACTTCAACTGGCCACAGAAATCTGTCCAGAGATTGCCAAACCCCTGTAGGAAACAACGTCAGCAAGCCCTGCTGGAGCCAGGCCTGGCTTGACAAACAGGCAGGGAGGGAGCGAGGCTACCCAGCTCCTGGAGCAGCAGAGCTCACAAGCTAAACACCTCAGACGTGGTGGAAATATCACACAGGAAGGAGACTCTTCTCAATTGCCATTAACATTAATTTAAGCTACTGAAAACACAAATAATTCCAAAACCAACTGACAGCAGATAGAGTACACGGCAGAGCTCAGCAAAGGTCAGGCCCCTGGAGCGCAAAGCCTGGCACAAGCACACAGGAAGACCCAGCTCTTTGCTATCAGAGCTAGAAACGCCAGTGCCCTGACTCACACCTGCTATTACTGCAAGCACGAGCATCCTGACCCAGCGGGTCCAAGCTACTCAGCTGCCAGGTTTGCAATATAAGCAACTGTTGCTCCTACAGTGGCTCAAAGAAATGGAACAGCTGCGTAAAGAGGATCAAGACAATCCTTCACCTATTCAATTTCCAGAAGCTGGTCTCGCCCTCCTGCCCGCCTATCCATGTTGCTGTGTTTCAGATAAGGTAACAGTAGAGGCAGAGCTGACAGTTTGTGAAACTGGGAATTTAGCAGGTTTAACAGATAACGTAAGACCCCACGGCTTAAATCAGGGTAAATTAATCGTTAGAAGCAGCCACTGCAAGCAATTTAGACCAAGTAAACATCTAATCTCTTCTGGCTGATCAATTAATGAAATACAATGAATTTGTTGTGGCTCTTCACTGCAATGCTCAAACTTTCCTATACGAAACATCTATTTACCTCTTTTCTTGTCAGAGGAGTGTACTCTCTTGAACTCCAGGAGTTCAGCTTCCTGCCTTTTGCACTGATACCTCTTTTTCCCCTTTGAACTCGCCATTGAGTCTGTCAGTGAGTTTTGGGAATGAATTATTCATAGGAGAAAAAAAAGAAAGAAAGTGTAAAACACAATTAGTATATCATACTGAACTGCCTATCACTGCAGAGGGTTACAATTTCCCTTTAATGCCAACTGGCTACATTACAGTAACTAAATCAATGGAATATATTGGCCATTTTAAACACATGCTGTGCTGCGCTCCTGCCAGTGCCCTTGGCTGACCAGCCACCTCCATCCTGTACACCAGGGAGGGAGCTGGCAGCCTGCTGGGCTGCTTGAGCAGAGGAATAGGGCATTGCTGCAACAACTGCTGCCGGTGCCTGGGCAAGCTGGCGGTGGATGTGCCCCATGCACAGTAGTATCCAGCTGGCTGGGAGACCACACACGTGTCAGAAAGTTGGATGGATAGTATTAAAAGGAGGAAATAATTTCATTAGCTGTCACATTATTTTCTTTCTAGGTTTGTCTTATTCAGTAGTCTTTTGTCATGCCATCTCTACTAAAAAAAAAGTAAGCCAGATGAGAAGAAGCATGTTGCAACAAGCACACAAAGTGCTTCGCTTTCATCTTATTTGAAATATTTATCACATACTCCAGGTTAATCTGTTAGGCAATATTATTCCAACAAAGCGTGGCTAGCGTTTTTATAACGTATGAGACATTTTCTACCAGATTTATGTGTTCCCTCTGTTTATAGTCCATATGTTGTGTATATTACAAACTGGTGTGATAAAGACTCAGGAAATTTTCTGAGACTTGTGTGTTCGGTTTTGTGGGCTTTTTTCCTTTTTCTCCCCTCCCTGCCCGCCATCCCCGAACTAACTGAGCAAAGACACAACTAGATATCCATAGCTGATACAGATCAGACTCATCTGCAGCTTTAAACGCGCAAATATCTTTTCAAATCTGGTTCAAATCACTTTACATGCCTTATAACGCATTACAGACGTTTACAAGCCTTAAATCTATTTAGAGTGCTTTATTACTCAGAGGAAAAAATAGTGGAAATTACCACTATCCTATTGACAATTTAAAAAAAAAAATGAAAAAGAATAATTACAATTACCCTCAGCATTCTCAGATGCCACCTCCACTGCAGGTGAAAACATGCCAGACAGGACAGGATGTTGCTCGGCAGTGGCAGTCGACTGAGTCTAGGATTCAGCAGGGAGAATCTCTGGAATTTTAACTTTGAGCAGGCATCTCATAAGGTCCCTGCTAGAGAAGCACTTCATTGACTTACATGCATGTTTCAGTGCTTTTTCTAAATCAGAATTCCCTCAAAGGGCTGTATGCTGAGCTATATTTCACTATTAAGTTTAAAGAAAGACCCAAATAATAAATAAAGGCAAAATCCATCCCTGATGTGAACTGGGGTTATGCTGGAGATGAGTTTGACACAACTGACCTGTTTGTTTTTTCGCTCTTAAGGAAAGAAAATGCAGAGACTTGAGCAGCACTCCTTTATCAACATGCAACAGCAGCACAGCTCGCAAATACAGTTGCATGAGTCTCGCAATCTTTTACCCAGAGCTTATTCTAGAAACCTCTTCCTCCCGCTCCATCAACTGCAACAAAAGTTTTGCTTGAGGAAGGAGTAAGACGCAGAAGAGCTGCTCTCTCCCTTGTGTTGCAATATCCAATCTGAGTGTTACTATCAGCTTTTGGAAACTGACTGTACAGAAAACACAGATGATGTTTGCATATTTTAATTTTAAACATCTCTGCTCGGCATAAGGATGGAACCTAATAAGTTGCCTTGTTTCTACCTCATGAATTAATTCAGCCTGCTAACTGATTTGGACAAAGCATTTTGATTCCAACTAATAAATTTGCTTTCTGGGCAGGCAAAACGACTTTTGGGGGCAAGGTAGCAAGTCCATTAGCTTGCCTGGAGAAGTACTTTTATAATATCTATAAGGAATAGACTTTTTCTTTTTTTAACTCACTTGTACCACCCATGTCTTTTAAATCAATCAGATAAATTCACCTTGTTTTTCAATGCCCTGAATTCTGATAGCTCTGCACACTTGATAGGTAATTTAATCATCATTGGTGTGGATGAACACAAGCTCAAATTAGCTTCTGAAAGGCTTAGTCGGCCTGTAGATAGCTCTGCCTTTCCACTTTTATGCAGGAACTGAGCTTCACCAACTGGTTAGCTAGAGGTGTCATTAAAAATTTACAGAAAGAAACAAAGGTGTGCTCCAGCATCTCTCCTTACCCTTTCTACTGTTACCCTGGCAGACAAAAGGTATGGAACCCACTTCATGAATAATGAGTCATGTAATAAGCATAATGTATTTTTAATGGCACGCAGTAATAACACTGAGAGAGATATTTCCAATCTTCAGACTTGCACAGCAGCCTCTCAGTAGCCTGTTCTGATTCTCCCCAGATAGATCTTTTCCTCCTCTTCTTTTCAAATTCCCCACCTTAAAGCCGTGACTTCTTCCCAGAGGCAGCCGCATTTCACCCATATCAGCAGCGGAGCTGGCTCTCAGTGCAAGCAGGGCTGGTGAGGTGGGGAATGCCCTCCCGTGCAGCCACAAACCGCCATTCCAAAGGGGTTCGGGCCCAAGCAACGGCTCAATGCCGGTGCCCTACGGTATACCAGTAAGTTGCAAGACGCTCTGGGGAAAGACATACTTTAACTAATAAAAACACTCACCGAGTTTCTTCCCTTGAAGAACAGTCTTGCCACCCAGGCTGTGTCCATGCTGCGAGGCCCTCCTGCCCCACCAGCGGCTGCCTCCTCCGGCCACCCGGCCCCAGCCAGCAGGTCTGCACTAGGCTCAAACCACACCACTGGTCCTTCTTGAAAATGAGACACTTGGGGAGGAGGGGGCATGCACACATTGCTATTGTGGTTTTAAACGTAAACGCTGGTAACGAGCCCACTTGGGGCCTGTTGGAATGAAGCCTGCTCGCCGGGAGGGAGGCTGTACCTGGCAGGAAAGGGCCCTCCTGAAGGCAGAGGGGCCGGCTGCTGCACCCCAGCCACCCCATGCCCAGTACCCCTGGCCAGCATTCACCCCACCCACAACGGCAGTTTCCCTGTAAAATAAGTATCAAACATCACCCCAGGGGCAGCCCCAAGCCTACCTGTCCCACCCGCTGAACCTCTCCTCAGAGCCTCCCGTGGTCTGGGCAGGGCCCAGAGCATCATCAGGCCTTCCCCATTACCACTTAGTCTCCTACACTGATCTTCTGCATTAATTAACCCAGTATAATGGCCCTAACGTGGTCTTCAGAGTACCTGGCAGCTCCTGTGGTGCCCAGTGGCACATGGTGGGTTAGCCCTGCAAGATATGCTTCAGCCACAACCTGTGACGGCAGCCCTGTGAGGAAGGGGCTGCAGCTGAAGTTCTCAGGGGTGGCAGAAAGCAGAAGCATGGAGGGACCTGGGTGGCACCATGGCAGGTGGAGTGCCGTGTTCCTTGGGTGGGCAGGGCGTCCCAAGGGCCGGGCCAGCCCAGAGGGGCAGAGGGGACCTCTACTCGCTGCTTTTATCCAGAATAAAAGTACAAATGCAGCTGTAAAGAAAGAGTATATACCCATGTGGGCACCTAAGCTGATGCGCACATGTAAAAGCCCAGGCTGCGTGCTGTGTGCTGCTGGGAAAAGGACAAGGGACCCCTCCCTCATCCTCCTCCTTTTTTGTATGGACTGTGACTGCCAGATGGAGCCAAGCCCTGCTGACAAGGCAGGCAGGCAAAAGGCAATTCTGTGAGTCCCAACAGGCTTAAGTATAAATGACACACCTGCTGCTCAGGTGTCCCTGCAAACTCCTGGGCACAGACATTTAATCTTGCAGGAGGACATTCAAGTTCCTCCTGCACTGAGCAGGGACTTCTGGCAGTCTACATTTCCAAAGCGGACACTTAAAACTGCTGTTTCCCCTCTAAACCCTTTTATGGTGATAGACCTAAGCACAGTATACTCCAGTCTTCAAAAGTGCAAAGCGTTGAACTGAAATCAGTGCGAGTTGAACAAATAAATACGACAGTGGTGGTGTTTAATCGCCAGAGCCCTTATGCAGATTCTGCTGTGCCTGCTTTCCCTCCTTGAATGCCATATCCCTTACCATCACTGTGGTGTATTGTTATAATGGCTGACATTCACATATGCTGAAGTTACATATTAAGTAAAAATCACTCTGGACCACCCTCAATACTTTATTAACTTAAAACATTGTTCCAATAAATATGTACCAATAAACATAAGACACTCCATAAAATCTAAATAAGGACATTTACAAACCCATCAACAAAGTAAAAACAGCATTTTTTTAACTGAGGTACATGCAGGGTCATTTAAGGCAAATTTAGTCAATTATACTTTTATAATGATTCCTGCCCACTTCAGCTGAGTTTTCCTTTAAAAATTAAAAAACAAAACCAAATATACAAATGATGCTATTGAAGAGTTATTTTCCAGTTATTAGAACATGCCCAGAGTGCGGAAGCCAGTAATGGTTCTGGACAGAAAGTCTGTACCTCCCAAGTGCTCCTGCCCTCCTCAGTCAGGACCACTTGTTGCATGGGTTTCTAGTTATAAGGCGTAACTCTGTGCTTTGGCTTCTCCACTCGTCTTTCACAAGCTTCCTTCTCCCTAGCAGATGTAGCAAGAAGAAATCCCCCATGCCTCAAAACACACACACACAGCCAGGCCTTGCACAGAGAGACAGACAGACCTGGGAGGATAAAAAGGGCCTCTCTATAACTGTTAATGGAGCTCCTGATTTGCACCAGAACAAGTGAGAGCAGGATCAGGCCCATGCTGGTACCTTTGCCTAAAAACAAGCACAGTTCAGTCCTGATCCTCCAGGTTTTCCTGACAGGAAACCAAGAGTGAAGCCATGCAGCACTGAAACTCAACCAAGGCAAGCACTCCCCACACCACGTGCTGATGGCTCTCAGTCCTTACCATGTAAACACTGTTATACCCATGTTTCCCTGCAAGGTGATTTCAAGCTACTGAAAAGTTCAGGGAGTTTGTCTTGGCCATGGGAGAAATATGTCCCAGCTTACAGATATTCAGTAGCTTATCCATCTTCGGAGTATCAGGATTCATATCTAAAAGTCTTATTTTCCAGTGTTATTTCAGAAACAGAGAGGGAAGGAAAAAGAAAGAAAACCTAGCCTTTAACTTCTGCTTTTACAGTCATTCAGGTTGAGCTGTCAATGCACGACCCTGTCCTTTTCTCTCCTCTCTGAGCTCCCAGTCAGAAAGGTCATGCCAGGGTCTGTGCTCAGGACAGGTCTTCAGTCCAGCAGGGAAGCCAAGGGAGTCTGTTCTCATAGTGTTGTAGGTGCTTTTCATAAGGCAGCTGGGACTCATTTCAGGCCATGCTGTGTCTCTCGGTGTCTCCGTAAATCCACTTTTCGTTGGAAGCCTTTGCCACACAGATCACAGCCAAAGGGCTTGAAGCCTGTGTGCTTCCGGCTGTGGGTGATGAGGTTGGAGCTCTGACTAAAGGCTTTTCCACACACCTGGCATTTGTGAGGCTTCTCACCTGCAAGCAGAAGGCAGTGGGGAGAGAGAGGGTATGAAAGAGGCAATGTGCTGCTTATGCAGGACCAGAGCGAACAGGAAATGCACACTGGGCCTTAGAGCTAACCAAAGGGATTCCTGTGTGATTACCAAAGAAGTCATTCTTCTAAAAAACATGCAAGTGTGAGCCCCCAAGCATTAGCTGAGCCTGCACTGCAGCTGAGCAGGCCGGGACTTGGCTGCACCTCCATTGGCCCAGTATAGTCCTGGGAGCAGCCTGACACAGAGTCCTCCCAGGATGTCATAACTTGTTAACACATTTGGCTGAGTGGGCTCTGTGCGATTTAAACTGGCTTTGTGTCCTAGAAACAAGAGGAACTCCTAGAAAGACCCCGAGGTCATGCTGAATGCCAGACATCGATTATTATAGCATCAGCATGGGGGCAGGTGGAATAGGTAGATGGAGGCTGTCAAGCCAAACCCAGTGAGCTGGGGTCTGTCCCTAAGGGAGGTATGAGGACCCTTAAGTGAACCCTGAAGGACAGGGTTCATCCAGAGATCTGCTCTTCTCTCCGTTCCCCACACTGAAATCCTAGCAGTCACCCCAAGCCAGCCCTGAAGTTCTCCTGCAGGCCAATAACATAAATGGGAATAAATCCAGGCTCCAGAACTTCTCCTATGGAGGGGTCAGTGGCAAAATTCCACTGGCCTCCATGGGAGCAGGATCTCAGTTCATTTTCATAGTGTTTATTATCAAATAACGGATAAAAGGGAACGCAACCACAAAACCAAGCTTGATTTTCAGAGTGGCTTTGCACCTGCAGAGCCCACTGACTTCAGCTGGAGCAACAAACTCTGCACGTTTGAAGATCAGATTCTTAGAANTTAGTCAATTATACTTTTATAATGATTCCTGCCCACTTCAGCTGAGTTTTCCTTTAAAAATTAAAAAACAAAACCAAATATACAAATGATGCTATTGAAGAGTTATTTTCCAGTTATTAGAACATGCCCAGAGTGCGGAAGCCAGTAATGGTTCTGGACAGAAAGTCTGTACCTCCCAAGTGCTCCTGCCCTCCTCAGTCAGGACCACTTGTTGCATGGGTTTCTAGTTATAAGGCGTAACTCTGTGCTTTGGCTTCTCCACTCGTCTTTCACAAGCTTCCTTCTCCCTAGCAGATGTAGCAAGAAGAAATCCCCCATGCCTCAAAACACACACACACAGCCAGGCCTTGCACAGAGAGACAGACAGACCTGGGAGGATAAAAAGGGCCTCTCTATAACTGTTAATGGAGCTCCTGATTTGCACCAGAACAAGTGAGAGCAGGATCAGGCCCATGCTGGTACCTTTGCCTAAAAACAAGCACAGTTCAGTCCTGATCCTCCAGGTTTTCCTGACAGGAAACCAAGAGTGAAGCCATGCAGCACTGAAACTCAACCAAGGCAAGCACTCCCCACACCACGTGCTGATGGCTCTCAGTCCTTACCATGTAAACACTGTTATACCCATGTTTCCCTGCAAGGTGATTTCAAGCTACTGAAAAGTTCAGGGAGTTTGTCTTGGCCATGGGAGAAATATGTCCCAGCTTACAGATATTCAGTAGCTTATCCATCTTCGGAGTATCAGGATTGATATCTAAAAGTCTTATTTTCCAGTGTTATTTCAGAAACAGAGAGGGAAGGAAAAAGAAAGAAAACCTAGCCTTTAACTTCTGCTTTTACAGTCATTCAGGTTGAGCTGTCAATGCACGACCCTGTCCTTTTCTCTCCTCTCTGAGCTCCCAGTCAGAAAGGTCATGCCAGGGTCTGTGCTCAGGACAGGTCTTCAGTCCAGCAGGGAAGCCAAGGGAGTCTGTTCTCATAGTGTTGTAGGTGCTTTTCATAAGGCAGCTGGGACTCATTTCAGGCCATGCTGTGTCTCTCGGTGTCTCCGTAAATCCACTTTTCGTTGGAAGCCTTTGCCACACAGATCACAGCCAAAGGGCTTGAAGCCTGTGTGCTTCCGGCTGTGGGTGATGAGGTTGGAGCTCTGACTAAAGGCTTTTCCACACACCTGGCATTTGTGAGGCTTCTCACCTGCAAGCAGAAGGCAGTGGGGAGAGAGAGGGTATGAAAGAGGCAATGTGCTGCTTATGCAGGACCAGAGCGAACAGGAAATGCACACTGGGCCTTAGAGCTAACCAAAGGGATTCCTGTGTGATTACCAAAGAAGTCATTCTTCTAAAAAACATGCAAGTGTGAGCCCCCAAGCATTAGCTGAGCCTGCACTGCAGCTGAGCAGGCCGGGACTTGGCTGCACCTCCATTGGCCCAGTATAGTCCTGGGAGCAGCCTGACACAGAGTCCTCCCAGGATGTCATAACTTGTTAACACATTTGGCTGAGTGGGCTCTGTGCGATTTAAACTGGCTTTGTGTCCTAGAAACAAGAGGAACTCCTAGAAAGACCCCGAGGTCATGCTGAATGCCAGACATCGATTATTATAGCATCAGCATGGGGGCAGGTGGAATAGGTAGATGGAGGCTGTCAAGCCAAACCCAGTGAGCTGGGGTCTGTCCCTAAGGGAGGTATGAGGACCCTTAAGTGAACCCTGAAGGACAGGGTTCATCCAGAGATCTGCTCTTCTCTCCGTTCCCCACACTGAAATCCTAGCAGTCACCCCAAGCCAGCCCTGAAGTTCTCCTGCAGGCCAATAACATAAATGGGAATAAATCCAGGCTCCAGAACTTCTCCTATGGAGGGGTCAGTGGCAAAATTCCACTGGCCTCCATGGGAGCAGGATCTCAGTTCATTTTCATAGTGTTTATTATCAAATAACGGATAAAAGGGAACGCAACCACAAAACCAAGCTTGATTTTCAGAGTGGCTTTGCACCTGCAGAGCCCACTGACTTCAGCTGGAGCAACAAACTCTGCACGTTTGAAGATCAGATTCTTAGAAACATAGAATAATACAAAATACGCTGGATACTCAGTTCACAAATGTATGCTGCATATGAAAAGGATCCCTGACTCAGTTAAGGACCTTGTTTTATACTAGCAATTTAAAAGTCCAGGCGCAGTAAAATAATGGTTTTGACTGATTCAGAATCTGGCTAAAATTCTGCTTAATCAAACTTCATTTGAAAAAGTTACTATGGAAATACTTCTTGCGTTACTTCCTAAATAGTTCATTTTCATCCAGCAAATGCATAGTGGAAAATCTTTGTAAGTAAAATTTATTGTTCACTGCTTGTCATCTAGGAAAGTCACAACCAAGCAGCGCTACATATAATGCCATCTTTCCTCCTATTTGCCATTTTTAGGCTTCATCCTTGGTATCTGCTAGTGGTCACAATCAGGAAACAGGACATCGGTCATTTGAACCTTGGGTTTGGCCAGTACAGCTGTTATTTTGCGTCTACAAATGCTTTTGTATCTCACACATCATTCATTTCCCTCTACTTTAAGTGAATGGTGCAGGTCTGAAAGGCAAGATTTCCTTTTAAAGATTTCTGATAAAACTGCCTTTTCACTGAATGATACTTTCAAAACAATTTCCTTCGGTGATTCACCTGCACTTTATTGGTTTCCATGTTTATTACTAACAGTGAAACTTGAGAACTCTGCACCTCTCCTTCCATTCTGTATCAAACTGCAGCCATTTCTCAGAAAGTCCAGGTGGAAGTGCAGACAGTCTCTGAACAAATATTTAGACTAAGAGTTGGACCCTAGGCCCTCTAGTTCAGTGTTTGATCTAGAGGAGGAGACTCCTGTTGTTCCTACTATAAATTGGTAGATCTTGCAAAAAGAAATGCTGCAATCAACTTCACCTATCATTTTCCAGGGCCCTCAGCTGTAAATCAAGGCTACACGAATATAATACTCTACAAAGCATCTTACACAAAAGCCCTTTGAATAAACATTTGTGGATCCTATTAAGGGAACACTGATTGGATTGTGAGGATTCAGGTTATTTTGCAGCTGCTGTTCATGAAACCACATCCAAATCACTTTCCTTTGCACAAGTAGAGCTAAGATAGCACGAACAGCAGCAGGGCAGTGAGAAGCACAGGGAAGCACATGTACTATCCCAGCTGAGAAGAAACGGATTGCTACAGAGAGTCCTCTTCTCTGACCTGCCCCTACAGTTGGGGCTGAACACCAGCAGGTGTAGGGCTGACCTGTGTGAATGAAGGTGTGTTTCTTCATATCAGATTTCTGGTGGAACCGCTTCCCACAGTACTGGCACGGATAGGGCCGGGTGTCCGAGTGGATGAGCAGGTGGGTGGACAAAGTAGAAGATCTCTTAAAACTCTTGCCACAAATCTTACAATCAAAGCTGCGTTCCTGCAGAGAGAGGAGCCCAAACACATACGTTACACCACACCAGCAATCCCAACAACAACAAACTGCCCGGCAGCACATCAGTGTTGCCTCCTCTGCCTTAGCAAGCACTTCCACTTCTCCAGAGAGCTGGACTGGCCTGAGGAGACACTAACACTGGCAAGATAGCACCACATGATAAAAAACCAGCACCCTCTCCCAGTGCTGTGCACCGATCCTCACAAAAATTTAATAGAAACTGCTCTTCCTGCTAGGAAGAATGGCCAGGTGGAATCAGCCACAATCGACTGGGCAGAGTCCACCTGCACATTTCAACAGGGGCCCCAAGACATGATCACTCCACTGGGAAGCCCAACAGCTGCAGCACTGTTCAGAGGCCACCTCTCCAGTGTACCCAGGAAAGTGGGTTCTGAGGTCTGCTTGGATCTCCTCGGAAATCTCTGTGGCAGGCTGACTTCTGCTAGCAGGGTAACAACTAACTGTTTATTTGTAGTTCCATTATAATTCAACTGAAAGGTACCTAGAGCACCTGGGGAAAGCAGCTTTTTGGCTTACTACTTTAATATATCAAAATAAATGCATTAAGACCTTGCTGTCTCTCTCCTCTCCCTCATACACTCCTCTCCACCACTTTCTTCCACCATAAATCATCTCTTCTTTCCATCCCTTAATTACCATCACACCTTCCTCTTCCTGGTATGCTTTCATACGATCACCTTAGTTTATCTAGCTTTTAATGCATTCTCCCTGAAATGTTGTCCCCTTGATGGACACAATATGCAGTGCTGCTCTTCTCACCATTATTTAATTGGTGATGAGATATTTCCCCTCATTGGGTGCTCTGCTGTTGCGCATTCATGAAATTGTAAATAAAACAGTTAGCAAGAAAACACTGCTATAACTCTATCCTCCGAGAGCCAATCTGAAGAAGGAAGATTTGCCAGGCCAAGTGGGTGGGTGAAGGGGAAATATGGCACAATATCAGCAGGTGGAAAATGTTACAAGTCCTCCTACCAAAATTAACTACCATATTCTTTTGGTGTGTGACTCAGAGTGTGCCGAGACGGGTGAAGTCCGTGCTCTGTACCTGACTGGGTCGTTCAAATGTTCCCTGCACAGACACAATGACTACAAACAAGGGAAGACTCACTTCTTTGGGGGAGGGGGGGAGAAAGAACAAGGAGAGCTGTGTCAAATGAAAGCACAGTGAGTTGCTTTAGCTGTTAAGAAAAGTCCACATCCGCATTACAATTTCCATCTCCAAGTGAAAATGTATTATTTATTATCTGTTACTTCTGGAGCACCAAGTGCCCATTGCTTAATACAGACGCACGCAAGGTCCGGGGAATGGAAACAAAGCCTGTGTTCTTTAATTTGTTCACTTGCTCCTTTGCTCACTAGCTGCCCACTCTTTCCTCTGCCTGCCACTATGTTCTTCACCCACAACTGCCCGCTGCAGCCCTACCACGTTCTCTTCCTCTCCTCAGTTTAGATGCCCACCTACTGCCCTGTGATTGCCTTCACGGCCACCCTAGCGCTGGCTGAAGCAAGCAGCTGGCCCTGGCCCTCGGACCTCCATCTTGGCAGTCCGCCCCATTCTCACCTGTGAGTGCACGGCCTTGTGTTGCTCCAGGCTGACTGCATGGCCGAAGGTCTTGCCACACATGTCACAGGCAAAGGGCCTCGTGCCACTGTGTGAGCGGCGCACATGTACCTCAAGGCCATGCGGCGTGGAGAAGACCTGAGGGGAGAGAGCACGCAGGGTCAAGCTTGCCAGAGAGAAGGGGCCGTGGAAGAGTCATAACCAGTGTGGGAGAAAGGGATCCCTACCTTGCTGCACTTGACACACTTGTAAGAGCCAGTGCTGATGAGCAATGGGCGGCATAAGAGGTCCGACTCCACCTTGATGCCACCTGGCCCTTTCTCTGGCTGCAGCCCAGGTTGTGTCTCGGCATAGAGTCCAGGCGCTGCTGCCGGTGGCCGCTCAAACAGCCCCGGGCCTGAGTTGCCGAAGTCACCATAAAGTCCGAGGGAAGAGCTACACTCTGCACCATAGAGGGCAGGCTCAGAGCCTCGCTCGCAGAAGAGCCCCAGGGCTGAGGTTCGCTCCAGCGTCGGGCAGGGTCTGTAGCTTTGCACAAGGTGCCTCAGCTCAGAGCCACCCAGGCCGTTCCACATGTATGGTTTGAAGGGCACTGAGAAGGGGGGTGCTTCATCTAGGGATGGACACACAGATCGCTCTGAGGCTGTGGAAACAGAAGGGCATGGGAATTAGTGCGTTTACAATGCAGCCACTATCATGGGGCAGAATCATCTCAGCACTCAAGACTTGTGCCCAGAGCCAGACCCCTGTACTGCACATTAAGGCTGCCCTTTCATCTCTAATGCGAGGACATTTTATATTGCACAGTACGGTCAGTGCATCCAGTACTACCTACTCACCTGCTGTACCAGCCAAATTATTTAAAGCCACCACCAATTTTGTCTACCTACATCTCTGGGTGCCCAGGTGTGTACACACTGATCTGACTGTTCAGACACTAAACAACTCAGCCTGCAACTTCCTTTGGTTTCATCTGCAGCTCCTCAGACAAGTATATCTACTGTGGCCCAAGATGGCCATCAAAGCTGACAGTCCAAATTTTTAAGCTCTGATGTAAATCCCACACATCCATATAGCAAATATGACATTACGGAAGTGCCAGAAGGAGCAAGAGTGCCAAAATTCACCCGTCCAACAAAACTAAAAACTGCTTGTTGTACAATTTAATGCCCAGATCTAGTATCTCAAATTCATGCCACAACTGTCCATAACTGTACTACAGCATAATTGAAATAAAGAACTTCTGAGATGCTTGAATGTCATGCCTCACTTTTTCAGAAAAAAACGAACTAAAATCAGTCCTCATCTGAAATAAAATCATGGTTGTTTCAGATTGGTCTGAGTTTCTCCAAGTAAAGAAACTGAGTTCACCCAAAACATTGAACTTTGCAAAATCACCACTATAGGCCACATTAAAAATTGAAGACACAAAAAGATTTTCCTAGCAGTCATAATGAAAGCAATCTTCCACCAGGACAAGCTCAGATGGCTTCAGTTGCCTCTAAGAGGCTCCCCTTTGGAAATGGCATCTGACCAAGGCAGTGGGTACCACAAGATGAATCGCACTTGGGGGCCCTACAGGACAATCTGATGCAATTGCAGGAACACAGCCTTTGAGATCAGTGTCTAGAGGCACAAATGCTCAGGGAGCCTCACACAGAGGAAAGCAGAGCCAGGCAGGGAACATGAGGTACCAGACCCCACCTGTGTCTGCCAGAGATGCTGATTAATGCCCAAGGTGCTCTGCTTTCACTCTTCATCACAACATGCAGCAGCGCTGAGAGAGTCAAATGTCTCCACCGGACAAATGCTTTAGTGAACCAAGGAAAAGATGAATCCATTAACCACTGAAGTGCCGATGCCTTCACAGAGACATTGGCATCCCTTACAACTCGGGCTGCTAGAATACCCTCCCTTACCCAAAAACTTGCTCACCCACAATTGATCTCTTGCTTTTTCTCATTCCTGTCATCTTCACAACTCCCATGGCTTTCTCAGCCTTCAGCAAACCAAGATAATGAGGGGTGGGCTAAGGAAGGAAGGTATGATGTGTTAGGATATCCATTTGGATACGCAGATGGTCACTGAGGGTTACAGAAGGGAGTGGGAAATGAGGTGAAAACTGAGCTTTGAATGACTTTACTGTTTCCTATCTTTTACATAATTTCAGATCTTAACAGTCTCAAATACTCCCATTGAAATTAGCAGTCTTTTGGTTGGAAATATATACGTATATACCAACTGGGACATTTGAACACAGTGATGAAATCAAATTAGCTGACATGGTGCTGAGCATGATTTTTCCTGTTCTGCACTGACTGCAAAGTTGTGGTCAGCGTCACATCATCTATCTTGTGTCTTTGCAACCAGTTTCAGTGTTGCCATCTCTCACGATTTTATCGCAAGATTCAAACCTATCTTAAAGACCCAGCTCTTGAAACTGCATGATTTCATCAGGCCCTCAGCTTTCCTTTTATTTGCTTGTTCTTGTTTGAACTTTTTTTCCCCTCTTAAAGTCAACTTCTAGGCCAGACTGTAAAGAAAAGCATGAAAACACAAACCCTTGATATTTCAGCACTGGAACTGAATATCCATGAGGTATTACTTACAATCTTGATTTCTAAGCCGGTCCGTTGCAGGAGAGTAGAGGGAAGGCTGACCTGATTTTTGAGCCCTTGGAACCGGCAACATGGGACACGGTAGACATTGCACTACAGATCAGTTTGCGTGCGATGTTCCTTCCATCACTTCACATGCTTTGGAGACCTCGCAAGCACAAGTGCAGGGGAGCTACTCACACTGTACTTCTCAAGGGCAAGCTCAAGCCATGCAAGCCCCACACCTAGTGTCAAGGAGACCTGCAAACCCTGTCCTGCCACACTGCAGGGCAAGAGACCCTTCTGCGTCTGCCTCTCCTCCGTTCCGCAGCATCTAGCCCTCCAAGGGGTGATCAGGGAGGGAGAGACAGATTCTCCCTCCCTTTCCTAGCAATTCTGTACAGCCTTTATATAGACCACTTCTGGGAGAAGGAACATTAATGCTCTTTTTTGAAGGCAACGCAAACTCAGCCTGAAGTGGCTGGGAACTGATTAACTGATTAATATGCACAGCAAAGAAAGATTCAAGCGTCCTCCTCCACAGACCACAAAACACTATGCTCTACGCACAACTCCATTATATCCAATAAAAGGCTCCCTCAAAGACTGCAGCATCAACAGGCTCATCAGGAGACACTAGTATACTGCTGCACTGAGCTACCAGGCACCTTCTGTGTATGCAAACCCATGTGATTACAGACACATGTAGAAAGTGAGGTTAAATAACAAAGTGATTTGCACTAATGGAGTCAACAACATATTAGTGTTAACAGGTATTGTGCCTGTGCACGCCTGCCTGGATCAGCAGCACAGCACTGAAAGACAAAACTGAAATCTAGCTTTCACTGAGTACTGAAGTGCAGCCTGCACCTATGTTCACTTCTAGGGATACTGCACCTGCCCTGAGCATGATATAGAAACACCATTTTTCATCTGCCCTGCCTGTCAAAGCACAGAAACTGCCCCACCCAGACAAACACAATCATAGAAATCCAGTCTCTCAGGAGTGCATCTTGCAGAAGTGACCTAGACACAAATTTCAGCTTCACACTCAATCTGACAAAGCAGCTGGAAGGCAGAGGGGTTGGGGGGGAAGCTGCGGGAGGAAGCCTGACTATCTAATCCTGCTGCCCCTGCCTTCATCATTAACATAACAGCACCTCTCTCAGTGCACTGAGGTTCATTTAATAAAGCTCTTTCCTTACAGTACTTGGAGACCCTTACCTTCCCATTCCTCCTGTGAATGACACCAGACAATCCCAGCACCGCCCCCCCCCACACGCCCCCCCGAAAAATCTTGATCTGGGGTTGTCATCCTCATTTTGCAAAAAATAGCTTCTCTGGATAGCTGGATAGTCGGTGGGCAACTAATAAATCCTACAGGGTGGGAAGAAATGAGTGGGGAGGAGGAAAAGGCAAAGCAGCCCTGGTAAATACCTACTCCATTTTACATCTGTCTTTTAGACACCTTGTGAAAACGGTCTGTTTCCTGTGCAGAAATTGTAATTATTTGAGGAAGGAGGAGCAGGACAAATTCGTTAAAACAAAAATTACACACATTGCTACACTTTGTGCAGAAATATTAGCAAAAGAGGGACTGCTGCATTCCTGCATTTGGTCCAGTCTGTCATTTGCACAGACTGAAACTGTCCTGGAGCTGGCTGTGATGATACTGGGCAGCATTTTGAATGTCCCCTCAAAGGGCTTTAGGACTCTTAAAAGAGGGGGGGGCTTTAAAAATGCAAACCCACATCATTACAATCAGACGTTGATATGCAAGGATGCTATAAAGACCAAGTGGGAAAATCGGTGGAGAAACAGGACTAAGTATTCGTTTGCTGGCGTCTGCTGTCAGTTGGTAAAGCTGAGACAATTTTTCCTTTGCTATGACAAAAACTGTTGTTTTTTCCAGCTGTCACTTTTTAACTGAGGCAATAAAAAGTGATTTTTATATATACATATTTTTGTTATAAAATGACAGCATTGTATTTTTAAACGAGATAAGTATTCGCGCCAGACTGGGGACAGCATCTCCCACGGCTCCAGCCACATCAAAGGGAGGACGAGGGAGCTAGAGACAGGCACTGCAGCCATAAGTGTGAGTTTCCTGGATTTGGAGTGTTTAAATCTGACCATCATTATTTTCATCTGGTTTTTACGAATGCGTTTTTAGAAAAGAAAAAACAACAAGAGAGGGAAGGAGGAGAGGGAAGGAGGGAGGAAGGGGGGGAAGGAGGGGAAGATGTCTTTTTTATAGGCAAGGAATAACCTGAAAGGGAATTATGAAAAAAGTCTAGCAGGTAGTACAAAACACAAAGTCAACTCTGTTTCCTACAGCAGTATAGATAGTAGAAATTTTTACTCTCTTAAAAACCATTTAAACTCCGGGTAGCAGGACCCTATAAGAAAATGCCGAAACCTTTAAAACATAACCAGCTTGCCTCTGGCAATTGATCAGAAAACAAAAAATCAACGCCCGACGGCATCATAACTCCTACAGCCTGTCACCCTTAGCAGCGGGAGACGGGCTGGAAAAGCAGCCCGAGAGAGACAACCCGAAAACGAGTGGCAGGGACAGATTCGCCTTTTCCCAGTGCGAAAAGGTGAATCTGTCCCTGCCACTCGTTTTCGATGGCGGCGCCCAGCCATGAAGCTTCGCCCCACGGCGCCAACACAGAGACGCAGCCGGACCCTCGCCGAGCGCCGCTCGCCCCGGCCCTACCTGGCGAGACGGAGGGCGAGGGAGGTCTCCAGAAATCCTCGAACTCGGACACCCTGTCGCAGACGCTGCCCTCGCAGCTGGGGGCTGACTCGGAGGTGCCATCGGCAGCCTCGGTAAGGTGGCATTCCGGGGAGAAGCGCCCCTGGGAAGGCTCCGGGTCGGGCAGGACGGTGCGGCACAGCCCCGCGTCCTCGGGGATCTTGCTGTCTGCAGGGCAAAGGGGACGAGGGGGCTCCTCAGCGCGGCTCTGCGGTGGGAGCCAGCCACCCCCCGCGGCCGCCCCGCTCCCACCAACGTTTGCTGTCAGACTCTCTCCAACCGCGCGTCAGCCCCTCCGGCGCCCCGCGGAGGCTGTGGTGCCGGGGGGGCTGCACAGCCGCCGGCCGGCGCCACTGGCAGCGGGGCGATGCGGGGCCGGCGGGCTCTGTCCACCGCAAGCGAGGCTGCGACCGAGGGACTCCTACCTGCACAGATCTGGGCTAGCACCGTCTCCAGGCGCAGGCTGTAGTCCTCGTCAGCGGAGCGGGGCTGGTGGTAGCTGTGCGCTTTCTTGCTCTTCACTAGGAAGGACCTCGGCATGGTGGGGTGCTGTCACGGCCGGCGCGGCCGCACTCCCTCTCCAAGCGCCGGGCACGGCGGCGGCGGCGGCGAGCGTCACCTCCGAGTCTCCCGCGGGGCGGCGGCGGGGCTATCTTGTGTCTTTGCAACCAGTTTC
>VZSC01017257.1:26871-93626 GCA_013398225.1 Steatornis caripensis
CGCACGTGCGAGTGCCTCGGCGCGGGGAGGTGGCGGGCGGTGCTGCTCCCCGGGCTTTGCCAGCCCCGGCTCGTGCTGTAGGGCACGAGCTTTTTTCATCTCGTTGAGTTCCAGCCCTTTTTATCTGGAACTCGCCCCTCACGCGTTTTATCTTGCAACCCAGAAATACCGCTGGGTCCCTGTCTCTACGGAACAAGGGACTGGAAGAAAAGCGCTGCAGCTGCTGCAATCCGTAGGTAGGGCCTGAAGGCAATTTCCACTCCTTAGCCTCCGACAGTCGTTGTCCCAGGGCTCTTTCCAACCCCGAGAGGAGGTTGCTATCCGAGGTAACAGCACGCTGAACGGAGGTGAAGGGACTAAGCTCTTACTCCTGGTTTATGGTGTGACCCGTGTGCCGCAGTTCAGTTTAAGTTTAAGACGGTCTTGCGTGTGCAGTGGTCAGCACGTGGCACTGCAGGAGGTGTGTGACGGTATCCCAGTGTGAAAAAGCCAAAAGCTGACGGTCCTGAGTTGGCAGAAGGGTGTAATTCATGTGAAGCGTAGGTGATGGGGGCTGGGGATGGGTTTTAAGAGAGCTGCTCTAATGCTTTCCCCAAAGGGGATGTGATATTCAAAGCTAAACGTAACAACTTGGTAAGATGGCAGTTGAATGCAATGGTAAGTACACGATCATCACTGCATAGTGACAAAAGAGGGGAAGAAATAAATAAAAGGAGGGGTTTAAACTAGGGTGGGATTACATTATAGTTGTGCTTAAGACTGAAGAGCTGCTCAATGTAATTTTCTGCACTGGTCACAGAAGCTGCCTGATTCCACCGTTAGAGCTAAGAAGACATCAGATAAGGTGCCAAAGGTGACGGGATGCGGATGAGATCTTCATGTTCAGAAGTGATGAGACACTTCGTAACAGGAGGAAGGATTTGAAGAACAGGATTTGACAGGTTAGCTGCTTGGTACATAGGAGAGGAGAAGGAATTTCTTGTGGTGGAAGTCAGGATTGGGACAAGGCAGCAAAGAGTATGATTCTGTGGGGAACTCGTAACGTACTATACTCACTTTAAAGTGATAAAACCCGAGATCATAGTTATCCAGAACACTTTCACTATGAGAAGCTGCTAGAACTTGTAGCACTGTGCATTCTATAGGAAGCGTGTCTTTATTTTGTTGTTTATTTTTTTCCTCCAGCATCTTGTCACTACCAGTATACTCTATGTTTCACCTTGTGGCATAAACACGTGCTGTACATGTGAGACATTAATCAGTGATTTTGATAGCAATTTTTTGAGTCACTGGGGAAACCAAAGTAACTTCTGCTGCCCTCAGAGCAGATTAGAAAAGTAATGATCACTGTGAGCATGACCTGGAGAGGGATAGTGACAGTAGGCTGTAGCGTTGAACGCTGAGATGAAAAGAGCGATTCCAGCTTTGTGAAGGAGTGGACCCAGAACTTGCCTTCACTATGAATAGAAGAAAGTTGAATAAATGGGTTACAGATTGTAGACGATGCACAACGGTCTCAGGAATTTCAGTTCTCATAGCGGGATGCTAGAAATTTCAGTCACTTATACAACAGTATACAATTCTAAGAGTATGCCACATTGCTTTTGTTTTTCATAGTTGTGAAATGAGGTATTAATTCCTGGAAAGAGAAGGTGTTAAACTGTTACATCTTCAATCTAGCAGTTGTATCTTAGTCAGTCCGTGTCCATGTATGTGTAGGCATGCATATATTAGCATGTTTTCTCCACTCTGAAGCTGAAACTTCGTGCTATATAGACTTATGTTGAAATGTGTGTTTTTCATTCCATCATTCAGAATCTCTGTTTCTATGGGTTTCTGCATAAATATATTTCACTGAATGTTCTTATGTCTTGAGCTAGGCTGTAAAAAAAAACCCAAACAAAAAACCCAACCAAAACCCTCAGAGAATTACAAAAATCATATTGGTGCAATAATACTGATAAAAATATTTCACAGAACAAAAATTAACTTCATTAAATCAAAAAATACGTTAGTTGATACATCGCTTTCCTCTTCCCTCTCAATACACATAGAGTCAGTAGTTGGTGCATAATTAAACATAACACTAGTTTCCACTTAGATTGTACTAACCTCTATTTTATAGGTTGATTTTTTATTTTAGCCTCCATGTCTAGCCTAATGGCTCTTCTGGGGGATATGCATTATCCTCTACCTTCCCCCAAAATGAGTTACATTTTTTGGAGCCTCTACAGGTAAGGGAATTAGCAGCGCATCGAGTCTAAAATGTAGGTATTTTTATGCTAACATATCTTTAGGTCATTCTAGCTTAAAATATAAATGTTGTATGAGCATCAAGTTTCATCAGGTTGCTAGCATAGTCTCCGATATACAACAGCGATTACATTAAAAAGCCCAGAGAAACATGCAATTCCTTCTGTGTTGCAGTTCCATGAAATGGCCGGGTACTGGTTTAAGTTCAATAGTACATGATTTACAAAGTGGTTTTGTTAAATTTATGCAAATCCCTATGTGGATACTTCTTTTAATTGCTTTCATAGCAATTTATTTTAGTTAAAATAATGTAGGAAATTGCACATGCAGTTGAAAATTGAATTCAATGGAAAATACTACTTTGTGAATGCGTATAGAGATAAGGCCTGCATTTTGTCAAAAAACATGATCAACATGAACATAGTTGTTGAGCCGTGAATGTAATACATGCTGCTTAACTTCACAGATGTACTTTCTCCCAGCTAGTCACGTTCCCAATTTTATACAAATGTTACGAACTTCTAATACATGAAATGACTGAAGTAAAGAGATATCTAATCATAAATGATATTAGGTCCTAAAATATTCACTCTCTTAGCCTGGAGAAATAAATAAAAAAAAAAAATATTGAGCTTCTCTAGCTCTTGAAGACATTCGATTATCAGATTGGGAAAACAGAACCATTTTTATTATTAAACATAAAATGTAATTTACCTGGAAACTATGTATATAGCAGGGCATCCCCTTTCCCTATTTCACCTGTCTTCTGAGCTGCAGTACTTGCATATTCAGAAATCTTTACGTTTTCACGTTTGTGTGCTTTTTTTTACCTTATACTTTTAGCATTCACATTGAGTCTAATCTAAGATACTGGCAATGTTTGTTAGGTCATGCAAGCAAGGTGATGGTGTGTGGCATAATTAATATGCTTTATTTATTGACACGTTAGTAAATATATTGTCTATGCTGTTGTTGATTTGACATTATTCTATGCATATTCAAATTATAATACACATAAGCAAAGAGATTAGTGTAATTTCTTGGCAGAATAGTTGCAGAAAAAGCAGGATGATTCTGAACAGCCTCTTCCTTTGGGTTTTATTCCTATGATATTTTGTGCGTAACTAAGTCTTCTGAAATTGCAGCATGTCCAGTGATTCACCTTCATCCCTAGAAGAGATGCAGTTAGTTGGATAAGGAGTTCTGCTTTTCCCTTGATATTTTTATTTATGCTGTTATTCAGTATCAGTATTTATTCTATTAGTATACTTTAAAACCACAAAAGTTCAGGATATAACCCTTGCCAACTAATCTCATTTGCTATCACTTGAACAGTAAGGCAGTTATTGCAAAATCATAACACTTCATTGTTCAAACAGACAGGATTTTTATGGCTCTCCAACTGAATTTTCTCCTGCCACTTACTGCAGAACATTAGCTCTAAGAGAGACTTGCAGCTGGTATTGATGACAGGCAACAAGGCATTTGTCACCTATGCTCTTGGGCAACAATTATGCAGGTGCAAACGTAAGTTACCGGATGCCCAGTGGAAGGAAAAAAGGCAACTGTTACCTGTTAGTGAACAAAAGCGCTCCTGCTTTGCTTTTGCAGACATGAAATTTCCAACTGGGATTGGAATCAGTCAGCTAATCCACCTCAAGAGGTGGCAGTTTCCACAGGCTGTACTGGGAACTACATATTTACTGGCAGGATGTGGGGAAATGTTGCAGAAATACTGAAGCAAGTTAGGAGCTGCAGAAATTGTTAACTTGGAATTTGTCACCCACCTGCTTTAAGATCTAAATTAGATTGCACCTGGACAGATAACACTGTTGAGAAGCCCAGAATGCTTCTTCCATGCAGCCTTCCCTATCATTCTTTGAGCATTTATCTCCTCAGTTGTGCTATTAGTTTCTGAGGACACATTCAAAATAAAAGTAAAGGAGATGCCTAACAGGATGAGCAGATGTGTTCAGCTCTGAGCTTCCACACTTTTGCAATTTTAAACACCTACACTGCTTCTCGTGGGTGGCAAGACGGTTAACGTATGTGCTGTCAGTACCAACTTGTGCTTGCCTTTTTTTTTTATTAATAGTATAGTTAAAAACATTGCTACAAAAGAAGTCTTAAGGATTGTTTGATTAGCTAAGAAGATGGCAATAAGAGCTGCCATTGAGAATACTCTTGACTAGAATGCATCTGAGAGGGCAGGTGAGTTTTCATATGACAATTGTAGAGTATCTTGTTCTGCTCAATAAGCTGGAGCCATTTTAGTGGATCTCAAATTTCAGGATAGTGTGAAAGCAGAATGCTTAGCTCAGCTCTTACCGCTTTGGGGAATCACAGCTATTTGGTGACAGGACCAATAGCTTATTTCTAGACAGCTCTGCAATATAAAACTGTAAGAAGACTGAACTTACATATTTTTACTGCACTGACCATGCCTTCATTAGACCTAACTGCGAGGCACGAATTATTTTTCACCTTATTTGAACTACCACTCCAATCTAGAGCCAGCAAGTAACTACGTGGTAACCAAGCGCTTCAGGTTAGAAGTAACCAAACAGTCAGTGCTGCAACCTTGTTAAATCATGAAAAATTTATTTTCATTACATGTATATGAAGGTAAAAGATTTCAGTCAGTAGTGTTTTGAACAAGCATTTCCGACATGAACTTGTTAGTGTAGCTAGGCTGAAACTTAAAGTTAGTGTTTTGCCTTTATTCAGTAATTAACTTCTAGTGTGTATATACAGAAATGATTTTCCTGTTAGAATACCAGAGACAGTAATATTGCAACATTTACATTCCTCATATAAAATGGTGTAATGTACATTTTCAGCTTGGTGTAGATATATAAATATGTACAAAATAAACATTATTGTAATTAATATATTCAGACCAGGTATTATTTAGCAACATCAAAAGCAGATGCACATAGATTTAAGTGAAAATGGTGAAAAACACCTTTATGACATTAGTGACCATTAGTTGCATATATAAAGTAGTACAGATAAAGGCTCTTTTTTCAAGCCTTTTGTGGGCATCCAATAACTTTAGTAAAAACAAAAGTAATCAAGAAGCATAAGATAATTATATATATATATATGTGTCGTGACCAGATGGTTTACTAGGGTCCATCTTGATCACAAATGGGTAACAATGTAAAACATACACATTTGTTCAGAGCATAAAATATTGCACAAGAGCAATTTCTTTTGAGGAAAATAATTCCTCTGTGAACAGCAAGAATGGATCTTACGCATTAAAGAAATTATATATTTGCAGTTTCTAAACAAAGGAACGTTCTGTAATACTGTTGGAACTGTCATCCATCAACTTCTTCCCAGCCTGTTCTATGGCAATGGTATGTCATTAGCAAGATTTGGCAAAGAGAGAAGGCAGATAGACAGTACATGTAAATATTTATCACAGGCCATACCAGATCCAATAGTTACTTAAACCAACTGCTGGATAGTTTCAGTTATCTGACAACTCCGCCCTTAAAGAAACATGAAAGTCTTCAACGCTCATCACAGTGATAATCACACAGTAGTAGAGTAAGATTCTGTTCTTCTCTGCTTGGAAACCATCTTGTCTGAATTCCCACTCTGAAGGGCACTTTCCTCAGTATCACTGTCACTGCTGTCTACAGCTCTGTGATCCAAAGCCATCTCACCAGTCCTCCTGTGTACATGAAAGTTCACCCCCCTCTCCTGTATGGAGTTAGTTATAAAATCTTCGTCAGAAGAATGAAATGATTCATCATCTCCTGTGAAATGGCTGACAATGTGAATCCCATCAAAAGTGGGTTGGTCTGAGAAGTCTCTCTGGCCTTTTAGACATTTGATCTGTTAGAAAAAGCAGAAGTTAGCAGTTAATCAGAGCTGAAGAGTCCAGTAGTATAAACACCCACATGTCCAAGAAATGTCTCATTGAACCCTTACTGGATCAAATTAAATGCTAGATCTAGAAGTAGTATATTTGATGATCACTTTGAAACTCAGCTGGAATCAGAACAAAGTCACTTCTCACTTCTGGCTGCCCAAGCAGAGACCTTGAAAGAATGTCTTAAATAGTACTTGGAATTTTCTAAAATTCTCCTCCCACCCCCAGAGTATTTCAGTTTTAAGGCTTAACAATCAAGATACCTGGAATCACTAATGACAGATTCCTCCAGGCTCTTTACTGCATCTTTAATATTCCCATGAGGATGGTCTACAGTTAGTTTTCTGGAATGGCCTATTTGTTTTGACAGCACTTTTGGCCTTCACATCTTACATTTACAGCTCCACTCTTTCCCCTATCACCTAACTTCTCACTTGAGAAAAGCCCTCCCCCAATCCCAAAGAGCAGGGTCCCAAGTGAATATTGCCAGTTTCACACAGCCACAGAAAAAACCCCAGAGAATATGCTTAGTTCTGTCTACACTGCAAGATAGAGTGTCTTTTCATTATCTAGTTCAGACCCAATGAGATTTCAGATCAAGAGGAAGGAGAGAAACTTCTCTTTGTACTGCATAAATAGATCGTAGTTTCAATTTTAAGAGAACATCAAACGAGACAAAAGTGATTGTCAGACCATGGACAGATACAATAACATTTTAATTCAAAACACACTATGGAGTCATAAACTATTACAACCATGCATTCAAGCTATTCAAAAGTAAAACCTAAAACTCTGAAGTCTGGCAAGTCCCCTGTTAATTTAGTGAAAATAACTCTCCCAACTCATGGAAGACATTTCTGAGTTTTTTTTAGAATTTCACTTTTGCTAGCTTTTAGTAACAACTACCTCAGGGTCAGTTTCACAGTCTGAGAGTATTAAGATAAGAAGTCCTAAGGATACAGAAAAACATTAAAAATACATTACAGAAACTTCCTAATGTCACTCTGGAAGCCTAAAAATGAAGATGCACCAAGTGCTATTTTGTAAGTGACTTTTCACAGTAACAGAGACCTGGAAAACAGAAGAAAAAGCCGGAAGAGCTTCTTTTGACATTTCAGAAATCTGAAGCAATATTCACTTTGATAAATAAAAAGCACACGTAGGTCCTTGCTATTGACACCAACAGAAGACTTTACCCGTCCAGTTGGGGAAGAAGGAATCTCTGTACTTACCATGAGCTTGTGCAAAAGAGGAGAATAAAAAAGCGGTTGAAAAAAGATCACAAGAGTCATAATCATGCTAGAAGCCATCAAATCAGATGTTAACGGCATGTAAAAGCTGCAGCTTTTAATGTACATCCAAAAATTCGTGTTAGGAATAAGGGTACCTGCTGTAGATCTAAGCCTTGGCTGTAACTACACATGCTAATGTTAGGTTTTTTTGCATTTTCTTCACGTATGCATAGGCTGCAGTTGTTTCATGAGGAACTTGTCTGTGTAAAGGCAAGCAAAACAAAAAGTTCCACACTTACATTCATGATGTAAGTGAAATCAGCTTATGCCAAGTATTAGATACTGGACAGTAACATGTATCTGGAAGAAATAATTTTTACAAGCTTATATACCTGCAGAAAGGCTGATACAGAGATTCTTGTGTTATTTAGAAATATTATCCCTAAAAATATCCCACAATATGATCAGATTAGCTGCCACATGAATTTTCCAAAACAGCTATCAGTTTTAGTCACTAAGAAAATAAAACACAGAAAAAACGAAACCCAACAATTTCTCTCCACCCTCACCACAGGAATAAAAGCTCTGCTGTAGAAGTGACTAGAAATTTCATATTAGAGTAAGAAATTACATGCTTTTAGGTCAGCACATTTAAGCCACTAGTTCACCTAAAATTATAAAGCTGATACTCAATGTTTTGAACATTCAGAAAGCCAGGCCAATGACCTCAACTGTTTTCCTGAAGACTTCAACACATGATACCTCTAGACGAGTGTATTTAGGTAACATGACAAAATCATGGTTTCATAGTTTTAGGCAGTAGCCTTTCCAACCACCAAATGAGAGTCTGGGGAAAATGCTGTTGGTGAAAAAATCATGAATAGACACAGCCTTTGCCAATTCCTAAAGCGAGTCTGGGAAAACACTGTGTTGTTACCTTTTGTTATTCTAACGAAAGGATGCACAATCTGTGACCTTCCAGAAACACTACTTTTGACCTGCAGCTTTACACTTGCCTGCCCTTTTTCTCAAGTACCCCTCACATCCAAAGGGAACCAGGCTGTTAGGAAGAAACATAAACATCCTGTACAGAATATACGCAACAAGTCTTATCGATGGTCATGTAGTTCCATAACTTCGTCTGCTTGAAAAATGGCCGTCTCAGCCAGAAGTACAGACAAACACTGTAACATAGAAATTGTTTGTATTATGGGGATGGACAGGCTGGATAGCGACACTGCTAAAGAGGACACAGGGGTCCTAACACACAGGAGGCTAAACATGAATCGGCAGTGTCCCCGAGCAGTGACAAAGGCTAACAGCGTACTAGGCTGCACTAAGGGCATAGCCAGTACATAATGGGAACAGGCAGCACATCACGGGAACAGAATCTTAGATATCTGACACTGCATCTGTTCTATTCTGCACTTGCTACCTCACTCCTTCCTCAGACTAATGAGTACATTCAGTGGAGAGGCACCATGACAGTTAAGGGGCAGGCGCTTATGCCTGAAAACCAGAAAACTGGTTCTTTACTGAAACACATGGTGGGAGAAGAGACATTGATCATAACATAAAACACACGGTTGTGTTTGAATATGAAGGGAAAATAATTGCTACAAGACCAGTTAAGAATTAGAACAGGTTGTTCAGAGACTGTGGACTCTGCATCCTCAGTGGGTTTCAACATCCAACTCGCAAAGCCCTAAGCAACCTGCTCTGAGTTCACTGTTGATCCTGTGTTGAGCAGGCAGTTGGACTAGAGGCATCCCAGGGTCCCTTCCAACTTGAAAGATAGATTACAACTCAGTGATTTGTGAAAAGCATGGGCAGTGGGATGCATATTACTGTTCTTATAGCAGCCATTTTGAGTTTGAGATACTGAAGTACTTTGTACATGCCAAAATTACGGCACTTGTTAAAAATGTAAATGCTGTCATTTGAATCCAAATGCCTTTACATTAAACGTCAGTACATTGATTATCACAAAACCTAGTCTTCAACAGAATGTTACTTTTATTTTACAATTAGAAATCTATCACTAAGTATTTTCAAGATTAATACAAGTTGTTCTTCAATTGAAGGTAGAATCCGATTTGCATCTTGAATTCTTTTTTTTAAACATGAATGTCGATGAAAGCAACTAACCTTCCAGAAATCAAAAGTATCCACAGTACTTGGCAACAGCTGTGTACTATTTTCAGTTTTGTGTAGTTTCAGAGTTAAAGACACTTCAGGGGCACCTCCATCTAATATTTGTTCAGGAGCATTTCTGAAGGAGCCTGATTATCTGCAATTTCTGTTGCTGCAGAAAGGCTTTGTAAGGCTTCTCAAGGCGTTCGGAACTTGTAGACAGCATGTGCTCCAATGCAGTTAGATACCAGTGGCTAACGCCAGCTTAAGGGTCTAAAATAGAGGTTTCTTAAAATGAAGAGTTTTGTACTCTCACATAATTTTAAGAGCCTGGCAAGTGAGGCTCTGCACTTCTAATAGAAAAAGCAGTATCTTCTACTCAAGATGGGAACATGAGCATCCTACTGGCTCAGAGGAATGGTCCATCAGCCTAGTATTCTGCCTCCAACAGTGACAATAGCACTTTGATGTTGTTTTGTTTTTAAGGAAAAGCATGTGAATATGACCAATTTTTGCAATCCATTCCCTTCATATTCCCAAAACCCCACTCATCCAGAAACTGTTGTAGCAGATACGAGTGCATCTCTTCCTAGCCGTTTCAGCATCCATTTATAGACCAGTTGTCCATGACTGATGATTTTTTTTTTAATTTGCTGCTACCTCCACAGCTTCCTGTAGCAGTAAGTTCCAGAAATTCCTTTATTTATTTTAAACTTATCTCCTACTTGTTTCAGGATTTTCCCCTGAATCCTAGTAACACAGGAACAAGTGGTGAAAAGCAGTTCTGAAGTCCTGATTCTGAAACTTATATCATAATGCCTCCCTCAGCCTTCTCTCTGAAACAGATGAATCCCAAGCCTCTCACGAACAGGCAGTGCTCAAGACCACTGATAATTTTAGTTGCCCTTTAACTTCCTTACAGATCTTCTTTAAACTCTCTACCTCCATCTTGAGGTGTAGAGACCAGCCCTGCACCAAGGTTTTGTAGTGGCAAAATAAAATTCTTATGTTTTTAATAATATACTTCCTATTGATGCCCAACATTGTCTTGTCTGTTTTGGCTGCTGCTGCACATTGAACCAGTGACATCATAGGATTCTCAGCAACAACTCAAAAATACCTTTCCTGGTTTGTAACTACCAATTCTGTTTGCCATCATGTAGGTATGGCTTAGATTTTGCAACTGATGAATTACCTTATTCACATTGAGGCTCATCTGTCACCTTTTTAAGAGAGGCTTCTTGAGATTCTTGCCGTCAGTGTTTTATTTGAACATAGAAAAAGAGCTTAAAGTAGGAAGTAAAGCATTATGCCAAGATCGTGTCATTTGTGGAGCCAGGCATATCAAGATAATCGGAAATCTGGCTAAGGACTCGGGGTGGGGGGGCATGCATGGACTCAACCCAAACACTTCCTCCCGCCCCCCAACCCTAGTTCTACTCTGTCCTTATTCCACCTGAAGGAAAAAGAACAGCCCTTTTTTTGCAGCTATGTTAGGCAGAGTATAGACATACACCCCAGGGTCTGTCCCTTCTCTTTTGTACAAAGAGCCAATATTCATTAAAGCCTTTCAGTTTTGGGTCTTGCCCTCCTTCATGTGAAGGGAACTAGACCCTCTGTCACCCCAGCAAGCGACATTCACATGAACCTTGTCTGTTTCTTACTGCTTCAGTTTTGCAAGAATCTCAAATCTGATCACATCTGTAAAAAAAACAGGTCTGGTAAACCCACATGTTTTGCTTTTAATTCTCAAATCCAGGTCGTATTGTTTAGATGACTGCAGCTTCAACGCACTTTTCACTACAGCACATTCACATGGTCTTTAGGTCATTTCAAACGGTTCATAACATTATGTGACCAAAATGTATGTCATCATTATCCCTTCAAAAGCCAGCTGAATCAAGAACAGAATCTTAATAATGATGTTTGCATTTATATACCTTCTTGTGCCTAAAGAATTAAGCATTTTAAAAGACAAACTGAATGTTCTACTGGTCCACATATGAAAAGACTTTACTTGTACATATTCTTAACAGCCAACAGCGTACTTTCACAAATTCAGAAGAGCTGAAACAAGGCTGCCAATCAGATCCTTGAACCTCAGAATAAACTTTCTTACCTGATGCTGACTGCCTCATCAAGTCAGGCATGAAGGAGAGACAGTAAACAGAAATTCAGAAGTTTTAGTACAATTCAAAAGTTCTTCCACATTAAATCATATATCACTTTGAAGTGTGCTACTCAGTTGCAAGCAAGTTATATTTCTAAGCTCTTTTGTTTTTTAAATAGAGAACATAGGTCAAATTTTCAAGTGGGACTTCGTGAAAGAGAGTTCTATTTCAGCTCTGGGAGACATTTTAATGTTGTAACCTGTGAGGTTTTTTTTTAAAGCTATGACTTCTTTCCACCACTGAATTCTAACTAAAATGTTACTTTCTCCTCCCTTTAAAGGCTTTAATAACTCAGCTCTGAAGTAGCAAAGAAGAGTTTTAACAAAGCTTGCCAATAAATATTCAAAGTACTCACAGCAGGATAAGCAAGTAATACACAAGTGAGATCAAAATATGATAAAAATATGACCACTGCCTTGGGTGAATGAAATTGGTTTTAGCAGGAGGCAGTATGTTACATTTTTATTTAGAGACTAAAGATACTGAATTCTCAGTGCTTTTACTTAAAGCAAGAAAAAATCTAAAAATCAGAGTTTCCTCTTTATTTGTCTTCATCTTAGTAACAGTAGGAAGTCTTAGTAAGATTTCCTGCTTAAAAGCCAAACATGATTCAAAAGAAAACCAGAATGTTGCTGAAAGTATGATCTAACCACGTTCAGCTGAGAAGAAACAAGTCATAAGCATTTTCAAATACTTGTCCTATAATTCAGAAAAACATTGTCAACATGAAAAGAGAGATTCAGAAATCATAATCTAATTACAAGACAATTAAAAATATCAGTTGTGATCTATTAAGTTATAACCACATTTAACAGTTCTTAAAAATTCAAGACTAACAGTCCACAGCATCTAATGAGATCCCTTATCATACTTCACAGTTGACTGCTACTTACTGCTGACTCCCTCCCATTATGATTGCTCCAGTTTAAGGCATATACTAGTACACTATCACTTCTTTAAAAAAAGCTCCCAGTAACTTATTTTGGAAGAATGTTTATCTCAGAAAATGACTTATTTGCAGCATCTCGGACTGAATTAATGGAAAATACGTTGCCATTTGGGAGACAAATACTATGTCCAGTAGATACTACAATGCAGAAGCATATCTCCATATGCACACAAAAATGATGAACAACGCTAAGGCTGCAGGCCTTTTCATGCTACTTTTTCACTTCCATGAACACAAGCAACTTCTTAGATATCCTAAGCTCCCTGAAGCTCATTTAAAAATACACGGTTGTACTTCCACAGCGAGCCATACTCATACTGAAACCATCACAACATGAACACTGCACAAATGGAGACATCATGAGCTAACCAAACAGTTGCAGAAACTAATATTAGCAATCCATCATCTAAAACAATTCTTAGCAAGTTTAATGGCTGTACAGCTACAATGCAAATGGAGTTTCTAAAGTTCCGCAACAGAATCAGCTTCCTTATATGAAAGGGATTGCCAGGCATGCATTGTGACAGAACTGTATCAGAGCATTTTAATGAAAGCCATTGCTTATTGATCTTTGAAAAGTCTGAGATTTAAAAAAAAAAAAAGCTTAACTATGGTTTAATATATCCTGCAATAAAGAAGTTTAATGCAAAACCAAATTATTTTCAAAGACATTCTTCCTTTTCCTCAAGCATGAGACAGTTTTTACCCAAACATGTGAATCATATACAAAGGGATAGTCTTTTGAGAGCTTCCTGACAACTTGTATAGCTTTCAAGATTACACGTAAAATAAGATTACCTGTAAAATAAGTCAACAACACATATTGCTTATAACACAACAACATTTTGTTTAGAAGCAGTAACACTTTCTCTAACAAATTTAAAAATAAATTTGAAAAAGATCTGTTAAATAGAAATGTGTTATCATTGTAACTGTATTAGGACAAAGCTCAAAGTTGTGGCTTTTATTTCAGTGTCAGTGAATTTCCTGTTTCACTTTAGTTAACATCAAGGTGGTTTTTTTTTTCCTAAAGCCATAGCTATAAATGCAGCCATAATCAGGATTATTAGCTTGTAAATAACAGCCATGATCAATGCTAGACAAGGGTCATTCTTGGAAATTACTGATGATTCAAGAAGCCCAAACCAACCAGACCAAGCGGATGCTGAATCCAGGAACTCCCATTTACTCTGCTTGCTCCTGTTACCCAATCATTGTTGTACCTCCTGAGGAAGAGGTCCTAATAGCATGGACTCACAGCTGGAAAGACAACAGCTGAGAGGGACTGGATGGGCTTCTCTTCCCTGAAATCCATGTGAAAAGCTGTAGAGATGGCCACCCTCACATCTCTTACAGAAGCCATTTTGGTTTCTCCAATGCCGTATCTACCTCTAGAGATTTAAAAGCTGTATTGCAATACATTTTGTAGTCCTCAAAAGATATGCAAGGAATACGTTTTTAAAAAAAGAAAAATCACAATGAACCATCTTTTCCTTTCACTGTGAGCAGCCATGGAAGACCTGCAACAACCTGAGATATCCTTAGTAGAGAAATTCAGGAAATAGGTTACATCTTCATTTGTTGCTTTCACAGTTGTTTTTTTTTTTTTTAAATTTAAAATAATAAGATTAAAACTATTCTGGAACAACTTTGAGTCTTCTCAGATTTCCTGAAGATGTTCTACTTCATCTTAAGATCTGACTAATTTTGAAATTGATTCAATAGGCAATTATAGTCTCAAATAGGAAGTGTTACTATGCTGTCTGTTCTCTTTACTGCTCCTTTCCCCAAGATTTAATTTCGTGTTAAAATTCAAAAAATCCCAGAAAATTAGCTAGATTTTGTTGAAATCAAGTTGTTCAACACATTCTAATGGGTTGTTGAAGAGTCATTGACATAAGGAGAAAAGTGAATACATTTAAAAATGCATTTAAAAACTCTGGAAAACTATTTCAGCGAAGTTTTTCTACAACACGAACACGGACAAAAATACTTTCCCCCCTTGTAGTTCACCTGAACTACAAATACTAAAGTTAGTCTGAAGTGTTCAGGGTGGGGGGTTGACAAATTTGGGGTTTAGCAGATTGGAATCACCGTTACATAACTCTGTCTTTGCTTTTGCCTTCCCCCTACCCCCAAAATTGCTGTTTATAAGGCAGTATTCAAGATTCCATCAGTGTAATTTAACAATTTACACTAGTTAAGCAAAATCAAGCAAACAGAAATTGCTGTTTAAAAAAACCCCAGTGTTACGTACTGTGACTTAAAAAAGCAGGAAATGTCTGGATCATGCTTGCAAATAACATGCAGTGAGAGCATTTCAAAATCTGTTTGCAAAATTGCTTCCTTTGCTTAGTAGTTAATAAATCACAGTTAAACACTTCATTTATCATGGCAGCTTTTTTTTTAAGACATTGTTTTGTCTTTGATATCCTTTAAACGTGGAAAATCATTTCTTCATCTAAAAATTTTCACCCAAAGTTTCACTCAGATAAACAAAATGCTGATTTTTAGGGAGTCTAGCAATGACCTTTGAAATGAAGTTGTTAGCCAGATCCTGTAGGAAGAGCCAAGCTACACTCCAGCACACTCAAGACTGTCTGGGACCCACCTTAGCACATTTGGCCATTTATCTGGGACCGAGTTTAGCATGACTAAAATGGGAAACCCACACAATCACGAGCAAACCCTGATAAGAGTTAATGATTCTAGAAGCACAAGTTTAGTGGTTTTCTATAAAATAGTATTTCTAAAGAATATAAACTATAAAACAGTCTCCCTAAAGAAAATTAACTCTGCTTTGTATGGATGAGTTCAGAGCTGTATTTGCTTGCTGCTAGCATTTCCTCATCTGCCCCCCAATCAATTTTATAGCGTTCATACCAAGATAAAAATCAGTTGACAAAAATTCTTAGAGTATTTGGCTCCTTATTTTGAAATGTAATGATATGAGTCTTGGAGAAAACTTGATTTGATTTTCTAGGGTTTTTAAGACAAGCAGAGAGAAAATCAATTTTATATTACTTCCAGTATGGCAGAGTGTTCAAATGCAGCTGATTTGCAACATAACTTAATGGTAGGAAGACTGCATCTTTCCATATCCAGTTGTCTCCAGGATCTCATATGTATCTGAACTTCTTGATCCACAGTATCTCAAAACAGTACAACTGTTTCTGGAGTTCATAAATTTAATTCAATCTAACACAATTGCAGTATGATCTATCCACTTGTTACAGCAATTGCAGCAAAACACCTTGAAACTGGCAACAACAGAAGCTGATCAGAAGTCAGAACAAAAATTAAACTCCAGGCTTGACAAGCCTATCGAGGGCCCAAACCAGAACAGTGGTGAATGACAATATTATATACTTGAACAGACCTAGGCTGCTTCTTTTGGTTGTACCAATATGGCTGCTATTATTAAAAGATAAAAACCCAAGGAGTCTCCGGACTGAGATTTAGGGTTTTTTTTCTGGTCATCTATAGTGGGATTAAAAGCAACAGTCAAAAGGTACTACAACATTAGACGAATCTGCCCCATGCATCATTAACTCTTTAGAATCCAAGTTCATGGATGCAATTTAACTACTAAATTCTTGCGTTTAAGGAAAGAATTACCTTTGTTTTTGAAACTCGTACTTTTAAAAAGATGACCCAGAGTAACACACTGGTATACAACCTGAAATATTTATCTCAAATGAACCTTGCTGACCACATGACTAGACAGAGTTCAAACCACTGCAGTGTGTCATAAGCGAAAAGCAAAAGAGCAGCAAGAAATTTCCAAGACTGAGTCATTTCAGGCTTCTGGGTTTTTTAATAGCACTTAAATATTTGGTCTCTGTTTTAAATTCCCAGCTTCTCCAAGTCATATGCAGTCTCACGGTAATACAAAATGCTTTACAAAATCCCTGTAGATGTCAGGAACTTTAAATAAAATCTACAAAATAGTTTTAATGCATGAAAAGAAAGCTTATCTTCAGTTGTCCTGTGATTTATTTCAAATCGCTCCAAATGTACTCTTACATTTCCCCGATTAAATTTTTATAAAAAGTGTTTTTTCAACATTATCAGTTAAAAAGCACTTGAGCCAAAAGGAAATACGATGTTAAATGTATGTTGTGTATCAGTTTCACCATAGACGAGTCTGCTGTATTGTAAACGTGACAAAGATTAAAACTAGCAACAAGTGTTCAGACCAGAAGGTTTCCAGTGAATCAGAACAGGAAACCAATAAAGCGATCAATGGGAGGTCATGACTTTTTGATCACTGCACTATATGGTTAAAGAATCTGGTTTTGATCTAGTGCCATGTAATCAAATTAAACTTTGAAGTTCTGTATCAAATATGCAACTGAATTAGCAACAGCGCTAAGGAAGTACTCCACTTTTAAACTATTTTCAAAAGAAATCAGTCTTTTGTAACTGTAAGTCAGATTTTTATCTATTGAGGGATTTTTTTTAAGATCTGACAAGTTTGTTGTAGTGAGATCGCATGCAATTCCAAAAAAAGTTCTAAGCTGACTTAGCCCTGGGAAGTTTCTATAAATAGCTAGTTGGTAGGTGCAAAGAAAGTTCCCAGAAATGCCTACAAGAAGTTTTAATGAAACTCTTTATTTGGAATGAGGACATGGCAGCAAAAATATTTTAAAACAGCAGCATGATCACACCGAATGCACTGCAATTATTATATCCAAGGAACTACCTAAATCTCAATGCTCCTTCTCCCTGGAGCATTCATCTATAAATACAAAAGTTACTGAAACCTCAAGCATTAACTAGAATGTACTGGCTGATACAGAGACTGAAAACGTACCCATTATGGGCAACAGTTACAGGAAATTATCATTTCGCACTTTTACTCTGTCCTTTTAAAGCAGGAGTTAAACTCAGCATTTCTAAATGGACTAAGTAACATTTATTTTTGCCTCTGATTGCAGAAATGACTTACATCTGTGCTGGCTGCCATTCTGCGAGTGATAAAAGCATTTTAGGAGGAGTTTCGACCACATTTCCACTGTTTGCCCCACTTATATTCAGATAAATTTACAGAGACATGTTACAGGCTAATACATAGCATTCCTCCCCTGAGCTTGTTTCTCACATAGATGGCATCTGGGTATAGTTGCTAATACAAGGTTTTTTGCAAGGAATAGTCCTCAGATAAATTCAAACCAGTAGAACCTCAATCCCTGCACTTTTCAATCCCCAAAACTTGATTTATAGGCAGAAACATAGGATAGAGCCTGACATAGCTCTAATTAGTATAGCAGACAGGTCATGCAGCTGCAACACTCAAGAGAAGAGCATTATTGCCATAATAATGAAATAACTTTATCGATAATCAGTTTACTTGCTTCAGCAACCCAGACAAAACTCGAAACAGGGACTTAGTATAGTTAAGTATAGCTAGTTATATTCATCTCTAATGCTGCAATCAAGAATCAGTAAATTGCTCAGCAAGACAGATCCAGGACTTTGACACAGTAGGATACAGTGAGCGGATGGAAAAAAAAAAAAAAAAGGGAAATGTTTGTAAAGAGAACAATCACCGGTCCTCATTTATTTTATCACTGAATTTAATCTGTCAGTAGTGGCAGTGAAACAGTTAAGATTCATACCTAAAACTGTCGCCCTCAAAGTAAACAAAGTCATATCTATTGGTTTGAGAACAGACTACCTCACTGTCCTGGTTACGCTGTTCCCATTTAGAGGTTTCCTTCACTCTCATGAGAGACGGAAGATATTTTGTCGATGGTGTTGTTACTGGGATGAAGGGAGAGGAATGGGCCTTACCTGATGCAAAGATGGAGTCTGTGGCCAAAGATGTATGGAATGGAGTACCATCATTATGGAACCAGTCCTACCTTATGGGGCAAGTGTAACATGTCCGTGTTAATTACACCCATTCAAAATTAATTCAATTAAACAACCAATGTTTATAACATATACAGGGATGCCATTGTGCAATAATGCTTCTGCCTGTTGATTACTTAGTTAAGCCAGACAGTTTCTAAAGCTAGTTTTACTAAGGGCAGGGTAACTAAATCGGAGAAAGTTATTGGACAATTAAGACTCCCAATCTTTTCAATCTCACACTTCTGTAACAATCTTGGTATTATCAAGCCAGTATAACATTTCTGATTCTCAAGGGCAAGCTGAATTAAAGGAATAAAGCAATTTACTTTTCTAAAGCATACAGTATATATTTAACTATCCTGTGTAGACAAAGCTGCTGCATTAGATTGGGTGTTTGCAAACCACATGACCTCACAAACGCTATCTTATCACATCACAGGTTCCTCAAACTGACCACAACCACTTAAATCAGACTCTGCCAGCACAGAGGCTCTGGAACTTTGACACGTACTAGTAAAGCAACTACATTTTTAGCTGTCCAGCAGCCTTGCAAGAACTTTACTGTGGGGAGGGGAAAATCTGATGGTCTCTTGTCCAACTGTGCTTGCAAGATATGGTAAAAGAAAAGCACATGATTTATTGTGCTATAAACTTCCACCACAAGTTGAAATGCTTACTTTGTAAATCTGAGGGCTAACATATTTCCTTTCAGGGTCAACATTTCTTATCAAGTAAGAAAACATTTATAGAGAGCTACATATTTTGAAAGCATTTGTCTAGTGAAACAAACTATTAGAAGGTGTTAATGTGATGCTAGTCAGTATTGAGAAACAAGTGCTTTGTAAGAGTTAATACAGCACTTTTAACAAGCATTACAGTTTTAGTGAGAACTCTGAAGTGAGAGCAATGCAAAAATTGACTGAAGTAAATCCCACAAAGATTAGCTGGTTTTATGAAAGCAAGTAAAATTACAATTGCCAGGAGACAAATATACATCTGCCTGTACTACACGGAAAGCAAATAGTAGACTCCTTCCAGAAGAAAAGGAGGGAAAATAAGTTGGCAAGAGACTGAGTGAAGAGCATTACATCCAATTATAAATTTTATAGGAAGAATATGTCGTGGTTTAACCCAGCTGAAACCAGGACCTGGTACTAGGCCTTTTTGGACTCGCTGTCCTCTCCTTGGTTCTGATGAAAGCAATGTTACCTATTTCTGTTTCCAAGATAACAAAATGCTAATAAATCTGATCATCTCTCGTTCTCAATTGCCCACATGATCGATCCACTGGTAGCCATCACCCTATAAATACATCTTCAGAGGACAACTTTAAAAAAAAAAATCCGGTAGGTTGAACTTTAACTAGAATTCACGTTCCCCAGTTAATCCTCCTATCTCCATCATGCAAAGCTATGTACAACTCATTTCATAGCTTTGAAAGTTGATTAAAGGTGTGCCCATACTGCAGTCATGTCTGCAATACAGCATAGGCACATCTAAACCAAGCAGCTGGATACCAGCTGTCCAAGTACAGCAGGATGAAGCTTAGAGTTATTTACCCTGCTTCCTAATGTAGTCTCGTGGTGCTTCAGATAAGAGAACATTTGATTTCGTAAGCATTGAATTTGACTCAAAGGAAGCACAGTAACAAAATTAATGGAGAAAAGGAATAATGTTTCCTGCTGGTATCCCACCATCAAGCCCAGATGCTATTACTGTGAAAGAAACAGGAGCTAGGAGTGCTGCTAGAAGCAGCCAGCCCATCCCGTGCTACTCCAGTGGGCCACAAGCAGCAGCAGCATTTTGTGCTCACATACGGCTGACGCAGGAGTGGTTTAAGCTGTTTGTAAAGATACTCCCTCGCCTCCTCTGGGGACAACCTGGACTAAACTGTGCTGGGGACTGGAACCATTCACTGTACTATACTGATTTAAGATTATTAGCTAATAATAAAAAAAAACAAGGGAGAAATAATTCGGCAGCTTTTAAACACAGCTTACCTACCATGCAATTTCATGGTATTTAGGATCAAAGGAACTCCTAATGTAGTTTAAACTTTCCTACTGTGTACTATAGTGTGCTGAATTTTATTTAGGTGCTGTAATATGTGGCCTATATAGGTGCGTTTTTTAATCCTTCACACTGATGGCTATGGTTTACTTTCCCTTCTCCATTTTAGTTTCAGCAGTGAAAGCGTAGAAAGCTAACCCAAGTTGCAAAATGTACCCTTAATTCAGCTATATTACCAATTACTCCGTTAGTCATAACTTATGCATTATTTATTCTCTAAGTAATTAAAGTGTCTTGAATTTTATTTACACAAGCAAAATCTTTTAAAAGCATAGCATTTAATCTCCCACTTTGATATCTCTTTTCATTAAGCCAATCTTAAAATGTTAGCTCACCAGGAGCAAGATCAGACCATGAGATAGCACCTATATCAGAATCTTACTGACTGCATTAAGTTCTTAAAACATAATATCAGATCCATTCCTAGATAAACTATATGCATGTAGCAATGGAAGAGTAGTAAACTAGTGGTCACTATACTTTGAATAGCCATCAAGTGTTCAGATAGTGAAAATGGGAAATACTTTTTAAAAAAGTTCCCCGTTCTGCATTGTCAATATGCAAGAATTTAATCACCAGAATTTCACTTAAAGTTACTACTATAGCCTTTTAAAAGCCTAAAAAAATTTATTTAAGTGGAATAATAATGCTCCAGTCATGTTCTTTTCCATCAGCCATGCTGAAATACTGTTAACATGAGCAGTTTTCAAAGGGCTTTCTAACTATTGGAAGTGTGCCACGTAACATCAGGATTTTGTTTTTCATTGAAATACCAAACACACATGCATAAGATTTGCACATTAGAAAACCATCTCATTCTTGCTTCCTCTCAAAATATTTCAAATAATTATTTGTTAATAGTGTATCTCATTACAGAGGAACAGCTAGGAGAAAACTACCTCCGTAGTCTGTCTCTGACACTGGTCAATAGCAGATGCTTGGGAAAGAATGTAACACTAGGCAAATGTGTAGTTGCACTTTCCCAGAATGTTCTTCCCAAACTCCAGCAAGTAGCCCATTTTTCAATTACACATGTGACCTCTGTGCATCTCCAGGTATTATTGTTTTTTCCTCTTCCATGAACTTAGGCAGTTATTTTTTCCATTCTGTATTAACATAGATTTTAGTATATGGAACAATTTTGGATCTAAGGGAATTTAATCTTTCAAATTTTCAAAACTGCATCCTCTAGTGTTTCTTCAACACACTTCAAGCTTTGTTTCAAGATCCTAATTCTTGCACAGGAAGATAAGTGAACAAATGCTCCCTACCCATCTTCTTCATCCCACGTACAAATTCCTTGGATTAAAAAAAAAATAAACCCAACCATTTCAATTTACTAATGTTATCAAGACACCGAAACTAGGTGAGTAGGAATTAGCTGATCCTCCTTAGGGTCACAAATTGCACTAACTGCTGAAGGTGACTATCCAACAACTAGAATAGTACAAGAAGCAAAAGCAAGGGCACAAAGAAACAAGTCAGTTTATTTCAAAACTTGCTATTTTGCTTCAGTTATCTTCCCTGGTAATTTTGTGTTTATTATACTTTTAGTATTAGTTCAGTCAAGTTCTAATTCAGTCAATTTTTTTTGTATCCACTGGGAACAGCAAGAGATACAGGAAATAAACATCCCAGTATCTTTTGAAACCTCTACTCAAATCTAAGACAAAAATTGCAGATAAATTCCCAGAAACCACCTTTTTTCCTCCACAACTCTGCCTGACTGTATAGAGGTCTGGAGCCTTTTATCTAGAAAACATAGCAAAAGGTGACAGGATTATAAAGAATATTTTGTATGTCAAAAATGCCAAATAATTTGTCAAAAAGAAAAAAAGTATCACTAAGCTCTGAGTATTCTTCAGCTGCTTCTGAGCTAAAAGCAACTACTGGATTCCTCAAATATAGGAAAATGTTGTTAAAAATGGATTTTAAAGAGCTGTCTTCAACAACCATATCCTGCTTATTAAGGAAAAAATGCATGCTAAGTGAAGGAAGCACTAAGTTTCTTCATGTTGTTGCTCCCCTTCATAAAGCTGTTCCCTAATGCAGATGGCTAATACACAGTAGAATCATAGCCTTATGGACTAATGCTCTGCAAACCCAAATTGGAGCAGCTACTTGCTTTTGTGGACTTGCATACATACTAGTCAGAATTTAGCTTTTAATATGAAAAATGTCGTAAGATTAAAACAAACCTACATTTGAAATACTGTAGTAATATAAATAAGAAACTGAAATTTAACAGCAAAACAAACTCATTAAAGCATTCCAAGAGACAAAGACTAACTTTGCAAAGTTTCACTCAAAATACCATTTAAATTTAAGCACTTCAGTTCTAAATCACAAAGTCTGTAAGACTGGAAACCACTTGCTTTTGTCTCCAAAGGTGTCTTGTGGTCTGCCAGTGTAGTTTGTGGGTAAGCATGTCAATTCTAATCTTTTGTACCACTCCTGTAATCTAGGTAACACATACAAGCCTTGCAACATCCAACAGGAAGCAGAGACAGCTGCTATGTAATATATATAAAGTGACTGCATGAACAGATGGGTAGTGCACGAAATGCAGAACTTCAGCAGTTTATAAATCATTTAATTCCATTCAGTTTGAATTAAGAGTGCCAAACTACAAAGAACCTCCTCCTTTTTTCCCCAGTATGTGATTTATGTTGAAATGAGTAACAACTAGTTCAAGATTTATCTTACTTTTTCTTAAACCTTCAACTTTACTTAATGGAAACTCGTAACAGTCCAAACTTTTTATGTATTCTTTTCCACATACAGTAACTGTTTTACTGCCATAATACCTACTGAAGTGGGATACTCTCTAGAATAGCAAAAATGTTTCACAAAAGTTGCTTTCACTTAACATTTCAGTGCTAATCAAAGGAAACTCCTATGAAGTACTAACACTCCTTGTGCAGCCTGAGAGCATGTAACCCACAGTACTAATCTTGCAGTGCCTGTATACTCATGCCAGCTATGTTACTCATGACATTTATGTTACATAAGTTAAAGCACGCTAACCATAAGGTCAAGTGACAGAGTACAGTGCTCACCAGACCTTATTTCTCTCGTGCCAAAGACTTGCGTACTTACTGACAAGAGTAACTTCTTGCTTCACAGAAGCTGCAGCCTGTCAGGGCTGCACAATGGAAAAGCATTTTAGGTTAAAATCCTAAGCTAGAAGTCGTCAAGAATGCTGTAGCTTTAAGAACTGAAAGAAAATGGAGGAAGAAAGAAAACGCTAGGTGGAAAGTTTTCAATTAATGAAAAGAACAAATGGCAATGGGACACAAATTTCTGAAAAGGCAAGCAGAGTGTCTAAGTCTAGTGCATATTAAGAGCTCTGAAAGAAGTTTATGTCATGACTTCCTGTTTGCATCTGTGACAATCCTCAAAATTTCAGGCTTTCACACTAGTTTCAGTCTTCAACAATAAAACCGTAAGGCATAAGCATCTAACAACTTTGTGCCCAATAAAGCCACTCAGCCAATAAGGAGGAAAGGAAGTGCAGCACTAATCTGAGACTAAATATACACAACTTTTCACAGGATTAGCTATTGGCTAACTAGAAATACTGCAGTTTGAGTGTCCTTTCATTATGCACAAGTTGTTCTTTGGGGGTTGGACTAGATGATCTCTAGAGGTCCCTTCCAACCCCTACCATTCTATGATTCTATGATTCTTCTTCAAATGTTGATAGGTTGTGTAAAAGATTAAAGGATAGCTGTTCGTAACTTTCTAGGGAATGAACACAAAAATGACTGACATATTTACTAAAGTTAAAATTGCAAGTTAATAATAATTGATTTACATGTATGTGAACTCTGAGTGAAGTTATGGCTAGACAGAGCAACTTAAGTACGAATTCAGCATTTTACATAGTCATGTAAATTATGTTAAATATTTTGATTCTAACTCATATTTTGTTAACTCTGGTTAGAGCAGAGAAAGAGCTGCATGTGAGCAGATCTAAGATGGTGTGCATAGAGTGGAAGTCTACAACACAAGTCTTGTTACAATGTTCTCAAAGCTCCAGCTTTTGTCTGTCTGCTCTCCTGAAGTATTCATCAAATACAAGTTTAAGACCTACTGTGAAGTAGTCAACATACAATCCAGCTTACCACGCTACAGAAATCCACTGGTTAGGTATAGGAAGAATCAGGCAGGTGTCTTGTTAGAACAAACCAGAAATCTAATATAGTAATTTGATTTATAGTTATTTTACCTTATTTAAAAGGTAAGAAAAAAGGCATTACCTTTTTCTTTGTAATTTTCCTTGTACATTTAATAGCAGTGTGCCTAACTGGTTCAGTTTTGGATGCCGTACTACCCGTTTCCAGTATGTGCTGTTTTACTCAGTAATAGGAACACAACTTGAATTTACAATAAGTTCTCTTATAGTATGATTTGAAGACTGACTGAAGCATTACTATTCCCAGATGAGTAATAAAAGCAGCTGAAATTTATCCTTTAGGCTGCAAGCTGCACCACATTTAAGATGCATGCAAAATTTTGAGCTCAGAAAAGGAAGACCAAAATTAATCAATGGACTCAGATTACAAAAAAGGGCAATCGGTTGGAAGTTTTTCTAAGTATACACAAAACTTACAAAACCCTAAAATTAATAATCTTAAATTATATACAGAGTTCTGATATGTAGCTGATTTAGGTTACCACACTGGAACGGGCAAGAGAAGTATCTGAAATGTCAGCATCAAAATTTCCTCCGCTACAAACTCAAGAGGTGTCACAGCAGCAGCCCGTTGCACCTGTACCATAGTAACCACCCCTCAGCCCCCAAGCCCTGCTTTTAGTGGAGAGGATTCAGCTTTAGATTCTGAGCAGCAATAGCAACACCTCTGCTGTTCACTGGTGTTCCAGGTTTGCCCTGTCCCTGGCTACTAGCCTGGCTTGCAAACACTGATGGAATAGTAGACCTTTCACTAGAACTCTGCAATTAGGATGGATCATGCTGTTGCCACATCTTGGTCCCGTTGCCATCTGATGGATTGTATCACAGGACAGAATTAAAGTATCTAGCTCCTTCAGGTTCCACTGATACATGAACATGTGCATTCAGATTGCTGTCCAAAGACATGAAATAGTGTTTATCAGAAGGCCAGAATATGGACTTAGTTTGCAGTTACTTATACTCAATATAGGATCTGTTCATTGTTTTGTTCCATCCTTCAGATGGAGAACCTGCAATTCTTCTGATGTAAACTTCTGTAAAAATGCAGCACTGGAGCAAAAAAAAAAATGTTCAATAAGCAGAATCAACATTGATGGGCATGCCAAGACATTTAATCTTGTTCCACACACCCCCCACCTTAAATTAGAACTTCTGCATTAATTTATGTCCAGTTTAAGGTTCTGCAATTACAATATATTAGATGGTAATCATGCAGTCACCAAGAACTCTGTTCCTTTACCAGTGCCTTTTACATGTTAACCAGTGGGAGGTTGTGGTCAGCATGTCACATACACCATCGCCCTATCTTCAGGAAGATGAATTTGCAAATTTGTAACGTTTCGTTTAGCTTTTGCAGAAGTAGAATTAAAAAGCAGCTAGCCAAAAAGCATGGTCTTAATGGATCTACACATGAAGACACTTCAGTGCAGACATAAAAAAGTTGGATCATTTAATTGGTATTGACTAAAGTATACTAATCCTAAACGTTTAGCAGTTGAGAGCAAACTGTTTTGCCTCTTCCTATTGCCATTTTATTCAGATTTTGCTGTTTCAGGAAATAGTGCAAGCTAAGGTCTTTACTTAGCAGCTATGTTAATCCAAGACTTAATTATTATTTATTAGCACCAACTTACCTATAAACACTACATACATTTCAGACTTAACTCGTTGATTTTGAGATAATGTAAGGTTATGATCAAAATAAAGTATTGTGCATTCCCTCCAAAGCTTTTATTTAAAAACTAGACAAATAGATACCTAACAGTAATTTAATAAAGAGTAGTTAGTAAACAAGGACCTTCTAGGCTTTAAGAAACTGTAAGGAAGCATTCAGAAATGCTTTCAAGGTAGAACTCATCTACTACATACCGAGTTTCTTCCTACTGTTTCTATCTATCCTAGAATGAGATTCTTTGTTCCTATAGTGTTCACCTGGTTAAGAAATTAAAAATAAATCCACAACAACGCACACATCTTGAAGAGGAGCGCTCTTCTACATGGAATTACTCAAACTTTGCTATTGTTGAAATTCATAATCTCCCTAGCTGATATTTTCTTTCCATCAACTGAAATGCTAATAAAGATTTGTCTAGATTAACTGTTTAGGAATCACTGGTATTACTCAGAATTATCATTGTTCTGTGAACTAATGAACCTCATCTTCATGCCAACCTGCTCACGTTAACTTATACACATTAAACATGTACACAATTGTATACTTTTATGACAATTGAGTTGCTCAGCCAGGCATATGACAAATGTTTGCATAGAGAAAATTATGCAACAGCTTTCCACCAGTAATCCTACTTTTCCTCCAAAGCAGTGGTTTCTTACCTTTTAAACTTACACTGAGCACAGGAAAGTCAGTACAGTGCCTTATTTATTCATAATGCAAAATATGCAAAATATCTGGCTTTCTGGGAATTCTACAAGCAACTTTCTCATAAGGAACAAAGCACGCTAGTTACAGTCCTTTAATGGAAAATGTCAGGTTATTGATTTTTAAATTTGTTTTTAAGTGAGCTTAATGATTGGTAAAGGTGCTGGACTGATGGCCCTAGGGACTATCCTCAATCTATAGCATAGACAGCATTCCAAGATCCTCCACTATGTTATAATTCTCAAGGGATTTGTCCTAAAAGGATGAATCCACTAAAGTTGTTATGAAAACACTATCTACACTTAAATAAATAAAGGATGTGTTTATTTAATAAAAGCAAAAAGGCAAATAAATAATTAGGTTGTATTGCTTTACAATTGTTTAGGCAACACTATCAGAGCTGTGTATTAGAAGGTATATGGAAACAGAAGCAGACTACAATGCAAAGATGGCTGGACATTTTGCACAGTGTAGCATTAGGTAAAGACATTTCTTCACAATGCAGGATGAACTGAAATGAGCAGTGAGCGTGGTAGTTACATAAGCCATTTTGGTTTCAGGACCTTCTGATCTTTTTAACTAACAGAAAGTTACTACAGCTATTAGAGCAAGGAAGTTTGAAGAAAGAAATTTCATAGGTTGAAAGTTTTGGCAGTTTAAAACTTTAAAATCTGTTAACTGATATTAAGCAAGCATCCTTTTTCTTTTTAAGCAATCTCAGTATACTACCACATAAAATCCATCCTCACAACAGCAAGAACCAAAAAGAAAATCTACACGTGGACTCTTCTACTTGCACAAATGCAGTTTCGTTGCAACGAACACTGTCACAACAGTGAAATATGATCAACTCATGAAATTAAGGAAAAAAACCAAGATGGAACATAAACGCTGATCTCATTCAATGTTAAATCACGTAACTAAGCAATTTTTTGTTCTCTTACGTCCCAGGATAAGGGCAAGATTCTGGTACAAGAGTTCGTTTTATTGCATTCATTTTACATAACCTATGCTGGCAAAATCAGGTACTGTAGCTGTAATAACTAGTAGATAAGCAAAACCTGCTACAAACAAAAGGACAAAAGGTGCAAGTGATCAGAGACAGTAATATTTTATCACTTACCTCATGATGCAGCTCAGCTATCTGATCTTTTAGTTCTCTGATGTACTGGTTAGAATCAGATTTATTAAGCTGCCCTTGAATTTTTCCTTCTTCTTTCTGTTTTGGTTAAAAAAAGAATCTTACTTAAATTATTAATGGATATACTATATTAAAAATCTTATTTTAATCGTCTGCATATTTTTATCATGAACAGAAGCTATTTACAGACACCATTGAGCAATCTTCATCTGCTTGAAGTTACAGCAGGTATCTAGGGGTGTCAGCAGCTCAAACCAAGTTGACCCTCTCAGTACTAACCATAGTACAGGCAGGGTTCTATGGAGGAGCATGAAGAATTAACAAAGCTTCACAGATGGAATTCACATCCAGTGTACATAAGGTTGCATATGCAATTTAGTAAAGCTTCCCTACAAAATACTATCAATATATGGAACATATCTTAGTGTACATTATTTTCATTAATGTAAAGTTTTCATGTAGTAACAAAGAATTTCTCTTTGTCTCCAAGTGACAAGTACACAAAACACGCTCTTCCCTTGCATTGCAGGACACGCGCCAGGAAACACTACATGTGACAAGCTTTTTTCTCCCCTGAAAAAAGTTTTAACATATAAAATATTGTGGTATTTATTGTATAGGAGTTCCAGAGAGCATAAGTGAAGAGAGGTCTGTTCCCTAGCACCAATACTGTGAGAGGTACAGAGAAAAAAACTGGCAAGTGAAAAAAGCCACAGATGAAGAGGAATGTGAGATTTCCTGCATTTGTCAACCAAATGCAGTTCCTAAGTTTCAAGATGCTCAAGAAGGTGTCATCTGCACTCGAACGCCTGCAACACTAACTTTCAGCTTGTCTCTAAAGGGAATCAATCCTAAGGTGACTGAACCAAACTTGACAGATCTGAGATAAACAACTACCCTCAATGGAGACAGCAGCCCATGCATTTAGTTTGCTACTAATAAGTCAAGAGCAGCACTGGTTGCCTTTTTTTTTCTTTTTTGCGTCCAGCTGAGTAATTTCTGAAGCAGCCTTTAGAGCACAGAAGCACCTTCATTTTATATAAATCTTCACCTTGACTGTAAGTCACCTACAACCAATATATTACAGAAATACAAATATAATGGAAATAACTGTTTGTTCTACCTGAAGCTCATTTTGCTGCAGTTTTAATTATACTTGAACAAAGCAAATAGTTAATTTCAGCAACAGGCAAGTTCAAAGTCATTTGCAAACACAATTTAAATACCTTTTAGAATTAAAGGTGTCAAGTGTTCTTCAAAATACCAGAAAAAACAAGGTTATTTTAAAACATCCCTCTGAAATATCAACACCAGGACAGAACATCTGCCAGGACATTAGGGGAGGAACAATATACCACCTTCCAAACCCTGTTGTTGCATGAAGAGAACAACCTTGAGCACTGTCTGTGTTGGCAATCTCAAAGCAATTTCTCTAATTTTAGACTTTGTTTTTCTTGCAGCAAGGTATGCATTGTAATATTACTCCAAAAATAACTTTGTCATATTCACTACTAATTTACAGAATCTGCAACATGGACAGACAAGATCCTTTAGTGCATAATTCCACATTGAACCTAGTTTCCTAGGCAACCTATGGCTCAAACTCACAAAAAAATTAACATTACTAATGGTTGCTGTCCTGAATAGGTTAAAAAAAAATCCCGAACAACCCACAGACCCATCATCTCTCTATACAACGACAACTATTAGTATTGGAGAAACCAAACCAGAAGCAGCATAACCTGCAGACCAAAAATAATGCTGTTTACATCTGTACACAGAAAAAGATTTATTGCTGTCACAAACTAAGACTCCAGACAATGAGAGTGACCTGATCTCTTCTGGTAGCAGGAATATACAGGAGAAGCGCTAGTCTGTCCTTTCCCTCTGTTTGAAACTTTGACTTTTCGATTTAAGCCTCTTGTGCTATGGACTCCAAACTACTATGTAAGCATACGTTATAGTATCAAAAAGAAAGAGTAAAGTAAGGTTTTACCATAGAATAGAAATAGAAGACAGGTGCCATATCCCTTTTAAAATGAAAGTGTAATAAGTAGCTGTGCTTAGATTCAAACTCGGTGCACAAGAGGACGTGAAAAGTTAAGCCAGTATAAACTAATAGCAGAAGCAGTAACATTAACTAGCTAAAGTTTGGCACTGCACAAACAGCTGAAAGCTGTTAGTGTATACCATATAGAGTACACCATATTGGGAGTTAGACGCTGTCATTATATTTAAGTATTTTTATTGTTATTTTTTATTCCATAAATAACACTGTAAAGTTAATGCAGATATCAAAGAGTAATTTGACATGCAAATTTGCTCATGGAACAACTGACTTTAGCTCCAGTCAGTTGGAGTTGAATGTAGGGCGTAAGCCTGGCTTGCAAGATCCTCGTTATTAGTGAAGGGCAAGTAAGTTTCAATTTTCCTTTCAGAACTTACAGATTTTTTAGAGCTGACAATTCACAAAAATGCATTTAGCACAAAAAAGGAACCTTGCAATGTCATTTTCTACAAACATACTTTTCAAAGAAAAGTCATGCTGTAACTTTCTCTTGCAACATTCAAAACACTAGAGGTCAGAAGCTGATCCTTTTAACTGGCTGCAACAGAAATCAGGTATTTCTAGCTAACTAAACAAGCCCGTGTTCCATAAGCTACAAAGTCTGTCTACAGTGGGTAAGTTGGAAGAACGACATAGGAGACATTTCAGGACAAGGTATCAGAATCTTCTTCATAGCTGTTGTTCATCTCTGAGCAACAGCAAAGATATATTCTACTTTTTTTTTCTTTTAATAAGCGAAGTTGATCATGCCATTAATTTAGTTATTTAAAAGATGATCATGCAGGTGCAGTACCAAACCACTGGAAAACATGCAGGTGTCAGACACTACAGCATTAAAATATTTTTAAACTTTTACCAAAATTATCTAATTTATAGAACACCTAAGTAGACAGCTGAAAGTTTACATATTTCAAATGAACCAAAACATTTATTTTATAAAAAGTAGTTTGATCTATCAGATTACGATCTTTAAGTTACCCAACATTCTTTAAAACTGGGAGAAGAGATTGATGTTTCTCATCAATGCATATATTTATTTTCATACAAGTACAAAATATTACTATGATCTGCAAAAGTGTTTCACTTTCCAGTCACATTCCCTATTTGCATTAAGATCAGATGACTTTCTAGCAATTTCCAGCTTCTGGTAAGTATTTGTTACTCAAAGCCAAATTTAAATGTGAGCAACTTAAATTTGGTAGTAATATTCTATAACATTAGTTTTTCATTAGGGCAGCTTAATAGAAGTCAAAAAAAATTGTTGGCAGGAAAAACTTTAACACGGCCGTTCCTTTTACCGTTACAGAAAACAATATACACAGCTTTCCTTACTTTCTGTTGGTACCTGTCACAAAGACAGAATACTTTCTCCCAAAAATCCTGTAGTTCTAGATTTGCTTCTCAACCTACCCTAGATTATACGACACGTTATCTATTACTTCCTGGTTACCATAAAAACCTATTTCTTACTGTTTTTATCAAGTAATCTTAGTATCACCCTAACGTCTCTTTTAAGGAGTATTGTCAGTGTGTGTGCATCTTGAGATAGTGAAAACCACCACCACTGCAAAACAAACCCTATACTCTGCCTCCATGCAGGTTAAGATTCCCACCATTAGCTGCGCTTTGGCACTTCACCTGTATGTCACTGTGACTGGTGAAAGCCCCAGAGACAGCAAGCACACTCATGCTGCAAACATTGATCGACACACATGGAAACTGCACAAAAGATTTTATGTTCATGTTTCATTTAGTAGTGTAATTAAGAAAGCTTGAGCAGCTTCAGCTTCGATTGTTCAGTTTCAAATATAAAACCATATTATACAGATATAATTTCTAACTCTTGAGATTGACCTAGTCGTGAGGCATCTGCGATTGTTATCAGTTACCATTTGTTCTTAGTTCAGAATCTGAATCAAACTTGGCCAAGAAATAGAGGGATAGGGAATTAGCTAGGTTGCAAGTGACATGAAAGTGGGACAGAAATCAAAAAGTGAAGATACAACAGGTACTGAATGGAACTGAAACAAAAGGTAAGGACCTTAGACAATAACACTGATGGATTCTTGCAGATTTCATCTCCAGTGCACTATCTGCAGGATATGGCTGTTGCATTTATTTAGTTAGTTGATGTACTGCAGGGCAACTGAAGATAATAATCTTCCAGGAATAACTACTAGTCCTCTATCATTCGTTTCCTTCTCTGGGGATTCATGTGTTCCATTCTTCCTGTTCCACTGCTGCCATCCTTCATTTTGCTTCCAGGTATCATAACTTCTAACGAACAGATTAATTCATTTCTTCACCTGAGGGTTCAACAGTTTATAACAAAAAAGTTTCTGGGCTCAGGCAGGAAGGAATCAGTCTTGTATGGATTAAGTCTTGCCTGGTCTCAGCCTAAGAACCGGCTATGGCAGACGGAAGCTGAGCTACTGAGATCAAAGGATAACTTCAGTTGGGGAACAGAGCCCCAAAAGACAAAAGCCTGCACTCTCCGTGGTCCAACCCCAGCAGCCAGGGAGGTCAGAGCCCACATTCAGGACATTCTTGATATCCTTCTTTCCTCTCAATCTTAATAGTATTATTATTACTAGCTTCTTGCTTCAAGTGTTGAACCACACAGCACAGATGTGCTGGAAAATGCATGCTATTAGGAAGGACTGATGTGGCAAGTCTTTCACAGCTACAACAAATTAATGTCAACTCTCTTCAATGGTAAGGGTGCTCAAGGGCAAAGGATGTAAAAGCTGTCTTCTGTAAAACCACCAAGAAAAAAGGGAGGTGACTGCCCTGCTCAAGGCCCTTTTATATCCTGAATCTGGCTTTAACTTTCAATTTTTAAAAACACCTAAAATCTCAGGGTTTCTGTTTCCATTAAATTACATTTTCATATGCTCTGGTTGCAAACTGGTCTATCTTCCTCATAAGTTACTAGACAGCCCCACTGACATAAGAAAAATTAAATTGCTTTCACGTAGCTTGAGTTAATCTGAATGCTTCCTACTGTAGCATTTACTTCAATAGGAACCAGGCATTTCACTCTGCACTGGTTTTATACTGTGCTTGAATAGTTTTGCACTGCTGTGCTTGAGTAGTTTTGTACTTCTGAAGAAAACACTCAGATCAACTGTACTGTTCAAAAGATTCCACTTACAATTTAAAAATCTTTCAGGTATGAACATCAGACATTTTAAAAGGAAACAGCAGAAGCAATTAGTAATCTCTCCATGTGTGTTGTTTTTTTTTTTAAATCTAAGATTATACACATACGATGTGGGTTGTTGGTTTGGGTTTTTTTTTTTTTTGAGGGAGACAACTATTACAGAAAATCTGTGGTATTTGGGGAGGTCACGACACAAAGAAGAATAGCTCATGTCTAGGCAAATACTAGCCATTTTAAGTTTAAAATGAAAATACAATGAAAAAGCCAGATAACATATCCCTAAGGAAAGTATGAGTATTATCAGAATAGCAAAATAATGCAAGCTAGCCAATTCTGGAATCTAGGAATTTTGTTTAAAGAAACCAAACAACTTTCAGTCATATGTGAATGAATCTCTACATCAATTTCCCTGGGGTCCTGCTTCTGCATAATGGCATCACCGCAGTGCCTACCTCCTGTTCCCAGAAGGGTTTTTAGAAAAGTAATGCCAGTTGGTGTTACATTGTAATTAAAGATCCATCATCTCAATTTCGCTGCTTTTGAAGATTAGTAACTCCCCCACATCTTACAGTCTCTTCCAAGAGACCAGCTCCACCAGCACTAACAGGGTTAGAAAACCCTGTATCAGGGAACCAAGTATCACCTCTGCTCAAGGAAAAGGTACTTGTAAAGGTGTAAGCAGCCAATACGCAATCCAACCTCCTGCCTCAGAGGTTCTGCATAGAGAGGGAGTAGCACGGGCAGTGGAACAGGAAATGAGCCCTACAGATCAAAAAAGCAGCTGCTAAAACATAACTCACTTAGGCCCCTTCAGTTTTGGAAGCTCCCACCTCTCATCCTGCTGTGAAGTACTAGAGTGACTGTACTTGCGTGCATATCAAGAGCTACACAGAGTTCCTGAGAAGAAGAATCTGTTCCCCAAAAATTTGCTTCTTAGAATGAGGAAAACTGTGCACCAAAAAGTATCAGCTGAGATTCACGGTTGTAGTAGCGTACTTAGATCCTGCTTTGTCTGGCTTTCTAAGACAAAAACAGCTTTTCTGTACCTTCAAAACCAGCAGCAGCTAGTATCAAGAAACACACCTGATGCCTAGTAAGAACTACTGAGTTTGTGGAGACCTTCCAAACTCAATCAGCATAGGACCAGGATGCACAGCTGGCAACACCAAAGTGCAAGGACAGACTGTTTCAAAGAATGCTGATCTTAAATACCCGAAACCATTACTGTATAGTACCCCAAAAAAATCAAGTACAGTAGTCATGATAAAACAAGGTTTAAATAATAAATAAATAAATCACTGGAAACAGTTGTAGGTGTTTTGTCCCAAGAGAAACACAAGCAAAGTTTTCCAAAAGACTCTTGATAATCACATCAGAGTAGGAAAAGAAATACACGTCAACAAGAAAATAAGCCATTTTAAATAATAAGAAAGCATCTAGGGTTGTCTTCAATTTAATAACTGCAAACTTAAAAACACAGAAAAACAAACCCAACGGTTTCATAGGCAGCCAAAATCCAGGCACATCAGACAGTTGCTGTTCCTCAGATAACAGTGTATCATCTTTACTAAAAATGTCTAGATGGTAGGACATTTCCCTAACACCCTTATTTTGATGTCTTCTGACTTAGAAATATTTACTTGGTAACAATCTGTCTCAGCCTCTTTCAGGGGAGGCTTTTAAATTCTTACTCTGGCAAATGGCAAAAGACACCACATTAAAAATGTAAATGAAGTTTATTCAGAAGGGTAAATGTGGTAACTAGTGTCCTTTCAGTGACTTTACAGTGACTCATTGTAGACTTTCAAAAAACACATCACTAACATCACACACCGCTATTGATAAGAGTAAAAAAAGTTTCCTGTAATTTGAAAAGATGGAAACAATTTCTTTACTCACCAGTTAGTACTTGGAAAAGTTATTAAACAGAGGTCATAGAAAGGCTTCATTCTAACGAAATAGTGCTAAAAGTTTAAACTGTGGGGGAGAGAACTAGCACAATCATGGATTTCCTTTACAGTTGTTTTCAAAGCAGCTTTGACATGGTTAGAGATAGGGTAAATGTGACAAAATTCTCTGAATCTGCCAGGAAACACATCAGGAGGAAGTGATGTTACCCCCCATCCAGATCAACCTAACACAAGAGAAGAATGAATTCTTACACGTAGTTTTTGCTTTAAGATTACTCAGACCTAAAACCAGTTTTTTTTATATTACAGCTGTGCTCTGTGCCTCCCAAACGAGCCATGGATAATTTTAAGAGGATGCTACAAGTCACCAGCCTGAATAGAAATGGAGGGAGAGGGATTAAGCTGCAGAGCAGAGACTGCCGCTGACCCAGCTCTGCTTCCTCAGTTTGTCTACACTTTCACTGGCCTTGTGCTCCCTACCCTAGCCAGCTGATTGACTCTTAGCTTGTAACTGATTTAACCTTGCCCGAATTTCTCTAAAGCATCTTTTTCTCTCATTTAGTCTCTCCTTCCTTCGACTATTGCAGGGAAACCTTTTCTAAAAAAAACCTAAAACAATACCAAGCAACCATCAAGACTGTTACATGTGGTCAGAAGGAACACTTGCTATTAGACCAGAAGTATAGTGAAGCTTGGTAGACTTTTGGCAGCTTTAGGAAAGCACACAGAAGCTAAAAGCAATAGGGTTTTAAAGGCTTATATTAAGAAGTTAAAAGCATTTGCTTGTTGCAGTTAGAAACTATCAGACCAGTTCAGTTGAAAACAAGAAAGACTAATTCCCTGAGGAAACAAACCTGTGGTTTTGCTGATTGACTACAGGCATAACGGGAGACAATATCCATTCCTTAGTCCTGGCTCACACAAGGGGTCAGAGAGTGCATGTAGCTTGGCCAAAACAAGTCATCTAGTTATAGGATGTGAACCTATAGCCTTTCTGAGAAAGAAGAATGTATCATATTGAAGAGAACAGCTTCTCCCCAGTGTGGAGGTACAACAAATCAGCAGCCCAGCCATCCAACACCCATCTATGATTTGTTAATAATCTGCTCAAATGTCCCGCTCAAAGCCCAGAAGCCAGGTAAATACTTCCAAGTCATGTTTGCTTCCCAAGGGTTTTATAAGCTGAACTGGCAAGTGAGAGAAAAATGTGAGGACAGAAGAAAGCAAAGGCCAACAAGATCAACCTTTGTTTATATACAACTTCAGAGTTTTTCTTCGTCAAATCCAGAGCTTAGGTATGTGCAACAGAAGCGAAACTTCAGTTACAGTTCAATTTTGTGTTCTTTTTGCTAAGGAGCAACTCATACGTTTCTTTTGTTCAAGAACATCTATCACATATTGGACTATTCTTTGCATTTCGGTATGCTTACACAAAAGTTTAAAAGCGTAGCATCAGGAACTGAATGCCTGACCAAGATCAGATGACATTCAGAACACATAAAAAATAACTTCCTAACATCATAATAAACTGACATCTTCGTGCACAATTACATCTACTATTAAATGACAGAATGGTCTCCTCCTCCCTCTCTGACATTATTACTAACCAAAACTAAGAGTGACCCAGAAACTGTGATTTAAATCTAGCATCTGTGTGTATAATGTCAGATCAGTTCTTACGTGGGAGTAGTGATACTCCGTGTTACAAATTTAACACCAGTGTCTTGCACCTACACCTACATGAGCATTTAAAAGAAAACTACACAATTTAGGTTAAGCGTTGCTATGGACCATGTGGACCCAGCACTGAATCCCTAGAGCTTCTTAGAAAAGCACCCTCCCCCTCAAAAAAAAGGAAGGTTGTGTGGTAAGTCAACTTCCTCCCTTCATCTTTATCAGCTTTGAAACAGTATGACAAGCAGACCTATTTGTGATGCTCTGTGTTAAAAGCTCACTTTGAGACTGACGCCTACGCTCCAAGACTGGATAAATGTATCTATGGTATTAAATACGGCATTTCAAGTCATTAAGGCAAGTCCAGATTAAAAGGCCCTCTGCTCCCCACATCAGGTCACAGCAATTCCAGTGACAAGCTGAATGGAAGAGAATGAGAGGCAGCTCTTTCTCCAATGAGGAAGAAGTTATCTAGATTTTCAATTTCCTTAAAAATGCAGCTTTTGTTTAAACTCTATTATCAGTTGCAAGTTCATAGTTTACAAACTGTGGGAGTTAAGGCTTTCCAAGTCCATTATCACTTTTTTTGGTGCAGGTATTTCAGAGGCCTTTGAGCATGAGCACCCAGAAGGGAAGTTTTGATCGTAAGTTTCATATTTGCTGGCAAAACACACCAGTCAAAAATATCTATTTGCTTACAGAACCTTACCAAAAAAAGGTGTCACAGCCTAATAAAAGCATTTCAAGTCACATCTAGAGTGTTACAAATAAGTAAATTGACATTAGAGGAACCTATTTTTACTAAATCGCTTTTGTTTTAAATGTCATTATACAGTTAATGCTCAAAACTTGTATTTCACAACTGAAGAAGTTGTATTTCAGGCTAGTGTAAGTTTGAGATCAATAGTTCACCTAACAGGGCAAATTAGAAACACGAACCACAGCCACAGAATGACTTCAGACAAAGAATGCACAGCCATTCTCATTTGTGCAGAAAATCAAGAATCTTACTAAGAGATTACAGATCAAGAAATTATTAACAGGTGATCACCTAAGAACACCAAAGAGATTCAAACTTGAAATGTACTTTAGCAGGAAATAAAAAACAAGGCCACCTAGAATATGAGGAAAACAGAAAAACAACTAAAAGTTGCATCATGCAAAGTAGTAATTGTGAAAAGGAAGGAGAGAGGATGTAGATAAACAATGCAACATGAGACAGCACAGTATCATGACAAAACAGAGACAGTGTAATCTTTGGATGTATTAGCTAGAGTCATGGAACAGATTATGCTCCTGCACTTACCTTCTTTACTTGGCTAAATACAAGATATTATGAAAATCTGCATGCAATTCTGGCACCCATAGCTTAAGTATAAATATGGAAAGGGAATAGGAGAGCACTACAAAAAGATTGAGCACTGATGATTTGATCAGTCAAACAGCAGAAGAACAAGTCAGATGTATTTACATTTAAAAATGAATACAATTCTAATTAGGTGACAGCTATCAGAAAAAAAACAACTGATCATTATGGGATTCACCGTTTCTTCATTTCATAAAATCAAGACTAGAGCATTTTTTGGGAGACCCGTATCAAACAGTGCAAGCGTGATGGCGTTTAAAAGTTTGTGCTAAAGTTAAAATAATGCAAAGTAAGTAGCAGCTCCTCACCTACAAAATCACATTGTTTCAAGTAACCTTTAAACTTTTTTCTTTTTTTTCTTCTTTTTTTTAGTAAAACGCTAACACATGAGTAGAACATTGACTCAGCTATTCTGTTATCTTACTAGATGATAAATGATTCATATGCAATGCTTACTGTACTTATCTAAGTATTTCTAATGTACTGATCACAGCATTATCTGAACATTATGTGATTAAAAGAAATGATTGCTTTATCTTTTAATAGATTTAGTGCCTGCTGCACTACAGGAAAAATAAAGTGAAAATTCTTTATGCAAGCTTCATTAAATTTATTTTTATATTCCATATATGAAGCGACGAAAAAGATGCAAGTAGTTGAGAAATCATGGGGACAAGAAGGATTTGACACAATACAGTAAAATCATCACCTTGAAATAAAGATTTCAGAGGGAATAAAGACACTAGCAATACCAGCTTAAATAAAAGGTAAACTAGAGAGTTTACAAACTAGGTCGTAACTTAGGAATAGGAACCAAGAAAACCTTTACAGATAGATGCAGCAGTATTGAGACAGGACAACAGTATATGAGTATAGGAAGGACAGACTACAGTAAGACATCATGATTTCTCAAAGGCAAGAAGATACAAAGAACAGTCATTTCTGGTTCTCTCATCAAGGGAGCAGTGAGTTCATGGGACAGGTAAAGCCTCAGAAGGAACTGAAAGCATAAGGAACAACACAGAGGCCAGAGGATGCATCTTCAGGTCCTATGGTGACATGGTAGAAGTAAACAACATTTCTGGTTTCAATATTTACATGAAGGGAGTAAGAGTTTTACAACAAATCCTCCAATACTGGTCATAGCAGAAAACTAAGCACAGAAAAGAATGGTTGCTGGAATCAAAATACACGCAATTTTTTTGGACAGAAGATGTTTTCAAATCTCATCTCTTAATTGGTAAAAATTACCAATTACAAGACAAATCCAAATACAGAAGTCAGAGTTTAAAAGAGTGCTGCCTGTAGTGTGGTGCTTATACAGAAGCAATTATTAACAGCTCACAAGTATGCCCACAAGATAAGACTTATGTCCTTTGCTTCTAAATGAGGCACAATCAGTAATATAGCGTTATCCCACTTCGTGCTTTTTTTTCTTCCTCTACTTTCTTTCCTTATGAACCTACTGTGAATACAAGGTGTTGCTTTGCAAAGTACAAAAAGTAATCAGTATCAAGTTACGCATGTAATAACATCACTTGTTACCTGGATTTCTAATTCAGCAATATGCTGTTGAAGTTCAGCCACAGCTGCAATGCGGTCTGCCTCGCGGAGCCGTACTGCCATCACTTCTTCTTTACTCTGAAAAAAGTAATAGATTGAAGCTAACAAATAATATCAGTTTCAGTTGATTAGAGACTGTGCACTGCTTTTAACCAAAATCACATAAGAAGACTTAATACACTGCTGTGTGAAATATACCTATTGATGAGGCATATTCTAAAGAACCCAAATTTAATCTTAACCCATAGAATTATGTAATCATCTAATATCAATTCTAAACTATAATAATCTAAAAAATTATCTGTATGGTTTTGAAAACATGCCGGTACCAATTTCCAGTTCCAGAAAACAGCTGTCTTGCGTTCCAGAAATGTTATATTGTAAAATAAGAAAAAGTATCAACATAAAAAAAACAGCTCATGCTTCAACTTTTGACTTTAAAGAAACAGCAAAGCTACACAAGTTATTTCATCATTCTCTTTGTCTAAAAAAATAAATTAAAAAAACCCCAAACACAGAAGCACAGATATTCTCAACCTCATTTAAGTCCAGCTATCTTAGTCACAATACACAACAAAGGTTTGGAAGACAGTTCAGAATAAAATTCTAATGCCTGTAACATACAATCAGACTCCTGGTGTAAGTTTAACCTGTAAGTTTGAGTTAGGACAAGAGAGAAGGAAATTTTCTTATTTCTGTTTTATAAGGCAAGTCCTCAAGACTTCAGAGCACAAAACAGTAATATATTGTCAGCACCTTGGTACAGCCACAGAGAGGAAACAGCGATAAATATTGAGCGAGCACTGCTTTCAGCTGGAGTGCGAATAAATCTGGGGACGAGACAGACTATGCTCAAGTACACCTACTTTTATGGCAGACTGGTGTAACTCTGCAAGCCGTAGTTACTGTAGATCAGTTCCGGTATTTCAGTTATTTCAACGTGTGCTTCAAACTGACAGTACTTTTAAGGACCCTTTATTAGACAGTTTGGTTGAGACTGAATTGAACATGCCAAAGCTTATCTACAGCAGCTACTTGAAACATGCTGCTTGTTTTAGAAATGATTCCTGTAATGAGGTTACATCATCTACAGGATCCAATTAACGGCATTCGTAATCAGTGCAGTCCATTTCAGAGGAATCCATCATGTGCTAGCCAAAGTTGAGCCATTATTGCTAAATTCTGCTACATGATTGCTCAAATGAAGCCAAACCCAGAAGTGCATGTATTTAACTGAAAGCTAAAGGACAGACTGTCTTGGTCTGACTTTGGTATCTGAGATGAGTCAATAGTCTTGCTCTAGACGACACTGATGTTTGATCTCTGAAACAGAGTATGTTCTCAATAGTTACTATGAAAGTTGATATGGAAGGAAAGACAAGACTGGGGTGGGGGCACAAGTCTTTTGCACATTCTTTAGCAAAACTGATTAGAAAGATCAGTGCTGTGTTTCAAGAAACAATTTAAAATTAAGTCCTTGCTGTAGAAGCAATAGTCAGATAAAAAGGGGAAAACATAGCAGTACACACCAGTGGCAGAGAACAGTTGCTGCACTGGGTAGTACGAGATGCAATTTGTTACAAAAATTTTAATTTCTGCTTATGCATTTTAAGCTATCCTTTAAAGAAAAATACAAGCTCCAGAAATAATGTACCAGTTCTTTCTGCATATAAAAAACAATCGGGTAGTTAAAAATCCAAATAGATCTTTTTTTGATACACCTCCAAGTAGAAATATTGCTACCTATCCAAGACGTAGTGACAGAAATAAAACTAGAGCATGATTTCAGATTAACTGAAACAATAGGAAGAAAAATCAAGTATCAGTTTCTAACAGAATCAGGAATAAAAATCTTTCTAGATTTAAGGAAATGCAAGGTGGAACTTCAAAAAATATTTAGCGCTACAAAAACTTAATGTTTGTCTGTATTGCTCCACAACACTACCTGAAAGATTACTTAAACTTTCTTCACCAGTCTTGAATACAAAGTTGTTGTATCAGTAAGGTATTAGCTTTATTTCAGGTATTTACACAGCAGTACTGTCTTTTCAATTTAACCTACCTGCTATCATCTGCATTGCAAGCCAAATCTAAGTTGGTAGCAACACTATTTAATAAAGTTACAAATACTGAACCTACTTCTAGAAGGACTGTAGGTAAGGCAAGTCTGCTGCTACTGCTGGAGGCTAGCCCTTCACACTGCTAATATATGCCTTACGTAGCAGTCATAGGACACGTTGGCTTCTTGTACACCTAGTTAGTATAAAAAAAAGCCAGTAACATTGCAAGGTTTTGTCTTGACTAGCATAACAATGTTTCTCTTTCTATTTTGAACTTCAGCTTTTGTTATTTTCTTTCAATTCACTTTAAAATTAAAATCTCATTTTCCTCACACAGTGAAATAACCTTAAACAATCCCAAGCAGGAATTTCCTTCGTTTATTGTGGTACAGAGGTGCGGAGACAGGTACCTAAAATAGTCTCTTCTGTAACAAGCAAAAGTGAAAGTATTTGACATGAATCTTAGATTAAGCTAGAAATCATGCTTCCAGTAGTTTGAATGTGGAGAGCAAGAGACAGGAAACAGAATGACAATCCTTACAAATCAACTATCAAAGGATAATAGCTTTTTATATCCTTTATTTTTCACTTAACTGTGTATTATCATATAGTTAGTTTGAAATTAAAAAGTTTTTCCAAAGTTTGAAACAGCAATAGGAGCCTCAACACCAAGTTATATCCCATTTAAGGAACAGGAAAAGACTTGCATATATTGTTGTTTACATGGCTTAATTTTTTTTTATGACATGGCATTCTTATTAAATCTGTAAAACATTGCTGAATTGTTTGTATAAACTGTTAGAGAATAAGGTCACAATGACAGTTCACAACAAATGTCTGAGGTAGAGGGAAAAGAGTATGAGGGGAAACTACACTGAAGAAAGGCAGCTTCCAACAAGTTAAATTCAAGGATCTTTCAATACAGTTAGCAAAAATACCCTTATGTATTTCAATAGTACAGGAGTCTGTATGGTACTATACTAAGCCTCATTCCAAAAAGTCACAGTCTAGCTCAGTTAAACAGTGGAACTCCAGGTGATGTATATCCAATCAAATTGGTGGTATTTCATTTTATATCATAAACATCTACTTGGAAAACATGTTACAACGTAAACTGTAATCTTTTTCCTATCAGTGACTGCAAAACAAGTTTCAGGATCTAATGTTAGTGTATGTCAGTACTGCTACTTCACTGGCTATTAACCACTGCTACTTTCAGAGAATCTCTAAAACGTATGACTGGGGCTCTGTCTATTACTACCACACTCTTCTCTAGCCCATGTTAGAACATAACTTTCCAAGCAAATCATCCCAGTGAGAATAGTCCTTTATATTAACTCATTAGTCAAATCAAACACACATTACTCTCTTTATAGTCAATACAAAAACTTCAGAATATTGACTACACCCTCTCAATCTCTTATGGATTAATGAGGATCTTCAGTATCAAAAACCAATCAAACAAAAAAGTTATGGGTTATATGAAAAGACTGTCACCAAGATTGTGAATACTGAAAAAAAAGAAAAATCAGTAAGAATAATCTCAGCATAAAAAAAAGGCACTTAGGAAGCCAGTGATTATAGTAAATAAAAACAGTCAGTAGAAGCAGTTTCTTCTAGTTAAGATTCAGTGGCTTGTTTCCTGAAAGCTTCTGATGAAGTTTGATAAGTCAGTAGAAGTTACATCTTTACCACACTTTGGATTTAAGTACCATTAGAAACAAATGGAACTAGCAAGACAGCAAGAAAAATGAAAATCTAAAAAAACCTGAAATACCTGGAGTACATCTCAGTTATTTACTGTTCTTAAGTTTCTTTAAAATTGAACTGAACAACAACAAAAATCAGCTTCATTTTGCAGAAAGAACTATAACTAAGGCAAAACTAGCAAGAAATGACCAATTACAAATTACAGACTATGGCTTTGAGTAATGAGCACAAGATCACAGTTCACCACACAACTAAATCGCCTAGATTTATGCATTACCTTGGAGAAACAAAATTACAAGAAGAAATGAAAATCTGTAAAAACTTAGAAGTGTGATATCATAGCAAAACTATGCATATTAATAAGGATGTCAGTTCATCTCCAGGCTAAGTGACTGTAATAAACCACTCAAACTACACTCTTGATTCATATTGTCCACAGAAGTCTTCAATGGAATTGCAGATAATGGAGTCTTTGGGGTACATATGGTGTTAGAAGCAAAATGCACGTATATTGGATAAAATTGAAAACCAGACACTCAACCTATAACAGTGTTCTGCGTGAATGAGAATAGAAAAAAGTAGTGCACGTAAAAAAGGCTCGATTACATTAAAGGCAAAACTATGACATGATCATGAACAACAAAGTAAGTAACAGCATCTGCTCTCAAGTTGTCAATTCACAGTCACAGTTTAATAAATAGTATTCCGATTATCCATCTCATGTTACAGTACCATTTTTAACATACTAATAAGTATCCTATTTGCTCTGGTTGATTTAATAAAATACTATTAATGCATCTTTTGGAAGTAAGATTTAAGCTAAAAAGTTGTTTTCATGTCTCTAGCAAGTAATAACTATACTGATTTGTCAGCTAATACTGCCCTTTTTGAAGTAAACATCAGCAGCAATTTCAGGAAAATTTTCATCCAAGTTAAGAGAAAAAAGCTTGTAAGACTTATCCTTTATTTCTCGTCCACAATATGTGTGCACAAGTTAAAGACATAAGTTATTATTAAATGGTTATGGATTTAGTTACAAAAATAAATCTGAGATTCAAACATCAGATGGGGCGCTCTTTTGTGCATTGGCAGTAATAACAACGACTCTTTTACCCGGGGTTTTTGGGCTGTCCCCTTAAAGTCTGGTTACTATTAGGCAATGACTACTGTAGCACTCCCTTCTGCAGACCTCTCCATTCAAATAGTACTTTTACTCCCTGTTTTTGAACCTAAACTAATTCTGCAGTAATATTGTTGAAGTAATGACCCTCTTCTGCCACTAAACACAATCGGAGTATACAGTGATCAGAATCTGTTGTGCAAGAGTGTCTTTTTATATATTACACACACTTTTCTGAGTAGAACCACACTTTAAAGTTTGTATCTTAGTGGGACCACAAAGAAGCAGCTCTGTCAAAACCTCAAGTGATTTTTGTGAGATGGTAAATTCCAGATGATGTTGTCAAATCAGTAAAAGAAAGCTTTGGTTTTGTGATTTCTACTTCTGAATTAAGACAAAATTCTATCCAACAACAGCAGTCAAGACTAAAAAGTACCTATACAGTAGTACACAACACATGATGTCGTTTACCTTGCATTCAATCTCTGCTTGTCTACGTTTTGCTTCATTCAACTGAGCAAGAAGTCCTTTGTTCTGTGCAGAAAGATACTGTACCTTCCCCTGTAGGTTGGTAACCTCTTGCTCTGCCCTTCGTAAATGGTTACTATTGATCTGATTCTGAAATTTATGACCAAAAAGAGGAAAGAAAATGCGTGTTAAGTAAAGATCTTTGATGTTAATTTAACTCCTCAAAGTCTGACAAGAAAGACTTACAGATCATTTAATATAAAAGTATTTTGATGAAAAGTCATTCAGAATTTTCTAAGTGTAATCAGAAAAGTTTGCATGACATTTGGTTTATGACCAGGATATTCAAATTGTTCTTAAACAATGACTCATTGTAAGAACATAACTGCAAAGCTCCTATACATCTGTTTTTCCCAATCTCTTGCTTAGGTAAGGCAAAGGTTTTGTGAACTTGTGTCCCAACTTCAGCAACAAGCTGATGCATCCAAGAAACATGAGAAATATTACACGTGCATTTCTCTGTCCAGTGAATTCCTGACATGAACGTGGCACCTTAATTAAGATCGGTGCATTAGTATGAGTCACACGATTTTTATATGAAGCTGTGCATAGACCAGTACATAACAGGAGAACCACTGCATTGATGCCAAATGACAGCTAAACAGCAGAAGCGTATACAAAGGCAGGACGCATAACACTGACATGAGAAGTACCTACAGGTCTTGTGACTTTAATAGGTGTAATCCAGACAGCAGGATACCTATGCCCCCTACTGACTAAAACAAATACACAGATGGGGAAAAAACAACACAACAAAAGCACACATTAACTGTAGTAAAACAGTATTAACACTTCAATGAAAATTTTAAAAGTTAAGGCAAGAGGAAACTTTTATTTAGTTGGTATAGAAAAGGTGGTGCCTCCGTCAGAAGAAAGCCACCAGGTGCCTTGCAGTTAGCTCATCTCTCCTCAGTAGCACATCCTTATGTGCTCTCCTGGTTTCTGGGATTACCGAAGCTTGTCAAGTAAAGGTTTTGTTTGTTCCTTTAGCCTTTTGGATGCACAGGTCTCCTTCATGTAACAGTTACATTTAGCAGGTATTTCATGGGAAGATTTCTGAAAAGCCTGTTACAAATCCTTCTCAATCAACAGCACATTGTGTTTATTGATTCAGTTGCGAATTCGCTAATATATGAACTCACCAACTTTAGTGCACTTTCATTTCAGATTTGTTTGCTTAATAACAACTTACTCCTTAGTTACACAAAAGAAGATCTTGGCAGACAAGTTATTTTTGTCTTTTCTGCGCAAATCTCAGCAATGATGAATAATGCTTTTCTTTTCTGGCACATGAAAGGTAAAGCTTCTGCTAAAAAAACCTGACAACATGCAGCTGTTTTGCTGAGAGTCCACAGTTTAGTAGCCAGATTCATTACCTCAGTGGATAATGTAGTATAGGCAATTTCACAAGAAGAAACAAGACGACTGCCATTTAAAGAATTAGAATTACTATTATCATCAATTAAGTTTGTGAAATTTAAAACACCTTAAGCATACTTTTGTTGTTGCACCAGTTACAATTTAATGAATTAAGATTCACGCGCATTCACAGAGTCTGCTGATTAGTCCAGATGAGAAATTCAGAAAGCTTAGTCCTGGAAAAGACTAAAGAAGAGGCATTAAAGTGAATTAGACTGTATGCACTAGGTTCTCCCTCTTACTCTAACAACATTAAAAAAGCGCATTTTGGAACTAAAGTCATGCCTGTAGAAGACAAAAGATCATAGGATATCTACAATTTGACACCAATGTGCCAGTATTCAGCTCAGTTCATGCATGCTACTGTTCAGTAACATACCTGTGTTTCCATCTCCATCATTCTTTGTTTGGTCTCTTTCAGTTCAGCCTGAGTTTCTGCTTCTCTCAATCGGACTGTCATCAGCTCATCCTGTAGCTCATTCACTGTGTTTTTCCTGGGAGGATCTTTCCATCTTCCAGTGGTACGAGCTAGATGACGCTAAAAAAATACCATGCCATTGCTCATTAATGTCTGCTCTTTCCTGGTGTTCCCTTATTTCATTTAGAGTCTCAGAGTTATGTGCAGACAAGTCGCTATGGTGCTCCTGTTTGTCCTAAAAACTAGAACCCCAAATTCACTAGTTTTAAGAACACACAATTAAAAAGTTGAAGACAGTCATTCCCAACTACAGTAAGTCAGTGAATTGCAAGTATATCCTGAGAATTCTGCCTATTTCTAGCCCTTACTAACATTTAGTGAAGTACTGATCAGGTACTTCCTTTCTACCAGAAAGGTTAGCTGGTAGCACAGGCTCTCTGCCATCCACAACAACTAGGGACGAATTTCTAACATACTTGAAGCAAAGTTTCTTGTGGTAGTTGCACTTAAAGATTTTCTCACCTCAGCAGCTTGATCTAGAATCACTAGTTTCTACCTGATCTCTGCATCTTAAAATTTTGCAGTCTTTTGCTTTATCATCATTCACTGAAAATAAAAATTGTTAAAAGTGTGTTGCTGCCCATACCTGCCAGTGTTCCTCCAAATCTTTGACTTGCTGCCTTAGTTCTTTGAGACCCGTCAGTGCTTCTGCTTCTCTTAATTTTACTGCAATCAGTTCTTCTTGTAGTCTAGCAACATTTTCCTCATCAGGAAGAGAGCTGTTCCTCTGCAACAAGGATCATCCTCTTAAATATGTATTTGAATAAAACTGTGCTTAGTGAGACCCACTCTGAGAATATAGACACGGAACGGTAACTCTTATTACTAACCAAACTTTTAGTTACACATCCCTTGCAAAATAAAATCCTACGTTCCTGGATATAGCAAGTGTGAATATCTTCCAACTGCCAACTACACAAAAAAATTGACAAGGTAGATATAGGTATTCTGTCTTCCCCAGATGGTATCCCTAATAAAGCATTTTTTACCCTATTTTTCACATATCATCAAAAATATGGAGAGAAATCTGAAAGGTTTTGAGGTAGTTGATAAAAACGAAGCAAATGTGGAATTGAAATTACACCTTTAGGGTTATAACTTTTATTTAGACTTACACTAAAAATCATAAATGGAAATTTATTTTTTGGGAAGTATCTCATCTGCCTTTGAAAAGGAGAAAAGATATGTCAACAAAGGAACAATCCATTAATATTTATAAACAACAACCAGTCAAGAAAAGGTCCTACAGATGAAAGTGCATGGATGTTTACAAAAACACATGAGGAAAAAGTAGAAAGGCTGAAGAGAGCTAAACAGAAAACAGGAAAACCCATGGCAGGAGTAACCTGGGGAAAGTAAAACAGTGATCAAAGTATAATAATGGAAGTCTGGGAAAGAAACAGAGGAGAAGAAAAAGGACACAGTCTGCCTAACTACAGTATCCCTACATCAAATCACTGGTCACCAAATACTCAAAAGCTGAACTTCACTGCTTTCTATTGCATTTCTCAGTAGTAATTTTGAGCCAAACTGAGTATTTTTGTAGGTAACAATACTGTGACAGTTGCCAGGTTTTCTTGTGAGTAAAGTACATTATTAACATCAACAGAACACAGCACAACAGCCATTTATTTGCATCTCCATGTTTGAGATCATAGGATCCAGGCACTGGCAAAAACAGGAAGCGATAGGGTGTGTTTCTTAATGTTTACATCACTGTCAGTACAGCCGTGCAAGTCTTGGGTTATTCAGCAGAATTTTCCCAGATTACATGACATCACTGACAGCAGTTTAGAGCTGCATTTGTAGGAATTTGAGGTAGTTAATTTCAGTCACTTTCTCATGTGCCTAAGTGCATTATGGACAGAATGAAATACTACTGTACATCTGAGTTTGCCTGGTACACTGGAATTTCCCCCACTGCTCCAGTTTTTCTACATTTTTCAGTGTATGCTATCTTCATGCTGATGAATGCTATGTAAAGAAGTAGACTCTTTTTGAACTTTGAAAAATATCTTAGATCTTGAATTCTTACCAATGTTCAGTACAGTAAAAAGTAGTTACTAGCCTGTCAGACTCCCATCAAGCCCCTCAGGTTAACCCACTGGATTTATCTAAGTGGCTAGTAAGTTCTGGCCACATTCCTGAGTACATAACTCTAAAATTTCCATGAGGAAACAATACAACAGCATCTGAAGAGCGTTCTTTATGTTAGGTCAATTACTGTGGGTTTATTTCCTTTTTTTTTTTATTTTACTTTGCAGTTAGGTTTTTCTTCAAAGACAGATAAATGTTTGACAGTTGGTTTGACTACAGCGCAAACTCTGGCATCAGTAAGTTACAAGCTAGGACTGTACCCAAAAAGCAGTAGAGATTTTAATACTAAACAGAGGAGGTATTTTTTCCCTGCCCATAATGTGGCAAAGTGGGAGACACTCAAGAACTGAAGACCTGCGAATGGTAATGTTGAACTCTTTCCTCCTCCCCTCCTAAACTATTTAGTTTCACATCACCTCAGTGCTCACTCTAAGCCTACTGCTCTTGTTGCAGGATATAATTTTGAAACAATTGATGTTTACTGTAAAGACTCCACCAGAATCCAAATCTTCTACTGCAGTGGGCTTCAGTGACAGAAATGAACTGTTCTTCACAAACCTTTCCCAGAGCAAAAAAAATTAGTTGTTTTGCTATACTAACTTCAGGTTTGAAAAGTATCTTGCAATCATGAAAACATAGAAGACAAGATTCTAGAGCACAGTTACGCAAAGAATTAGAGGGACCTGTATTCTGTTTCTAGTGCTATTTTATACAGAGGGTCCTGATTTGGTTTACCTTTTCCATCTCTAGAACTTTATCTTGCATCTCCTTCAGGGCACAATGGGATTCTGCTTCACTCAGCCTGGCTTGGACCAGCTCTTTTTCCAGCTGTAGCACAAAGTCTTCACTGTATTGTGAACTGCATTTATGCTACAAAGTTTGCAGAAATACGTTTAGTATGAAGCACAGATCGTTTGAAAGGGGGTTTATATGCCAGATTCGGAGCGAAAAGTACATTCAAACGCTTAATGTTAGAAACACTAGCTTAAGATCAACACAAGTGCTTACCTTATACAAGTCTACTGGCACGTCCATCCAGACTGCTAACAATAAGAACCCCAATTCTATGCCTCTCAAGCAACTGCACCCCCACGCAGTCAAATGTGTAAGACCAAACTGAGCCCCCTATTAGTACTGATGAGCAACAACTCACCCTTTTCTCTCACTGTTACCCAAACTAGAAAATCCTCAAAGGATCTGTGATTATTTTGTGATATGCAGAAAAGATGCTTAGGAAAGACTAGCTATTTACAAAGTTAACACAAATATGTCTTGATCTCTACTCAAACTCTGATTCAACAGAAGCCTTCCATAATCTTGGATTTAAAATAAAGTCATGTATGCTTCAATTCACAATCACTTTGGTTGCCCCTTTCTTGCACTCTAACCCTTGTCTCTCGTTTGCTCACACTACATATTCCTTCCGAGATTCTGTTCTTGGGCAAACCCTGTGGATTTATGAGAAAAATCCAGGCACCAGTAGCAGTATAGCCCCTTCTAGACAGACAACATAGGCCCAAGCTACAAAGAAACTTGGTTCTTTCCATACAGGAATTACTCCAAGACTGTCCCCAGCCAGCTTTGCATACCAAAACACTTTCTCTCGCGTAATAAAACAGCAGTCCAGAACTTATGGTCATTCTTTACAAACTTCAAGGGGGATGGTAAAACCCCACAGTTCTGCTCAAGTAAGGTAATTCACCATTAACTTGATTGTTGATTAGTCAGAATTAAAAGTGAGACTTATCTTTTCACTTCCTGAAGCACAATTTCATGAAACTCTATCTTTCAGCAGATACATCCAACTGAAGTCATACTAAGCATTTGTATTCAAAAGTCCCGCTTTTTCCTCCAGTCAATAGTTACAAAACACATTTTCTTTCTTTCTTGGGTGACTTTAAAATGACTTGAGATTCACCATAGATTCTCAGACTTGCTTGATAGGCCATGCTATCCTAAATGAGCATTTAGATTTCTGGTTCAGGGAAAAAAAAAAAAAGGGGGGGGGTTGAAATCCCCAAAACATAGCTGCCCAGTTACTGTGTATGCATAGCTGCTCTGAAAATTAAGTTTAAAGACAAATCATTTAATACATTTTTGGTGCCTTAACTACGTTGTGAAAAATAAATACTGTACTTGGATTCATAGATGAAGTTTTATTCAATTAACAATGCAACTTTAAAATCCATAGAGTATTATACTAAAGCATTATACTAAAGATGCAAACATAAAGTAAGAAATAGTTGTATCAAACAATTTCGTTTTCTGCATCTAAAATAGTTGACAAAATTAATGGAAAAGTCTTTAGTTCCATGCGCCTCTGTTAGGCCAAGGCATTCCCTGACCTTTAATGCACAAACCGAAAGCAAACAACATGTAACTACATGGTCGAGGAAATGGTTTTTCATTTATTTTTATACTTCTGCATGCCAACTAAGCCTTTCCTCATGACTTACAGTACAATCCAAATTCAAAATCTACACTAACTAACCTCAGTGTTACCATTTATTGTATTTCTTACATGTACGTCTACAGGGAGCTATAAGAGAGGGGTTATATACAAAGCATTAAAAGGCAAATACAGCTTATGCAAGCAGTCTTTAGTGTCACCAAAACTGTTCACTGAAGTGCTCATCCTACTTAACGTGCATTTGAACACACAGAGAATGCTTAATGTACAAATATCATAGCATATTCAATATTAATTTTCTCTTACACAATACTAATATAATTTGTATTATTTTAAACCCACACAGAGTCTTCGCCTCAGCAAGCAGTGGAGGTATCCCTGATTTCAGTTCAGGATAGGATGGGTGTGCAATGCTGCTGCATTTCTACAATTGCTTCACATGATGCGGGAGCATGAGTAGTGTTTGTAATACCATGCAGACGCAGAGAATAGACAACAGCTCTCTCTTATTCCCTGGCTGTTTGTACAAATTCATCATATGATACACCCAGCAACTTAAATGGACTCCACGTTTCTTTTTCCAGATTCCGCTTATGATACATATGTAACAGGAATGAATGCAGTGTGTTTTCCTCAGGTAAGAAGTCCTCTTGTACTTTCCAGGAAATTGAGATAAAACAGCAGAACTGAAGAGCTGAATACACCCTGATTTGCAACAATATGCAAGTGTACTCTAAATAGTTTCGGCCTACAAAAATCTAACTGATGTTTGTCAAATAATAAGTAATGGAGAGTGTAAGAAAAGCTACGTATCCAGTTTCAGGCACAAGTCATGCCTTATTGAAATCTGTGTTTAGATTTTGTCTGCTTAAGGAATGCATTAGGAGTCCTTATCTATTTAGCCACAACAAACTTTAAATCAAGTCCTGATAGACTGGCAAAAAAACCACAGCCAACATCAAAACAGATTTAAAAAACAATATTCACAAGTTCAAAGTTGTGAGTTGTGCTCCTTAAAAAAACAACACCCAGTTTTAATAATTTAGTGTATAAAGGTAACACAAGCTTATAGTCAAAACAATGTTTGAAAATTTCTACTTTAAGACTGACTTTGGCAAAAACCTCTGCTTTCATGTATTTGCCTTAAGCCCTAGAATTTGTGAAAAAAAACCTCAAACGTGAAGCCAGATTTCCAGGCATCAGCCAAATGTTTTAACCACACTGTTTAACCAAACTGTTTTCCTTGGCTGTGCTGAAAAGATATCTGTAGTATAAAGCACTAAAAAGGTAGTTCTACAGCCATTTACTTCTGAAAGAAACAAGTCCTTGCTTGGCTTCACAGAACTGGATTTATTTTCCCAAAACTTTGCTTAAAATCTCAGAGACATTAAAATCTCAGAGACATACATAACCATTCCTAGTATTATTTTGATGATAGATTATTACACGTAAATGGGTACATTACAGAATGCTTTTCCAGTCCTCTCTACTGAAGAGCAACTAACAGATTGTTCAGCAGCTGCCCAGCTAACTTTGTTTTAAGCAGTAACTGTAGTACTTTACTAAATACAGGGGGGGAGTTTGCTTTTTGGTTGCAAATCAGAATGTAATTATTTAAAAAGTACATTGTAAAATAAAGCGAAGCCTTCCATAAGGTTGCAACACTCAGTTACAAGCATATATTCCCTATATAACTTATTATGCTCTTAATTATTATCAGTCATTTTAGCATGAGTTCCTTAAAAATACCTATGCATTACAGAGTTGCTGTAATGATAACTAAAATACACGGCTGTAAATTACCTTGCAAAATGCATAATGCTTCCACCTGAATGTTCAGTCAATTAAAATTCTATCTTCACATAATACACTTGAAGAGCCTTCTTAAAAATTAAGTTGTGAAGCAATTTTAGCTTGCACTGCCTCATTTCTCAGATTCAATTTTTGAGCAGACTGACAAACTGAATAATCATTGAAAACTAGAGTATCACTGAGAAAGATTGAGATTTGTGTTCTGGAGGTGGATTTAACTGGCAGAAATCATTAAATTATTCATTTTTATGCATCCAGCAGAAGCTACCTTGTTCATTCAGAAACAACAGGAGAAAAAACACAGGAAAAAAATCCTTCAGCACATAATTATCAGGAGTAGGTTAGAACAGGCTGATTGCTCTCACCCCTAACTCCTCAAATACCATAGCTCTTAGCATGCCTCAACAGAAAACCTTCTGTATTCCTTTGAAGTCAGGCACAACTTCCTCCATGCAGTTCCCGATTTACTAGCCGTATAACGAAGAAACCACCTTCCTCATCTTTTGGTTACCCTCGATATCTAGAAGCATTTGGCAAGTTTCTATACTTAGACGTGCCAAAAGATTAGCACCATTCTCTTCAAAACCATTCAGGCAAATGTTTAGGTAGCTGAAGCACTGAACCGCAAGAGCTCTTCAGAATATTGTTAGCTGTACAATTATTTTTAACTAGTTATCAATATCAAAGACTGTATAGGTTATACACCGTTTTTAAAAACCTTACACGGACAGAGTTGCTCTCTACTACGACATGGAAGTTCACACAATTTTATTTTGTATGTGAAGTCTCCATCTCAAACCTTATTATTTTCCATTTCCTTTTCCCCTCTCAAATGACCTTAAATATATTCAGAAATACATTTGATGACACTTACTATGTGATTTATATGATCACTAGTACTATTTTCAGGTTATCTGGGAGAAGTACTATAGCAGAACTTCCCTTCCTTTCACTAAGAAACAATGGTAGAACCTCTCTAAGCAGACTCAACACTTGGTAATAAAGTCATTCTGGTTCAATTAAAAACTCCCTATAAATACTTCAGCACATGAAAAATTAAAGTTGCATCTAATTTGGCTTTCTGAAGTTGGATTTCAGTCAAAAGAATACTCCTCTACCCATCTGTGTATTCAGCCTTACAAAGAAGTACTGCAATAGAGGATTTCTTCATAGACACACATGTTCTGTAGGCACCTTCAATACTTACCTTTAAGCCATTCAACTCATGCTATCAAATCACATAGAACAGATTGAATAAACCTCAGATAATATTTAAATACAAATGCATAACCTTTTTACAAAGGATATGTTAGCCTTCTTAGAAATGCTATGGTTTAGATAATATTTTTGCTACAACAAAACGAAAAACTCTACTCTTACTTCTCCTGCTTCATGATTACAAGTGGGTTGTGTTTTGTTTTCTTTTTTTTTTTTAAATCCCATAGTGTTGGTCAGAAGAGGCAGACACAAGTATCCTTAGGCAGTTCTTTTCATACATTCCTATTTAGAAATTCATACCCGAACTTTACAGTTCTATCATGGTGAAACAGACAACTCAAGATTGAAAAAGACGTACATTACAAAATATTCAGCACAGATGTTGTACCTTTAAGTCAGTACAAATAAGCAACGAAGCCATTTACAAATTCACTGTGCAATCATTTTTGCTAATCATAAACAAAACTGAAATAATTGGAGGGAGAAAAAAACCACACTAAAGCAAATATTTGCAAGACAATACTTAAGATGAGTATTGCCAAAAGGGCAAAGCTACTGGCACTAGGAAGCAGCAAAAAGATTTATCAGTGTACTCAAAGTCAAAGCCAAAATTCAAAACAAACTGATAGATTCCCACTAGGTGGTGCCGAGTGCATGCAGCTGTTCTCATTTGTTGCTCCTATTTCCATGCTTGGCAACAAAGTTAAAAGCCTGTTCAAATACAAATCTTACTATGCAGCAGAATCTAGGGAACTGCTAACTGAAACCATCTTAACACTTTCACCACGTTGTCTAAGTTAATTCAGACGGTCCTCAAAACCACAGTACTATTCCTTCCATTTCAAAATCAGTCAGCTACCAGGCACAAATCCCTCTACAACCACATGGATTTACAGCCTCAGTTACAAGCATCATCAGACTATTTCCTACAGTCATGTTCACACTGAAGTGGAGGAAAACAAGGCTGCAAGCACGCAGGGTAGGAAGCGTCGCTCTTAAATTAACTGCCCATTCTCACATTTTACTTACTCTCTACTCTTGCAGTACCTATTCAGTCTTCTGCCCTCACAGCTCCAATTCAGCAATCCACAGTTACCTACAGTTTTGCTCAGGACCAGTTCCCATGCCTAGCCAACCTGTCAGGCTTCCCCATCATTGCTACTTAACAAGGTCCCCAGCATAATTAAAAGCATTAGCTTTAAGTCATATTACCCATCAATTAACTCCTAGATAAATATAGCATTTCAGCCTCTTTTAATAACTCTTAATTGAGTAGAGGTAAGTAACACTGATGCCTCCAAAAACACCTTCCGAAAGGACATGTACTATTGTAATCAGACAATAAAGAGCTGGCTACCCAAGTCTATAAACATTTTTCATTTTATTTCACTTGACACATTACAACATACCTAAAATTTTGGAAAGCATTGCCAGAACATTCTCATCTTCCTAATCATATTTTTTCATGTTTTTTTCCCTAAAGAAATTGCTGAAGTTAAATAAAAATCAGCACGAAACATTACAGAGTAACAGCTCATTTAGTAACTCCTTGCAACTCTTCTAAAAGGTGTACCTTTTTAAAACTGAAATGCATTAAAGACGTAATAAACTATAATATTGCATTTAAGTTATGATTTCAGTCTAACAGTAAATCTCACCTCCACCTTCCAAGATGAGTTACAAGTATTTCCATAGCTTTGGTGGAAGATGTATAAAACAAACTGCTGTATTGCCTGTAAGGGATCTGGTAAGCAGCTACAGTATGCTGTAGTTCTAACAAGTTATATTTTGTACACCTAAAACGCCCATGGCTTCAGACAAGCACTTGGATACCACTTATTTCAAACAATATGAGCATATTCTCATCAACACTGCTAGTGCACAGTGAAGTGAAGACTGCTGAAACTGCTTCCCCTCCCTCTTGCAAGACATACTGAGCACTAAGTGGGCTAGAGGAAGTAACTTCAGTCTTACAGTAACAGTCTGAAGTCTTCCACATTATACTACCTAAAACACATAGCACATACAAACACATTACTACATACAGCTGCTAAAAGTTATTTTCCTGCTCTATCTGCACATAAACCCACACCTTTTAGTAAAGTCCTGTAGATCTAAACTCAGGGGCAATACCCTTCTATTTCTGCAAGCAGCAAATTTAAGCATGCTAGGAAAAAAAAAAATAGGTACACAGAGGAAACGTTAACATGGAAGATCCCGACTTAAATGAGAAGCTAGGTAAAGGCATTACGAATCAACTCTCAAATTTGACTATTCAGCGTGACACAGTTTGCAATGGCTAGATTCTTGGCATTAGGAGATACCAAAAGTTTTGTGTGTGGTATTTTGTTACTATTTCTGTGGTGGTGGTTAGTTTTTTTGTTATCGGGTTTTTGGCTTGATGTGTTTTGTTTTGGTGTTTGTTTTGGTTTGGTTTTTTAAACTAGTAACTTACATCTATCCAGCGTTATGAATCTCATCTATCAGTAAGAACAGACCAAAATATCACTTAGCCTAATTTGTGTAATTTTAAGAATGTAAATCACAATGAACAAGCACTTACAAGGACAGCACAGAGACCACATAATGATGAGGAAAAATGAACGCGAGTGAAAAGGATGAGATGATGTGCTGCCAGGCTCCTTACCCATTGCTGCTGCTGTTGGAGCTCCCTGATGGTATTCTCAGCTTGCTCCAGTTTAGTAATGGCCTCATCACTCTGCTGTTTGATGGTGGCCAGCTCCCGTTTTATGAGGTAGTTTTCCTCAGCCTCCTGGGCCCTTGTCACTTGTCCCTTAGGACATAATTTTTTTTTTTTTTAAGCAATTGAGAACAAACCCAAGAAAGACTGCCTTTGCGATGCTTAGCTGCTTATTTCATCAGATTGGTTTTGCAAACAGCATAGAGTACAATTGGTAGAAATTTCAGGACAAGGTAGTACTAAACAGCTGCTTTAGTACTTTTATTATAAAGTTCAGCATCCATTTAGCAAGCACAATTGTGTACTTGCATTCAATAAAATTCCTTTCATGCAATACTACTCAGTTGTACATGCACAGATTTAAGATTGCAATATTCAATTTCAGTGTTAATGGTGTGTCATAAAATCCATTTGTCATAGGAATTTGTACCAAAAAATTACATTAGGTTAGGAAAAATATTATAACGTGCAGGTATTGGGTTTATGTATTTTTAGTAAACAAAATTAAACAAGTTTCTAGAAAGAGATTAGCTCTAGATTTATTCCAAATCAGCAAGGCAGGGATAGAGTACAGCATGCAAATGTGCATGCATTAAAGCAGTTTGGGGTTTTCTGAGAGTAGGAAGAGAGTCATACAGTAAAAGACTATACCTGTATCAATCTATCTGCCAAGGAAGCACTTTCCTACAAAGGAAAAATTCAGATAGGAATAAGGGAAAGAAAAACCAAAAAACAAAGGGAGATAATAGTGACAAAAAAAGACAAGAGCTGAGAGAAAGAAAATGCCCAAATTCTACCCATTTTCTGTACAAACTCTTTTTGCGAAATTAACACCTCTTCATATAAATTAAGGCAACTCAGCCTGAAAGTCCCAGGAAGCAGCCTTTTCTGCCATAGATTTAACACAGTCCACCATTGATACAAGAAGGTCTCAAAGCCAGATTTCCGTAACACTTAAAATTCACCTACAGGAGACAGTATTTTTATCTGAATGGCTTGCTTCCCCAATTAACAAAAGTTACTGACACATTGCCTGATATGATCTAGCAGATGGATGCAAGACATGGTCTATGGTCCGTCCACAACATGAAAGGAAGGCATAATTTGAGCACAAAGGAAACTCCACTAAGCACTGAGGCATTCATGCAGAACTAAAGCTTCCAAAAAGATGAAGCAGGAAAGTTAAATGGTGCAAACTAACAGACACAAGTAGGAAATTTCAACTATGACAGCTAATATTTTGTTTGACTGAACTCTTGCAGTAACTCAATTGAGCAGTTCATAGATTCTCATTCCTTGCCAAAGTTTTGCAAGAAAGAAATTTTCATTTATGCATGCTGACAAGCACTATATTCCCTGCCCCCGCCAAGTTGCACATTTAATTTCTACTCTATCACCCTTGAAAGCACTCAATTTTTGCAGATTCTGCAGAGAACACATCTATTCACAGACCATCTTTGTCAATGAAACTTTTATTAAAATTAAAGTTCAAACTGGTTGATAAGAGCTATTAATTCGAAGTTAAGGTAAGATGTTTGTCATTAAGGCACACTAAGGAAATCACAAATAAATCATATAGGTTAGCATGAGAAAAAATATTTTTAAATAAGTTTCCAACAGAAAAACTGAATGTGTTTGTTCACACTTTATGATCTGTTTTTCAGATGCTGATAATGATCTTCAGACATTCTTATTAATAGACAGTATTTTCCCATTTTGAAATGTTCTAATTCCAGTCAGAATGGGATACTCTGAAAGTGAATCTGAAATCTTAAGTACAGAAATTGCAAAAGCACTAGCATCTTGCAGTTCATCACGGACTTAAAAAAAAAAAATCTGATTTCAAACCTCTGCAAGTCAAGTATAAAACAGGGATATTTACTACTATAAACTTGCCAAAAGAAGACTGAAGTGATTTACTACAGCTTCAAACTTCTTTAAAAGAGTCTGCTGTTTTCAGTTAATTTTATCAGCGCTTCAGTATTAGAAACAAAGATGTTTATAAAATTGTATTTTTGGTCATAACTTTCACAATATGTTGTCATTACATGCATTTTCCCAGCTAAATTCAGAAATCAATTCATTAGAATCTGACACAGATTGACTGTTTTTCCAAGAAACTAATGGATTTAACATTTCAAGTGTGACATCTTTCAATAATGTCACTCTCAATTGAATCTTTACCATTTTCTTCCCTGTGAAACGTGAACGACTGTTTTCAGCTCACGAGCTTTCAATTTCATTTGTTGAAGATAGTTGTTATTGGTGGTTAAGATGGGCAAGAATGTTCTCGTTCTAGAGCAGACCAGCTCAGATGCAATCTGTCACAGGAAGCATGATACCAGAATATAGGAGAGACCACTGGAGAACAATGCCTGTATGTTGGTAATGTATTGACAACAGTTATCATGCATACCTTTAGAGTTATATCCAGTTACAAAGAAGCCTAACAGAACTCTATTCCAGGCTAAATCTGTGAGAAATAAGTCTTAAAAGATATTCTCCCCCTCCATGTACCCAGAATTGCTACAAAAACTCAAAACTGTGTAAAACAAGTTAATGGCAGCAGACTTCCTGTACTGAATGTGAACACTGCAACAACAGCCCTCTGCTGCTGTATTTGCTAGCGATGAAATAATCTGCCTTCATCTCCATTTCTCTCTGGTCATTGGTAGGTCTGTCATTTTGCTCCTATATAAAAACACCCAGCAACTTCAGATTTTCAAAATTGAGGATTCTCTCACAATAACCTCTTTTTCACCCAAGCAGTCCACTATTTCATGTAGTCTTCTGGACTTTGAACAGATGCTTCTAATTCAGAAAGAAAACAGTATGACAAAAGTTGTGTATGTCAAAATGTTTGATTTCATACTCACTAAGAGCCAGACTTAACAACCTTAAACATTTACAAGCACTGACTCTAACTGCTTTGTTATTGCCATGCTATTTGGCTAAGCATTGTTAGTAAACACCATAGATTAGCAGGAAAAACGGTAAACTGTAATTCTGAAAATCCCATTTCATACAATAAGATTGCCTTCAATTTAAATATAAATTAACACAGATTAAATCTAATCCCCAACATACTTACTTTTTCTAATGTTTCAATGCGCTGTTTTAGGAGTCTATTTTCAGTTCGTAACCTCTGGAAGGTAAAACAGTTCAGAATTGTATTTCTCAAGTTAGGAATTGCAAGTTTGATAAAGGCCAAGCAAGCTAACAATGTTTTTATCTCATCACATCTATGAAAATCAATATAAATACAAGAATTAGTGACCTTTTTAACATCCTTTTATATGATGTACTAACTCAAAAGATGAGTTTGAACAGCTTGAAACAGCAAAGATGAGAAGCCTGGTGTTATATGAAAGCATCTGTGCTGCATTAGATGAAAGCACTATGTCTGCAGGTGAACCACAGGGCTTAAGCACACATCAGACTTGACAGCCTGCTCTTCATAAACAGAGGCAGACAATCTTCATGGTTAAGGGACATGAAAGTACACTCCCTGTACTAGGACAGGCTGATGAGATAGCTACAAGGTTTCCTTCCTTTTCCTCCCAATAATTAGTTAAATTATATAGTAATATTTATTTAATCTGTTACACTGAGAATTATCTACCTCAGATGCCCCCGAAGTGAGAAATAATTGTACCGAATTGCATATTTTACCAGTGCATTTCCTATAAATTTTAACAGCATTCAGACAGAACAGATCTGTATCCCTATACACAGAGCGATGGATATCAGTTCAGTAATGCTTTATTCCGCCAGGCTAAGAGGTGACTAAATGTGCTGCTTTTCCCCTCTCCCTAAAATAGCACAGCTTCTTAGCAGAAGAGACTACATTAGAAATGGTTTATATAAGGTCCCAAAGCATGGTCTAGAAACAGGCAGCTTTGAGTTGTTGGGTTTGATTGATTGGTTGGTTGGGTTGAGGGGTTTTTTTGTTTGGCTGGTTGGGAGTTTTTGGGTGGAAGGAAGCAGGGAAGGATTTGAAGTAAGTTAAAAAACTAGAATCTAAAGTTACAGCTGTCTTTCAAATGATTTTACACTGTCCTATTCTGCAGAGAGCTCTCATTTGAGTTCTGCAGATCTCCTGATTTGAGATGCCATTACAGCAGGTCCTAAGGCTGCTATCTGCCTTGCTGTCTGTTACAACAACAACCACCTGTCTGAAAAGGCTTGGAACATCTGTGTGCTCCCAGGTGCACTTCACTCAATTTTTCTGAAGAATCGATGCCTTACAAACTCATATTGAAAGGCAAAATGACTAGCACTGGACAGAAAGAGCGAAGGCTGTGCCTTGCTCCCTCCANACAACAACCACCACCTGTCTGAAAAGGCTTGGAACATCTGTGTGCTCCCAGGTGCACTTCACTCAATTTTTCTGAAGAATCGATGCCTTACAAACTCATATTGAAAGGCAAAATGACTAGCACTGGACAGAAAGAGCGAAGGCTGTGCCTTGCTCCCTCCACTAAGCTTTGCGTGCTACACTTGCCTGTCATTTCTCCCACTGCCTTTTCTCATGAACTGGCTGAAAACATGACACAAGGAAGCAAATCTACATCAAACATCATGCTGTGAAAGAAAAAAAGTGGAAAAGCAAAAAAAAGCAGCAAAAGCCTATTTATGTCACAAAAGCAAAAAGATGCAGTTATTAGGTACATACAGCAAGTAGGTCAGTTAGTAAAAGGGAAACAAATCGGGCTCGCAGAGTGGGGTTTTTGCACATTACGTATCAATTGCAGAAGCTCTAAAAGAAAAAGCGACTGCAGACAGAAGAAACTCAATCTTGGGTCCAATGCATAAGAAAAATCAAGATCTCAAAATCAATGAGAAACTTAAGTGCATTCTGATAAACTCTATCTTAACATATGTTTTACAAACATCCTGTGTGGGACACCTACATCTAATCCAGCGTATTCAGAACCTCTGGTAAATTAGGCCACATGTAATCACAGTTTAGTCAGGACAAAATAATAAACCAGCAGGTCTCAATCAAAGATTTTTCTTTAAATGTCCAAACTCTCAATAATTTCACTATATGTGTCCTTTATGAACAGATACCCCAAACATAAATGCTGAAAGAATTTCAATTACGTGTCCTGCTACATATACAGATCAAATATGTAACCCCACATCTAGGAATTAAATTGATCCATAAATAAATCTGTTGAGGCTCTCTTACTTTAATTTCAACTTGTTCTTCCATTTCTTTTGTCTTTATTGTAGTGTATTCCTTTTCTAACCTAAAAATTAGGAACAGTAAATTACGATTAGAAAAATTGCATATTATTTACTTGTTGGTGTAATACCTAACAAACAACAGTAGATCAGAGATACGGGTTATTGATATTTCCTCTGTTTAAGTAGCCACTTGAAATGTAGACCTGTAAATATTTAGACTGGACATTAAAACTAAATTTAAACACAAAGACTTCTCTAGATATGAACAAGACTTTGAACCAGCACTCTGAAGTGCAGGTGCTTGCTTGCATACATTCAGAGCAGCAGCAATTTGGAGCTACGCTGTAATAACTGCTCAGTGTAATTATACAATAATCAAATAGATTCAGCCAAGAAAACAGAGCTTGGAAAGCTTGGAAGACAGAAAGATGCAATGAGATTTAAGACAAAGATCTTGAACATATAAAACAATTTTGGCCTCTCTCCAGCAAACCACAAAATTGTCCCAATTGAAAAAGGTGGCAACAAGAAGGAACAAGTGGAGATAGACAGGGCCTGTACAGAAGGATTTTAAACTACATGCACTTATATTTGCTTTCAGAGAAAATGTTTTTCCTGAAAGCTTTGTTACTACTTCTGTTTTACAGAAGACTGCTCAGTCTACAGCACTGATCATAGGCTGCTGACAGAAGGATTGGCAAATTTAACTAGAAAGACTCTAGCACAATCTGCAGTGCAAGAACAGTGAATATACAATATATTAGAACCAACTGGAGAATTGCCAAACAACCCTGGAAAAGCATAGTATGTGCAGCTTTGTTATCAAAACAATTTGCCAAAGGCAGAAAAGAGAACACATGCAACTAACCTTAAAAAAAAAAAAGTAGTATTAAGCTCAGGATTCCAAACCCCAAAATGAAAGTTATTTTACAATTATCAATGTATTACAAAGTTTCATCAATTTCTATTTCAAACAGCACTAATCTTGACCATACATGCACTCTTCAGCACTGTGATCACTTTTCCAGTTCTTGAGAACTAAAGTCTTAAGAATTTAGGCCAGATCATAAATTTGAATCTCCTTTCCCTACTTCACCCTCAAAAACCCAAACAATTCCCAACCCCAAACTGCACACCTCCCCCACACTGCTTTTTATATTCAGATGCTGTTTACAGAACTGCTGTAATTCCCCATAATTTGCAGCTTTCTTCAAAAGATTTTTAGGTTATTTTTGTAAGTGAGATATAGCTTTATTATATTTAAGAAAAAAAGGCAAATACTGCTTTAGAAGAATTTTCTTACAGACAGAACTTTAGTTTTAACTGTTTATAGTATAAAACACAAAAAAATTTAAAGATGGAAAATTCAAAATGAAGTGCTGAATAACTAGTTTTAAAGATAAACAAACAGTAGCTCTTAGCAACAGTATAATCTATTTTCTCAAAATGTTATACCTACTTTTTCATCTTTTTTGCATTGTATTTGACTTGGTAAGATGCTTGGATTAATTTGTCTGGACCACTGTCAAACTGATGTGGAATGACCTTTTGAAAGTGCTAAAAGCAATCAGAGCACAAGATTACATATAATTAATAGCTGCAAGGAAATACACATACACACACGACATTCCAGACATATCTTACAATTACTGTAATCTTAATTTACCTGTAACATTCCTTCCATGTCAAGCTGCAGTAATTCTGCGTGGTTCATCTGAAGTACTGCTAAACCTACTCGAAATACTATCTCTAAACCCTGAAAAGAGAAGTTAAGAAATATCCAACAATTATTTGTGGGATTGTCAACAGGACAGAACGATTCTACTAATCTTCCAACATTACTGATGTTGGAAATCTCACCCAGCTTCTCAAACAAGCAAAAGGGCTACTGAAAAAATATCTCAATAAATTGGTTCTGGGTTTCTCATTTTGTCCCAAAGACAAGTAGTCTGGTTATTCATCCTGATGCCAGACCCCCGCCTCAGAGAGGCTAGTGCTGTAAAAACTCTGGAGTGACAAGCGTTCTCTATGTCAGCTTTATCAAAAGTTCTAAATATGTCTAGCACAAAACAACCCTGGTACTTCTCAAAAGAGCCATTTTCATTTCAGACATGGTACAATGCAGTTAAATGATTTAAACAGATACAAGGGAATGTCTCACTCATATATACCATCTTGAACATTCTTGAGTGTAAGCTGAAAGGATCCACCTTTGACTTACTGTTTTCTAAAACATGACTGCAGAGAAAGAGCATAAATGGACCATAAGCTTTGGTTTGTTACCAGTTACAACCACGCAAAGCTCTAATCCTTAATACAACTTAAGTGTCTTCGTGATAGTAACACTGAATAATTCCATAAATTTCTTCAGGTACTGTTGATCATCTGGACAATAGAAGATGCCAACACTCCCTCTTCTTGGCCTACATACCCCCATGAAGCTTTAACTTTGGCCTGAAAGCAGCATTACTTTCCACCCCAGACTTACTATAACACTGAGAAACAGGTTTCCCTGTTGTATGCAATGCTATTGCACTGCACCCAGAACTGACAGATGAGGTAACTCTTCAATAGTCAGAGAACAAAGCTGCATACAGTATCTACATTCAGAGATCCAGTTGCTCTTCTTTGACCAACTACATACACAGACATCTTTGCTACAAAATCTGGTAAGCATAAGGACTAAAAAGGAAGAGTATTTGAGATTTGCCCATCGTAACGGGATTTATACCACTACCTAAATAACTGCTTTTAACAGCTACTCTTGAAATTGAACATGTGAGTATTGAGTAGTTACCTCAGACATAAAGATATCAAATATTCTTGTTGCAACTGGTAGTGGAAAAGTTGTAAGGAATATAGTTAAAAACCACGATGACGCATACATAGAAGTGTGGAAACTCTGAGACTGAAAGTGCACATAAAGCTCTGGAAGATGCTCCTGGAAAAGAAGAGGAAGGAAAAAATATACATTAAGCTTCTGCTGGTAGTTTTAGTGTGTGTCCATTTTTGACAAATTTTGAGTAAAAGAAGAAAATCATTTATATTTAGTACAGACAGAAGCTCGCATCTAGAGTGGGCTACAAAAAAACAGCTAGAAAGATCCAGGGTATGGCCAGAGATCTATGTCTTACTCACTGTGTAACACCCCACCCCTGATCATCACATTAGGAACTTGACCACAAAACACAAACGGATTTGTCTCTATCAGCCTGACCAGGAAGAAAGAAATTTCTGTGTCCCAAATCTGAACAAAATTTTAATTCTACATATGATGGTATCTCCCAGTTTCCATTTTTAAAACAGCTATAAATGGACTACAAAGACATTGACTTTCAGAATCTTCAGTACAAACAGAATCTGATGTTCATATGCTTGCACTATAGTGATATACATCCTCATGCTTCAGTGTTTAAAGCTAGTCACTGTCTGCCAAAGGTGAAAAAAGTAGACTGCACAGCCACATGCATTTCCTTCTGAAGTTCTGAAACGACCTACTGTCAGGAAGCAGCCTATCAACCAACAGACATGCCTGCTCTCAAACTGTAATCCCAAGTTCCTTATCAATAGTTACTGAAGAGGAAGTTTGACAGACATGATATGTACCTGTATCATGCATTCAAACTGGTACATACAAAGGCCCAGTTCAGCCATGGTTGGTTTAAAGAGTTCTCGTAGTCTGTAATCTTGCATTAATTTAACGAACACACAAAAAGCCTCTTCTTCTGGCATCTATAATTAAAAATAAAAAAGCACAGTAAAAACTCTGGACAACTGTAAGGATATATCAGTTAGTGCCTGAGAGGGTCTAGGGTTGGGTTTTTTGTGTGTACAGTGGCTTTTCTGTGGTTTTGGGTTGTTCATTGTTTTTTTTTTTTTGTTTTACAGGATTTGTAACCAATTACTGTAATGACCTTTCGTACATATTGAATTCTATCAAGTGATTTCTAAATGGAAATCGAGGTCTGCAAGTTTCTTATACCCTACTTGGTC
>VZSC01017257.1:93796-109627 GCA_013398225.1 Steatornis caripensis
CCTACTTGGTCATAAAACAAAAGGCAGTAATACAAAGGCAGCTTTAAGATTATCAAATCAACTGTAAAGTTCCATGTGAACTCTAAGGAGATTCAACGTAATAGAACTGAAATGAGAAGCCCGTTAATAGTTGAAACAACATTCACCAAAATAGATTGCGAGTCTGCAATCATACCTTAGCTCTGAGAAATAAACATACTCTCCTACTCAAAGACAGCATCTTCTTGGCAAATAGAACCACAGAGAATAAATCTCATTTGATTTGCAGAGTAAACATCTGCCCTTGACAATTCCATTGTACCAAAATGACTAAGGAAAACTATTATAAAAATCTTCAATAAACCACTATGATATATCATGCATTCTAGCAGGAATTTTAAAGGTTCACATATTTTTAATGTCATGTTTACCTGCATAAGCAGTAATCCAACTATAAAAGCGCTTCCTTGACAGTATCCAACCTCACGATCCACCAAAGAATAAGCCTGGGAAATAAAGTTTAAGACTCTCAACAATCAAAACCTCATTATTAATAAAAAGTAATCATAGTTCATGCTGTTATTTTGCTAATAACTTACTTTTCATCTTCTGAATCCAGCAAGGACAGACATTCTATCCAGAAGTTTTAGTCAGATATTCTAGTTGCTACCTGCTGCTACAAAGGGTTATGACCTCTGCTCTCTGACAGCCTACAAAGCTAAAACTAAGGCATACCTAAAAAAATATACATGCAGTTTTCAACTACAGGAATCTCCCAAAAGATAACAGACACAGCTGGCATACAAACTGCACAAGGCTACTAATTTTAGAGGAGACAGACTTGATAAAGAAACAATTCTTTTCAGAAAACTTATGTGCTGCAGTATTATGTACAGGTGGAGGAAATGCATGTTGCATCTTCATTTTAGAGTTATGGAAACCTGCGAACTTTTCTGTTGAAACTATGTTGTATGGAAAAGCCCGTCTTTCAAAATGTAAGCTCTAGTACAATGAAGGCAAAATAACACAAACATAATTTTATGGTGGCATTCTCACTTTGTGCTTGGGCACTGTAACAACTGCACATTAGCTTGTACCTGCCATTTGCTGCTACCGCTTGCAGGTTCAGAAGCACTTGAAAACTGAATGCTTGTTCTGATTTACCGTATTCCTGCCTGGGTCAGCATTGTTTACTTTACCTCATGGGACACTTTATTCCATTATACTAACTACACTTAGCATGTGACTCTGTTTTAATGCAAACTTGGTAAGTTTTTAAAATTTCTTATGAAGTAAAACCATGAACTATAGGAATACCATATTTGAGAGCTATCTTTAAAACTGGAATGTAATTTGTTAAACCATTCCAGTATCAATACAGCAAGTTTAAAAAACTTAAACACATGAAACCAATGCAAGTTCAGTATGTACAAGGCAAATTATTTTCAAACTTTTGTGCACGTTCTTGCTGATGTATGTTCAAGGGCTGAAATACTGGCTTACCTTCATCACATTGAACAAGACTTCCTGTCCAAGGCTGTCTTTTTCTTTAAAAAAATCATGTTCAGGATATGTTCTAGCAATGTCCCTTCTTATTAATTTCTCACAAGGAGATGTCATTTTCAAAAGCTCTGAATACTGATCCTTAATTGGCATGCTTTGAGCACTGCATAAGAGTTGCCAAACAATTGCTCTGAAATGATGAGGTATCCCTTTTCGAACAAGCTCCTAGGGCACAAAAGTGAGACACAAATTCATTTATATTTCCTGAAAATATAAACATAAGCCTAAAGAACAAAACACTTCAACAAATTAAGTTCTATCATGTCACAAACCAATCATACAGTTTATGATGTGTAAACCTCAATTTTAGTGTGATAGATTGTTAGCTAACAGAAGTAAGGAGACACTGAATCATTTTTAGTCGCTAAATTAGCTAATGAAGTAGTCTCCTATTCATAGTAAGCTACTTGAAAAATTGAGTATTCAAGTAATTTTAAACAGGAACTCCCATTAGCCAGAATTTAATATTTATTTTTCTATTTCATGAAAGATTACTTAAGATAACACCCTTAATCATATTTGCAGTGATTAAGATGTATCACCAATCAAAAATTATTTTCAAGACAGGTAAACAATAACAAGTGGAACTAACTGCAGAACAGCCGACTGCAGCAAAAAATATTGCACGGTAATACTATCAGAAGTTATTTAACAAACTTGACAAGTTGTATCTAATTTCTGTGATGTGCCAGTATGTCCAAGTTCTTTTAAGAAAGTATTTAGATGTCATTTCAGATACTGGACCAAGAAAACATTAAGTTTATATCTACTAAATTAACTAAATTTACTTTATCTTCCTTGGGGGGGAAAAAAAAAAAATCAGCGAGGTTCACACGATTCAAACCTTCCCAGATCAATAGACCTAAGAACCTGGTACTTGTCTTTTCAGAAAGTAGTCTTGTTGCTTGATCTGAAAACTGAGAAAAAAGTATGAGTCAGGAAGTTTACAGACTCTCTTAGTGGTACTTTCTGCAACCAGGATCGGTCTGATCTAGAAGATTGTCTCTTCAAGATAAGAGGGCTCTTTTAGTAATTTTTTGCACCTTAAGAACTGTTACCTAGTACTCTGTCTCCTAAAACATAGCTTCTTTCACTAGGATTTATTCTGAAGCCACAATAATCTCCTGTTCTGCAAAGCTTCCTCTTTTTCCTGTTTGTTCCAAATACGTATCTTGCTTCTCCAAACTACGATTAATTAATGCAACAGTGATAACTTTTAAAGGTACTCCACTTTCAAGTTTTGTTTTTGCTAATCTTGAACTTTACTGCAGGAGTTTTGCATGACTGACCTCAATTTGCTAATATCCCTATCTCCAGCCTTCTTCAGAACCATCCTAGTAATGCCACTCCAACTACCTGTCCTGTCTACGACACAACTATGACACCCTGTGTTATTTCCTAAGATATCCAACTCCAAGACAACACTCCTAACACATCAGCTTTCCACATCTGTCTCTAGCTATCATTTGCCAACAATGCACTATCAGATTGCAGATCAGTCATCCTAAAGCCTCCAGGGCTACTAATAAAGCATTCGCAAGTGGCTTCTTGCTTTAAGTTATCATGCACCTGCTTGACAAAATAAAAGGGTTAATCCCTCCAAGAATCCTAAAGGAGCAGCAGGAAAATGCACCTACTAAGCGGCACTAAAACGGCACTATTCTACACAGTATTATGCACACTGAAAGCAGGACTTAAGTCATCCTTCAGAATCCCACCATATACAGGAAGCAAGTTCTGAAGTAGATCAAAAGACGTAAATATTGAACACATCACCTGTGCAAGGAGGTACATACACCTATGTCTAAAACTTTAAAAATTACCAGGTATCTAATAACTTAAGACCAGCTTTTACAGCCAAGACAAAAAGATACCTATGCTGCTAAAGTCATACCTACTGGCACAATCAGGAAATAGGTATGGATGTTCTGGTATTCCATCGTAAATGCAGAATGACACAGTTTAGGTTGACTTTCAACAAACAAAACAAAAACAAAAACAAAAAAAATAGAGAATTATTTAACCAGCAATGGAAAACTCACTAGCAGTATGATTAAATATTTACTAAAAGTTAGTCAAATACTCCCCAAATTATACTTGGCCAGTTGTAAAAACAAGTGATACTCGTGACACTTTAAAATGTTCAAATGAACCCTATCCAACCATATCTGCTTATTACCATCTCACTTCTCCTTTCTCTTGCCATGTTCACGTGGCCTGCTTTTCATGGCCTTTTGGGAACTCCTTTCCAAAAACTGTTTCCCCTATGCAAGCAGAAAGTCTTGAATTAATTTTCTTCCCTTGTTTCCTCTCTCAAGTCATGTTCTCTCTTCACAACTGCTTCACATAAAAGATACTTTACTTTAGCCCATTGTTCTGCCTTCCCACAACCTATTCATATACACACATTTCAAACTGCTCAAAAGACCCTGACATTTGTATTCTGCACATAAAACTACAGACGAGAGTCAATAAAGAACCAAAGCAGAACAGACTTGCCTACAAGCAAAAAATCCCACGCTGCAGTACTTGCTGCCTCTGAAAAATGGATACGTTCAAATGCCCTAGATACTTTTTAGTTTGAATTTAAAGTGTAATTGAATTTCACTTCCGTAAATGCCCATGACTAACCCAGACTGGACACATACTGGACAAAGTTTGTCCCATCCACTCAGAATTTAGAACACATGGTTATGTATTCTTCTGCTTAAGGTCATCCCTGGGGTCAACACACTTGGCATGCACAAAAACCTAAACTCAGAGCCTCATACAGTAGAATTATCAGCTCTTCTATTAAGAATGCTTTAAAGAGACATCTGCTCAGTGGGAAAATAATCATAGCATCCAGCTATCAGATGCTCAAGTGGGTTTTCAGTAATTCCATTTTGGATACGTGACACAAATCTTCCCTATATTCATGGGAATCTCTCATTAGAGGTAGACTGAAAGCTTTAGTACTCAAGATACAGTAAACGCATCGAGTTCGAGAGACATTTGCAGGGCAAAACTTATCAAAGTCTGGTAACAGTTACATAGGAAGCACTGAGGCTTAGGGATGGCAGTAGATTCAACTGGAAGTTTCTATTACATATTTGTTTTAAAAAAAATAAGGCCAACAGGAGGATAAAATAGTATCACTTATATCACTTTACAAATACATCCTAAGTAAGTGCCCGACTTCTACCTTAACTTGCTTTTCTTTCTTTTTCCGTACATCTTCCCATTCATTCACAATCCTCCCCCACAGGATCCACGAGTCTTCTTCAAGATGGCTGAGATTGCTAGAAGCTGATGAACTAGATACAAGAGAAGAGCCGCTATTTCTTCTTGACCCATTTACTGATCGCAAGGATTTGCTATCTGTTTCCAGAAGTCTGCAAAGAAAGCACACAAAAAACAAATTCAAGTTCTTAACTCATCACAGGACCATACTATTAATTGTTTGTTTAAAAGTTAATTCTTCCAACTTTTTTTACAAAGAATGCACCCAAAGGTTCAGTGGAACAGTTTTTCCAACATCCATTTCTACTAAATTTGAGAAGAACTGGTCAGTGCTATTGTTTCTTCTTGAGATCTCAAGCAATTCTGCAGACAGAAGTGCAGCTCAAATTGCAGCCTTTTAAGAAACAGATAAAAATGTCACATCATGCATCAAAAACACTAAGAGAAGTCACATTTTAATATAAACATTTTGTGGTCTCATGAACTAGATCTTAATACATAAAGATATCAAATTAGATGAAGCACAGAAGCATTCCAAGTCCAACGCTCTTTTATACATTCATCAACTGGAGATTAATAGCCCTAGAGGGAAGATATTTTGTTTTGAGGCCTAAGTATCAGCAAGAGGGCTTTGATTTTACTAGCCACACAAACTCATGGCTGTTGTGCATCAGACTGATGGAGAGAACGTAAGCAAGTTAAATATCCTCTATGATAGCATGAAATGTCAAAGTACTGCAAAAGAGACAGTAACTTTAAAGAAAGGACAAAAATTAGCCTCCTAAAAGCCTACCCAATTACACTTTATTTTTAATTAACAACATAAATACCGACCGAATAATTAAAACCTGGAGCAATTTAAAACACCTGACATCTTTTCACAAATCAACATGGTGTTCTATAAACACATGGGGAAAATCTCAGACCTAGATGAGGACCAGGCAACAGAAGTGGTTAGTATAGGTAATGAACATGTAATCAAAGCCTGGATTTCAGAAGTGAGAACTGGGGTTATCAGAGAGCAAGATATAAAGATGTGCCAAGTGCTCGACAAGTTGCTGAAGAGACTTCCCTTTTACCTGGTTGCCGTGACCATCGCTTTTGCAAGTCTCTGTGGATTCTGAGCAAAAAAGACATGCTTTGTTTATCCTCAACTAGTATTAGACCCCCATAAGCAGGGGACAATTTTTTAGACCACATTAAGCAAGAACAAGAATTCAGACTAACTTAAAGTGTTTTGCTATATCAAGTTTCATTTGTGCTTTAACTTCCAGGAATTCCAACATCTGTAAATCAGAGTGATCTGGCTGAATAATTTCTCAACACACCTGCACAAAAGCTAACCCCGCCCCCAGCATTTCAGCAAGGTCAGGTCAGGTTAGGTTTTAGATATTTAATAAATTATAACCTGAGCTGTATTGTAGCTGAGATTGTACACAAATCTCAACACACCTACAATTTTTAAGCTCTCCTTCTATGATAGAGGTATTTATACTAGCTTCCCCTGTCCCAGCTTTCACCTACTGGTGTTTACAGAAGTTAGGGAAAGAAGTAATGTAATTCATGAAGACAAGTACAGTCTCTGCAGTAGTATTTTGTTTGGAAAAAGGTTAAATAGTAGTGCCTTTAAAAAAAAAAAATCAAGCTTTTTCAAGACCAGTTTTAATTTAGTTCTTATTAAGGGAATGAAGAAAATCTTCTTTTGAGGAAAAAATAAAAAATACATTTTTAATGTTTAGAAACCTGGCCTTTACTGATCCATAGTGAAAATTTACAGTTTGGAGCTCCTGCTTTGAATCTGAGACACTGGCTAAAGATCAAATTCAAAGTAATCACAGAGGAAAAACAAGCACAGAATAAACATTACAATTATAAAAACAAGGTTCTAACTAGCCACTTTCAGTTTTCTCAGTTTTCTATAGAAGTTATGCTAAGTTTCTGTAATTTGACCTTACCTGGATAAATTCATTGTCCTTAGATTTGAAAATGGGAAGTTCTTTTTACAGTAAGTAGCAAGTTCTGTGGTGTTTAGTCACAGTTTTCTTTCACCTAAAACTTTTATAAATGATTTACCAATGCCAAACAGCTCCACCAGGACTCTGGACCGAGCTACCTCATTATTCTGAGGGGGATGTCAGTATAATTGCATTACAGAACGCTACCAGACATAGCTTGATACAATTTGAGTTCTTTCCATTTCTAGCTGTTTAACTAATACATACTCTCTTTATTGACATAAAAGCCAACAATGAAAATGAAGCCTTTCAAAATATCCATCACAAGCAATTCTTCCAGCAAGCAGAAACAAGAACAGCTCCCTGTGTTCAGAGTACAATTCCTTGTCAACAAAGTGCCACTGTGCTAAAATGCGGATTCAAGAGGTTCTGAAACTACAGCATACCTAGCACAGTAAGAGCATCAAATCTCTTGAGAAAGGGTACACTTGATAGGACAGCCTCTAATTAGAATTCACACATAACCCTACTGTGGGATTGAACAAGTTTGGCTAAAATTAAATAAAACCAGACAATATTTGCTAGCTTATTTACTAAATGAAGAAAGTTGACTTGAAAAAGAAAAGCTAGCGAGCCCAAGCTCACGTTCTTCTTTGAACAAGCAAACTAGTTTAACTGCAAGGCTTAATGAGACAACTCTCGATGTAAAGACATTATGCTCTAATACAGATAAGCAGTCCAAAGAACAGGTCTTACTGCTTTTCAAATAAAAGTTAGTCACTCAGTCTTGAACAGAACTGAATGCCTCAGATTAAATGCAAATTGTATTTCTTAAAAGCGTTCTATTTTTTTCTTCTTTTGATAAATTTTCATTTACTACTAGCACAGCAAAAAATAAATCTAGTTTGTCTTCGAAGGAGAGAAGCCCCTAAACCACAAGAAGAGGATGAGGTGGTTCTAGAAGCTGCCTTCCATTCTCGGTCAAGAACTAGACAAATGTAACAAACTCCCTGTAAGTTATATTGCTATTAGGCTGCAGAATACGAACATGAGTGAAGACACACCAGGCAACACAATGGCATTAGCTGCCCCTCCTCCTCCTCCCAGTTATTCTTCTTTATTGCTGCAAGTTACTACCCTCAGAATTGAATCAGCAGAGTGAAAAAAAACATGAGTACCTCAGTGCAAAGTCCAGCATGCTAGCAGAAGCCGGAACAGAAGGTAGTTTGAGCTGAACTATCAAACTCTGTACTTCGCTACAGCACATGGGATAGCAATCTTCAGTAGGTATCAAAGCCCTGCAGCTATCTGCTAAGTCTAAAACCTATTTGAAGCTCAAGCTCTCCTTTACAGTCAACCTCTCATGAACTACTGAAACATACTTGTCAAATATACCCAAATTTTGCAAGAGGACAGATGACTCAGAAGTCCTGCCTCAAGAGTGCAAATAAGTATGGGTTCTGGAAATTCGACATGAAGAAATCATACAGTTCAATTTTATTTCTTAGTGAGATTGCCAATTTGCAATCACTGTGCACGTCAAGAGCAACTGAGCCAAGTGGAAGTTTCATCTTGAACTGTAGACGGTGCAGAGAAATATACACTCATGGAAACACTGCCAAGAAAACGGTTGCTTTCTATTAAAAAAAAAAAGCCAGGATGAACAGATAAGACTGATTAGGAATTTACTTTTCATGAAATTAAGACATTATGCATCTGCCACCATTAGCATAACAGCAGGATGCATCTACTGTTTCTTGCAGATTAGAGATGGACCAGTGTTCAGCCACCTTTAACAGAGCAGGTTGCATAGTGGAAAGCAAGAACTGAGTAAAAGTGGGAAATAATAGAGAAAAAAGAATTCAGAAACCTCTAACATTTCAAAAAGCTAACAGAAATTACAATTTTGACTGAAGAAGGCAAGAAGGTTATACCAAAGTTTCATCCCTGAGATACAATACAGTTGGACTGGATGATCTTAAAGGTCTTTTCCAACCTAAATGATTCTATGAGATTGGGTACTGAAAACCACACAGCTCTGGTGTAAATTCTTAGGATTAGAGGCAGCTATAAACACTTCTGTAAAACCAGGAGAGAAAAACGCTCTTTAGAGTTCCACAAAAAACCCCACTTTTAAAACCACAGCACAAGAACACAAATTCTTAAACCTNTGGGTACTGAAAATCACACAGCTCTGGTGTAAATTCTTAGGATTAGAGGCAGCTATAAACACTTCTGTAAAACCAGGAGAGAAAAACGCTCTTTAGAGTTCCACAAAAAACCCCACTTTTAAAACCACAGCACAAGAACACAAATTCTTAAACCTTGTGGCCTTGAAATTTAAATGTTGTACCACGAAGATTTACCTAACCTCCCTTTAACAGCCTCTATGCTGACACTGTAATAAACCAATTTCAGTCTCATTACTATACTTCGAAGACCAAAAAAGTTTTCCATTCACCTGTTTTGTTCCTCAAGTTTAGCGAGCAATTCTAAGTCATCTGGACTCAGCTGTGTTGGTGAGGATGGCGATAACGCAGGTGTAGAGAGAGTGGTAGAGGAGGATGTAGTGTGTAGTGAGGCAGATGGACTTGCCACCTGACTGGCCATTTGACTGACGGTGTGCGATACAGTGTTCTTCACCCATGAGAGAGTAGAGCTCAGCTTTCCTGCAACCTTGTCTGTCGCCACCTGTGATGACAAAAAGAAGAGGATGCAATAGTTGTCTTTTTTTAATAATTTTTTCAGTAAACCTGCTGTCACTGAACAGAGAAAAAAATCATACAATATGCATGAAGCGACGTTGAGATTATTTATTTCTCCAGAACACCCAATGCTGTCAGAAGCAACGCAAGCATCAACAGCAATACAGTATTACAGAAGTAACATGCAGGTATGCTGCTAATCCACAAAGAAAGACTCAGAGGAATTCCTGACATGTACTCACAGAGCTAATTTCTGCTATACAGAAATAACACAGCATCCAGGATCATCTCAGGCTTCCCATTACAAAAATAAATAGAAATAAAAGTTTATTTTAAAACATCTTGATAAACCAGTACTGGCACAGAAACTGTAGAAAAATAGATACAGAAGCAGTCAGCTACTTTACTGATGGACACTGGAGCAGTACAAATATATAAATGTAAACACTCCAGACCACCCACTGCTAACCTTCATTAATCGCTACAGTGGCAGAACAGAGGAGCAGGGGCACCACATTTCTAATCTCCACCAAGGCCAAAGATCCCCTAGCATCTGCCAGCGTGCAGAAAATTGTCACAAAGAATTTATGCCCGTGAATCTACAACAGCTCCTGAACATCTTGCATTAAAGGCATCGTGCTGACAGCTCTTCACTTTCTCTTCAGGTCAGCCTACAGCAAGTGCCCTCAACCCCGATCCCACTGCCAGCTCCTGGACAATCCTGGGGTCTGAGAGGGGTCCTGGACGAAAAGTGAGAGGTGCTACTAGAGCAGAAAGGAGCTCTCAGCAGACAGTCAGGGAATCTGCGGGTCCAGAAATTAGGAGGTTAACTGGGGCTGATCACGATCTGCTGCTACTTCTTGACCAGTGTTATGGGGTAATGCTGCCTATCAGACAGCAGCCCCTGGAGGTATTTTCTAATGAACCCCTCACTAGAGCTTCCTTCAGCCACTGAAAATGTAAGAGGCTTTGACCTACAATGATTCAGAGTTCAATTCGTCCCCTGGCCCAACTCACGATAAAAAAATCTAGATGCACCTTAAAGAAAGAGCTAGCTGCCTAACAAAAGGTTAAAACTTTTCCAAACCAAGGTTGAAGAGGAGTTTCCTTTGAAGTGGTGCTGCTGGCAACTATTTATTTTGACCTTTGCTGACATCCCCAAAACACTGAATTGCTCGATGGTTGTTACAACCAATTCTGCGGTACAGCCTGCACAATAATTGCTAAGATACTAAACACACTGAGCTACAGGAAAAATAATTCCTTCCAAAGATCCTCTAACAGAATCTAAATAAAGCAGAATTTCGACTTGAAAAAGTAACTCCAGCCCAGCACATCGTGAATTTATCTGAAGCACAGTACACAGAACCAGTGACTGGTTGCTAAATCAGAAGCTTTTATTTAGATACAATGCTACAATGAACTTTTTTGTGAATCAAATCCAGCAGTATTTTATTTTCATGTCATATCAAAAGGAAGACACACTGAATGCCTTCAGAAAACAAGAGGAACGCTACAAGCCAAACATGAAACAGCAGTACTCAATCTCCCCACTACCTCTCCAGCAGCAACATGACACTTAAGAGCTGTCCTAGAGGACTGCAAAGAGCTTTCCAATTTCCATATGCTTAAGATTCATTCTGGAAACAGTAACAGATTTTCCTAAAAATCTTCAGATGCAGGAATACAAGCCACAGGTGGGAACAGTAAGGTCCCAACATAAGCATCAGAAGGGTTCCAGTTGGTTTCTTATGTCATTGTTGGACAGGAAAGCTCAGGTATATCAATGTGTTTTTTAAAAAACAAAAATGAAAAAACCCACATATGATCTTTTAAAGACAATCTTGGAAAAAAATCAACTCCAATACTAGCATTCGACACCATCTTTCATACAAGAAAGGAATATAAGTTGCTAGAGGTTTCAAAATCTTAAGTTTAATACATGCATTCATATTTCACTTAGTCAATATCCTTTATTCTGTATTGCTATGAAATAATAAGTTATTGCAGTTTCACTTTGAACGAAATAGCATTACGATAAAGGTAACTTGTACATCTCACTTAAGACTGATTAATTTCTCAAAGGTTTTAAACTGCTTAGAATATGACAAGTAACACAGCTATTCCAAAAATAAACGTTGGCAGAAAGAGGGCCAATCTTAAGAACGCAGCACGCGTGATTGCCACACACAGCAGGTTTTAAGAGTCGCCCATTCTAAGAATCTTACATATACATATTAGGAAAGCAGTGATCTTGAGTAATACCCCATGTGACAGAAACAGGAAGAGAAAGTATACAATCAATTTTTATCTCTTTACAAAGTAAAGTAACTAGGAAGACTGCAGGTGAAAAAGTAAATCCAAGCTGAGTCTGGCTTACACATGATGAGGCTCATAATCTACATTCAAATAGCTGAAGCAGTGGTGGGGTGGGGAACGGAAATCAAGAACTTTATTAACATTCATTCACCAACAAATCACCAGGCATTAAAAAAAAAAATGCAAAGGTTTGTAGAAACCAATTATGTGAAGAATACTAAGAAAAAGTATGGTCAAGAAAACCATGCAAGATAGCAGTTAAATCAGAACAATGGGTCCAACAATACTCCTGTTTCTAAAAGCAGTTGAGTTTCATGAGAATGTATTCAGAGAATTAGTACCAAAAAAATTTCCTAGTCCAACAGCATTAACACATGTAACAAGCAAAATGCACAGGTTGCAAAAAGCAAACATTTGCAGGTCAAAATGCTCACAGTGAATTTTGTGTCAAAAACACATGAAGAATTAACTTGGTGAAAACAGCTACGGTAGTTACCCAGGGCCAAGCTAAATTAAGAAAAAAAAAATTCCAACATAATTCCTAACTAGTTAAGCCTACGTCCCTTTTGCCAGGCTTTTCCAGGTTTTGCTAACAATCTAAAGCCAGCTCTCAAATTGTCAGCATCGGCGTAGACTCCTGGACCTAGACATGAAGGCATTTAGTATCAGTTTGCTATTCCTTTCCCTAAATAGGATAGGGTAATAGGATTTTCATGTTTCATCATTTCACCTATGTTAATTTAAAAATTTCTATTCAGTGACAGAAGACTTCATAGAGTTATTCTTTGACAAGTGCCTCGAGGCCTTCCAGAAAACAGGTCACTGGAATTTGAAAATACGAAAACCATTCCGGGAGCAACACACCAGTATTCCCATCAACACGTACTCAGTGCTCCTGCAACTCTTTACCCTTCTTCTAATAAAGAATGAAAATCCCTGCCACGTGTCATAAGCTTTTCAACTCTGCGTAAGCCATTCCAACAGGGTAGTTGCACTTCGCCGTCACTAAACCACAGACCACTGCTACTTACCACCTTTCCACTGACAATCCCTGCAATGAGAAATCCGTGTCCCACTACTAAGACAATACACACATGCAGTACAGAAATGAATCCCACTGACTGCCAAGAGATTTGTATCTCTTTCCTCTGACAGCATAAAGGGAAGAGCTAAAGGTTTCACTCTAGCCCCTTCAGAGAAACTGGGGCTCCCCAATTAAATCACAGAACTATCAAGTTGTTGAAATTACTCTTTCTGCCTTTATACCAATGAGAATGAATTCAGTATGAACGATGGCAGATACTTTCACTGGTTGGTATCACCAGTTCCAGGAAACACAAGAAGATCTGGATGAGCATTTGGTTTAATACCTCCCTGCTTTAGAGATGTCATTTTGCTTAACACAGCATTCTGGAAAGACTTGAGAATGCCAGCACCATTAAACCTTTAACTTTTCTTTGTATTTTTGGACAGAAGCTCCTCAAGGCTTTTCTAAACAAATGTTTCTTTCTAAAACTGGTTATTACTTAACCAGTGATATTTCTGCAGGCCTGCAGCAGTGTCTCCTTTTGGCTACAATGATGCTCTGCAGTGATGAAGTGTCCTTCCCTTGGCTGCTTGCTCTTCAGTCACATGGAAAACAGATCATAGTCATGTTCTCAGCTGTTTGTGACACCAAGAAGGACACCACGGTCTTAGCTAGGTCACAGCGATCAATCTAACTACACAGGAGATAGGACTTCTGCCTTTGCCATCACCCTCTCACCAAGCGTATGCACCCATGCTACTCCCACTCTTCTGCCTTACCTTACCGCTGAAGCACTCACTTGTGAAGCTGCTCCACCTGGCGCCCCCCTGTGCTACGCCACGTATCGCAGGCAGCGGCTACGCAGACAGCTCAAGCCTAGACTCTGCTCCCGAAGTCCCAATACTCACTAGAGCTCTTCAGCTAACCAGCTCAGGCTGGAAGCCCTCCGTTAAGAGCACTCTTTGCTCAGCTCACCCCAGCCAGTTTTCCAATTGCGCAAAGAGAACTGCTTTCCTTTTTATTCCCAGCATTTTTCAGATGCTGAAATCCAAGTTACTTTTGAAGAGTATAAAAGATAACCTACATCACCTGGGAAGCACACCAAAACATCAAGAGCGCTATCAGGATGATCAAGCCATTATTACTCATTATTAATTTGTGATCAAAAACTGAGCTAATTCATTTTTAAAACCCGGGGTTCTCCCCACAAGGGCCTCACTCAAGAACCTGCCCATTAATCAGACTTTGAACAGAAATGCTGCTCCCAGCCCACTCCTGGGGACACTAAGACTCTCCACTGAAGATGGCCAGGTCCAGAGACAAGCAGGCAAGGGTATGCAGGAGGACACCCGGAACTGAGCAGGCATCACCCAGCTCCAAACCAGGTATGTTCGTTCAGGCTCCAACCCATTTTAACAGCTATACTGCTCCTAGTTTGCCAACAGACCAAAAGCACAGGAAGAGTTTGCTTGCACCTGCCTGCCTAAGACCATGTAGATACCTCCTAAATAAATGCATGAATTTTGTTTGAAAATATCGATCTTTAAAAAGATCAGGGGGACAAGACTTAACTACTAAAAACTTTCTACGCTGCTACAGTTTCCAGTGAGCAAAACAGACCTACCAGCAATTCTCAGCGATCTAGGCAGTCATCAGGCATGGCACAGACCTGTCACTATGTACTTCAAGCTACTGCAAAGATAATAAATGCTCATAGTGATATTATACAGATACATATGATGTGCAGTTTACATATGACAAATAAAATACATAAAATTCAGTATCTCAACTTTATGTTTAGTATATTTAATTAGCTGATTACAGCGCTTTATTACCAAGAGGAAGTACAATACTGTGTTTAAATTTTTGAGTTACTCAAAGGAATACTGCAGTGGAGCAGCATATGAAATATTTTAAGTAAGGCTAGTTGAAGGCAAACAACAACTTTCCACATTACTTAAAATTACATAAATCCCCTTCCTCGAGAATCCCAAGGTATTGTGCAGCACCTTACAGTAAGCCTGAAAATGTTACCACTGCGTATTTTTGCATTTGCCAGACAGACAATATTTGTTTTCCTAAAAAAGTCTATTTAGCTTTCTTTTAAAAAAGGTATATCACTGTACACATTGAATTAGCTTAATGCCTATATTCTGGATTTCCCTGATGAAAATCTGTATCAAAGTTGCAGGTACCTTGATTACCCAAAATACTGTCTCAACTATTCTTATCATATGACAAAGTAAAAACAAGTGCAAGCCTTACACAAACACTACTGTATGTATTATATGCTCTCTACTCTTCCTTCTCTTCCTGAAAAGAGAAATAGGAACTTCAAGAATACAGGAAGTAATCCTCATACTATCCTACATACAAAAAAAAAAAAAGTCTCACATAACTGGGGCTGAAATTGTATATGTGGTTTTCAAGCCAGTTATATAGCATTCCATGGACTCAGTATCCTGCTTGCTTCAAAAAAGTTAATAGCATTCTAATATCTGAAGAATAAATTAAACTGCGTCAGCCAGTGTCATCTGCAGGAGAGGCAGTTGGTGAATCAGCCTGTTACCATGCTTATGTCATTAATCCTAATTTAGGGCTCAAACATGGTTTCACTATAACCTTCATCTGTATCTTTTACACTACAAATTCATACAACTGACTCCTGCTGAAGTCTGAGGAAAAAGTCCTGATGTGCTCTTATATTCCTCATTTTTCTTGTGGTATCACCTAAGATTAGTGAGCAGTATCATGGCTAACATTCATCTGCTTCCGTTTCACTTGATATTCACTAGCTCTCCAAGTCTGATACAAAGAATAAAACAGTCTACCATTTCATATTGTATAAATCTGCTGTGGTGTAGGCCCTGCTTCCCCCTACTAACAAGCCGCATTGCAGTATCATCCATCACCATATAAGAACAAAGAGCTGGGATAATTGGGCACTCTCAGACCATGCCTGTTGGTACAGTGAGCCAAGATATGAAGTAATATGGTATCTCTCTGTCCCGGGATGAGCACAGCGAGTTGGGACAATTAGGCACTCCCTAACTGCACCTGG
>VZSC01017257.1:120938-151961 GCA_013398225.1 Steatornis caripensis
CTGCGGGGGGGGGGGGGTGACTGGAAGTGCCACGGTTGCTGCTTCGGTCCGCGCAGGCAGACGTTCAGTTAACAAACACAACTTTTGGTTTTCTGTTGAAGCTGTCTGAGGGTCTGGGGAGGAGTGTGCGTCAGTTCCCGTCGGAAGGATAGAAGTTACAGGGTTTGGGTGGGTTGGGGTTATTTTTCATGTTATTTTTGTTATGGTCTTAACCTAAATGTGTGAGTAAACATTTTATTCCTGATTTTACCGCGGTTTTGTTCATAGGAGATTTAATTCATTTAGAATGGTCTTGGCTTGCGTGGTTACGCATTAATAACATCTAGTTATACTTCTTATTCAAGGGGTTTGTGAAAGTTGTCAAGAATAAGGCGTACTTCAAGAGATACCAAGTGAAATNTCATAGGAGATTTAATTCAGTTAGAATGGTCTTGGCTTGCGTGGTTACACATTAATAACATCTAGTTATACTTCTTATTCAAGGGGTTTGTGAAAGTTGTCAAGAATAAGGCGTACTTCAAGAGATACCAAGTGAAATTCAGGAGAAGGAGAGGTATTGTTAAATTCCCTGTAACGTATAATTAAATGTCATTGATGAATATTCCTGCTTGTTTCACACATTTCCACTATATGTTACTTTTCAGAGGGAAAAACTGATTACTATGCCCGCAAACGTTTGGTAATTCAAGATAAAAACAAGTACAACACCCCCAAGTATAGGATGATTGTGCGTGTTACCAACAGAGACATCATTTGCCAGGTAAGGTGTGTGGTGCTTGCTGTGTACCAGCCTTCCCTGAGTGAAATAAATAGCAGGGGGGGTGGTTGAAGTCGCGGGGGTTTTTTAAGCTTGATCTGAGCAGTTTTTATATTGTCAGATAGTTTCTTAGAGAACAATCTTTAACGTTGACACAGCTTCAGTAATAAACCATATTTGTGATAGAAGTTCTGCTAGTGTCAGTGTTCTTTGGCAAGATTATTTGTAATACAAGATTGTACTGTTCTAATGATGCAGAAATAAGTAGAAGATTTTAGGGAGAGAAAAGTTTTCTCTTATTTTTCTGCTGTATTTAGAGTGCTTTGAAAAGAGGGCCTTTGACTGAAGACAACACAGCTGACTGTGTAACCTGTCAGCCTGTATTGACTATTGCACTTTAACTAAGGTGCCTTCTTTTTTGAGAGTTTTTTTTTTCATGTGATGTTATCTGGATCATGTGAAGCAGGTAGGCCATATGATGGCTTTCCTGCAAGATTAAAGGAGACTGGTAAATAAGAATAGGAGGGATTTTTTCATGCTTATTAAGTATGCTGTTGTGTGTTGCATCACATGCAGTTCTTGACTGTGGTTCACTTTCTTGTTTAATTTTCAGAATGTTTTGACTAATTTTGAAGTTAAAAACCTAGGCATGTTTTTGTTCTATCATAAATACATGTTGTTAAGCTCCAAAAAAAGAGCTAAAAAAGTTTAACTGCTGTTTCTTCATCGAATAATTGTGTGTTGAGAACAGCGGAGAACGGTGTTTTTACAGTCACTTCAGACGAAACTGTATTGACTGTGACGAGGTTCTTTTATCTTTGAAACTCAAAATGAAAATCAGTGGTGGCATGTGCTTACATGTGACTGATAGTGCCTTTCCAGCATGTAGGAATCCTGAAAAAAGGGGACAGCTTTTGGATGTAGAAAGGAGGTGTGGGAGTCAAAATGAGATGGTTGTGTCTGTGAAAGGAGCAGTAGACGCATATCTGATAGCACTGCTCTCTCACAGGAGAACCCTGAGATTGTTACTGCTATATAGAATGATTTTATTAACGGGTCTGGTGTTCTCACAATGTTACCACAAACTCTTATCAGATGCTTTTGCATTTTTCTGAGATGTGTTGTATACTGGGTTAGGTGAGAACTACATGCAGAAAGTGGGAGAGAATCCATCCACACCTATGATCCTTTGAAAGGTTGCTTTTGTAGGCAGTTTCCTGGCCTTTTGATGTATGTGGAGAGGTAAATGAAAATTGTTGCTGACACACACTTTCTCTCGGCTAATACAGATTTGAATTCTTCGTGTCTGTACTGTTGGAGTTAATTATACCGTTAAAAAAAAAGAAATACACAACCCATTGAGCTTGCATGCAAAGGCTGGCAGCTTGCTGGACATTTCTTTACAGAATTCCTGTTGGCTTAAGCAGGTGTCAAAGAAACAACAAATTGAGCCCAAGATTATTGTGAGAACACTAACAGTTGTTTTGTTGTCAGATTGCTTATGCCAGAATCGAAGGCGACATGATTGTCTGTGCTGCTTATGCCCATGAGCTGCCAAAATACGGTGTGAAGGTTGGCCTGACCAATTACGCAGCAGCCTACTGCACAGGTTTGCTGTTGGCACGCAGGGTAGGTATCTGTCAGACTGTCTGCAAGTTGCTGCTCTGTTTTTCTGGTTTTCTTAGAAAAGGCAAAGCCCACTTTCTTAAGTGGTGTGTTAGTATAGGTACTGACTCTGTGGGCTTCTCTAAACACTAACTTTTGCTCTTTACCGCATAGATTTCATGGCCTCTTGTGACTGTCAAATCACAGTGAGAATGACAGCATGCAGTTTGAACTCCAGCAGCCCGCTTTTTAAGTCTCAGCACTTAAGTTTGGTGGAGGGAGGGAGTCAGGATAAAAATGTAAGAAATGTACCTTTAAGAGTTTGAAAACATGTAAACAGCATCCATCCATTTTCCATACGAGCTCATGAATAAGTCTTAAGTTCATTGGTGTACCTGTTGGAACAAAAGGTTGAAACTTAACAGACATACTTACTGTGGTGGTTACTAAAAGCTTTGTTATTAGGATGGGCTGTATAATTTTTGTAGGAAATTTGCTAAAAAATGTGTATTCTGCTGTGGTGTTCTAAGGTGGTGATGAGTCTTCATTCAGAAGTGCCTTTTTTTTTTCTTTCCCCTTCCCCACAGCTTCTGAATAAATTTGGTCTTGATAAGATCTATGAAGGCCAAGTTGAAGTGACTGGTGATGAATACAACGTGGAAAGTGTGGATGGAAAGCCTGGCGCTTTCACATGCTACCTGGATGCAGGGCTTGCCAGAACTACCACTGGAAACAAAGTCTTTGGTGCTCTGAAGGGTGCAGTTGATGGTGGTCTGTCAATCCCTCATAGGTAATCTAGTCTGGAAGAATTCCTTTAGAACTAGCCTGAGATGCTTCTGACAGTCTACTTACGCTGTCGCTTTATGTTGAAGTAATTTTGTTACGACCTGGATGATTGTGTAGCCTAGGTTCTGGGGTGGGTTTTTATTTTTGGTTGGTACGTTGGTTGATTTTTAATCCACAAGTGCAATTCTGATAGTGCTGCTGGGAATCTCGCAACTATCAAGAGGTGCTATTAAATTTTTAGAAACTAAAGCGCCACCTTGTTGCTTTTACTTAAAATCATCAATTGACTGAAGGCACTTAATAGAATACTAAAGGATATTCATTTGTTTTAAGACTTCAGCAAACTGTGTGCATGCGTGTATTTCACTGTGAAAAGCTGTACAGGCCAGGTACAAAACCATTGACATTGGCTGGAGCTGTCAGTACAACAGTAGGGCTGAGCAGTCCACCTGCACTTAAGATTTCCACGTGGAAGTTTTGACAATTCCTGTCATAGGCTATGAATGACTGAATCAAGATTTTTGGCAGTGTTTGATATTACAGTTTCACTGCTTCTTTCTGTTAGCGGCAGTGGCAAAAAAAATCTGAGATCCGTTGTGTATTTTCCTACCTTTGCCATGCTGTCCTAGTCATCCTTGACTAATTGCCCATTTTTTTCTGACTTGGCTGCTATGTGATGATACTCCCGATGACTGAACGCTCTGTAGTTGGTCCATGGTGTGTATGTGATGTACTGCAATTTTCAAGACGGGACTGATGGCAGCTGAGATGAACTTAAAACTTCTATTTCTTAATTTTTTGTATCCCTTCATTTTTAATTAGGGGTTCCTATCCCTCAGTTATCTGTAGGAGAATCTGATGTATCAGTCATTTCTTTGTGGAACCTAGCCTCTGAATTAGAAGATTTGGCAACATGTCTTAATCTGACTGTAACTGCTGTTTCCCAGTACCAAACGTTTCCCTGGTTATGACTCGGAAAGCAAAGAATTCAACGCAGAGGTTCACCGCAAGCATATCATGGGCCAAAATGTTGCAGATTATATGCGTTACCTGATGGAGGAGGATGAAGATGCTTACAAAAAACAGTTCTCCCAATACATAAAGAACAACGTAACACCTGATGGGGTAAGATTTACTGGCTGGCTCTTGTGTGTTAATAGAGGTGCTGATAAGTCTTGCATACGGCCTTCTCTAGTAATGCAGATAAGCTTGATAGGTAAAGTAATGCGATTCCTGTTGTGTGTTATCCATGCAAAGAAAATAGTTTTTCCTTCTTTAAGGGCTCTGTAGTATATTGTAGCTCTTTTGAAAGTGAGATCTTTTTTCCTGCTGTGAAGCTTTAAGCTTATAGGACTGCATTCTAAACTAGACTTTTTTTTTTTCCTGATACAGAAATTAGTTTGAAGTTTCTATACATGCTACTCACTCACTCCTAATCCTGCACCACAGCCTGTCACTTCTGCAGCTGTGGTGGTTGCAACTGTGAGGATGTGCTCTAGGTCAAACCTGTTGTACAATTTGTGTCACCCTACAGGTAGTTCTGGGTCCCAAGTGAATACAGCATAGCCCAAGGTAGCTCTGTTGTAGAAGCTAGCATCTCGTGACACTACAGAGAATGCAACACATCTTATTCTACTACTTCTTTAAATTGTAGAGTATTTTGTACAAAGCACTAGAAGATACATAAGATTACCAAGGTGCTGCCTTCACTTGCTTTCAAGTGTTAAGCTCCTTTCAGATGGGTTGTCGTGCTGCCTGTAATGTTCCTGCTTTGTTTCCCCAGATAGTGGTCCTGAAGGTTGAAACATTCTCGTGTCCCCTTTTCAGGCTATGGAAAACTTGAATTCATTCTTTACCCCTTTATTGCTATGGGGCTTGGGGTTTTTTGTAAACTTTTTTTAACTTATGTATTTACTAAAAAATAAGTAACATTGTATTGTAAATTCCAACTTTATATATTTTACTAAACAAACAATATTTATAGTTTGTATTGCAAGGAAGTGGGTCCAAGACTTATGTCAATAGCTAGACAGTTACTCTTCATACATCTACAAAATTTTTCACAGCTGGGGTCTAGTGGTCTTACTTAACCACCAGCAAAGGTATTCTTAAAATTGGTGCCATTATGGAGCCATAGTTGTCATAGGGACAGAGCAGCAGACAGATGGGGATCCTCTGGTGCCTTCTGCTATTGATCTATGTAACTGAAAAGATTACTTCCGTTTTCCTGTCTTATGTTAGAAAAATAGTCGCTGAAGTACAACGACCTGCTATACGTGCTGTCAGAAACTGCTGTTTGGATGTAGCCTCTGCCAATGTATTTCTGTTACTGCATCCTTGGGGATGATGGAGGGACTGTCATGGTTCTCGTAAGACTCGTTACCTGTAGCTGCTTTCACAACTTTTACACTTTCTTCTCTTACTAAGCAGCTCTGTAATGGGTACTACAGTAGGGTCTGAAGAGTGGCAAGATTACGTGTCTGATGAGAGTTTGTGGGGGGTAATTTTGATTTAACAAGTAAACAAGTATTCTAGGCAGAAGTACAAAAACTTTCTAGACTGCCTTTTAATTTAAATGTAGGGAAGCTATGGCAGTGAAAGTAGGCTTGAGAGGAAAAAGCACTTCAACTGCAAGATGCTAACCTGTATTTATGAGACTTGTAAGTAGTCTGAAGTTACTCTATGGCCTTGGTTCCCTAACTGTAAAATAAGGATAAAATTACTTTCTCTGTTTTGTGCCTAAACTTGGGTAAGGGTATTTTGGTTTTTTTAATATGAACCTGCACCAGAGCACTATGGAGAATTTAACTTTTTTTTTTCTTTAAGATGGAAGAAATGTATAAAAAAGCCCATGCTGCTATACGGGATAATCCAGTCCATGAAAAGAAACCCAAGAGAGAAGTTAAGAAAAAGAGGTAAAACTCTCATCCTCTTTAACATGAATGTGATTTCTCTGTTCAAGATAATTTTAGTTATGTTTAAAAAATGTGATCCACATTGCAGTTATGTCAGAACTTGCGTGTGTTTTACATCAGAACAAGGCATAAAGCATTTGTGTATAACTTTGTCAGAGTTAACATTAGTGATAGGAACCTAATGTTTAAGAGCCCTCAACTGTATGAAAAAAAAAAAAAGTGGAGCATGCTTGTGGCCTGCATAGCTGGAACTCTTAAGTGTGTATCTTCAGGTCTTAGTGTTCTCAGTGGGAAAGCCGCTTCCCTTCAGGAGAGGGCAGGCTGACTAGTTTGTCAGTACTAAACTATTTTGATTTTCCAGGAGTCTGGGAGAAAAGAAAAAGGCAGCACGGCTATTGCAATGTGCTTGATACTGTCTATACTCTAATCACAGGAGAGTTCTGAGCTAATGTCTTCACTTAAATGCTGTAGTCTAACCACGCCTTTTTGTGGTGCCGTAACTACAGCCTTAAATCATTATGAGGAACTAAAGTGTGTTGCAGAAGAAACCTATGTTCTAGCATAGCGCTCTTAATCACTGTTCTGGTACACTGCAGCTTGCTGTTTCCTTATTTCTGCTTTGGATATATCCTACGCTGTGCTTATGTTGCAGATGGAACTGTCCCAAGATGTCCCTTGCCCAGAAGAAAGATCGTGTTGCTCAGAAGAAGGCTAGCTTTCTCAGGGCCCAGGAGCACGCAGCTGATAGTTAAGACAACTTCCACAGTTTTCTATGAAGCTTTGGAAAAAGTGGCAATAAATTTATTGAGTAAGCAACTGCGTAAGACTGGCTTATTATATCCCTTAAAGATGTGTAATATTTTATTATGATCCAGATATTCTGTAGTTTTAAGGGTATTTTCCCCCTTCAAAGTAATGAATGAATTGAACTCCTTCACAGAGAAGAGAGGTGACAGACTTCAAAATCAAGGCTGCTGCATTAGAAGTATTCCCCATAAGAAGGGGAAATAAATTTCATTATTTTTTGGCGTGACTAGTATCAAATACTAGATATAAGAACTTCTGACTACAAAAAGATTTTAAATTTTTTTTAAAGGGCTTTACATGTCCTTTACTGTTTTCCTTTCAGCATACTTAATGTTACGGGGGAATCTGTATGTAGCTTAAAAAAGCAGTAGTCACAGTAGGTTCTAAAGCCTCTACCCAAAGGCAGCGTTAGGCTTTTAGAAACCCAAGTGTCAACTTTCCCTAGTGTGACTTGACTGTAGCTGATGCAGGAATACGTATGTTACTGAAGTATTTGAGCTTCCTCCAGTAACTGAAGTAAGCACTTCCATGCACTCAGCTCTAAGCTCTGTTACTGAACTGGCTGTAACTGGCTGTTACTGAAACAGGTACTGTCTTAAGCGAAATACTCCACATTATTTAGTGATTGGACAAGAGACTTCACTTTAAGTTGCATACACATGTTTGGTTACAGAGGCCTTAACTTGCCCCACCTCCTATTTTCTCCAGTTTCATAGGCCCTTCTTATTTATTTCTTTCCCATTAGACTTACTGAAGTTGCTTGCACAGCTAAAACATGAGTCAAGTAGGCCACATAGAGGAATGTTTTGCTTTAAGGTACTGGTAGATTATAAGCTATTGAAAGGAGGCCCATGATTTATTGTAACCAAAAGTCGTCTTTTTTCCCCAATGAAAGCTCCAACTTGATGCAACAGCAATAAAAATAAAGGATCTGTACAACAAACTACACTATTAAACATGTTTTCCAGTTCAAAATTACCCAACATCATTTTGGATTCAATCATCTTCTCTGCCCAAAACACAGTAGCAATTACAGTCAGATTTTTCCACAGAGACTGTGATCACTTTACATTTGAGTGCACTGCTGGCTATACATACTTACTAGCTCGTGGTTGGAGGACATTATCAAGTTAGAGACAATAATTAGCATTAGCATAGTAATTCTTGACTAAANTTACAGTCAGATTTTTCCACGGAGACTGTGATCACTTTACATTTGAGTGCACTGCTGGCTATACATACTTACTAGCTCGTGGTTGGAGGACATTATCAAGTTAGAGACAATAATTAGCATTAGCATAGTAATTCTTGACTAAAAAGCTGATGTTTACAGAACAGTATACTCAACCCACGCTGCATACTATTACTTATGGTATGGAGAAATGACTTTATGTTGGTCCTGTACCTCAGTTTAATCACTCAAGGAATGCATTTAATACAGGATACCTAAAGCAGTTAACAACCTTTCAGATGTTTAAGTAAAGATTGTCCTTCTTACCTATGCTGAAAATGAATTGAGGGGCCAGGATTTAGAAGTATATGAATGACTGCCGTAAAAATCATTAAGGATTGAACTACTTCATACCTAAAGCATTTATAAATTAAACATTAAGTATGGAACACAGTATTAAAGTGCTTTATGTACATCTAATTCTGCGTAATTGTGAACACAGATGTAAATCTGAAAAACAACAGGGAGGGAGATTAAAGGTGGCACACAGGGGTCATGCTGTGTGGAGTGCCAGGATCAGATGGTGTTTATTTACTCATTACTTGAAACTTAACCATGACTCATAGATGCTACTAGAAAAAAAGAACGGTAACAGAGTACAGCTCACTTGCGTTCCACCTCATTCATAGCTGTTACTATCTCATAGGCTCCCATTTAAGCAATATTCCATGATCCTGAACAATCCAGCTTCTGTCCCACCGTTCAGGACTAGTTCTGGCTTACATATTTCCTGCAATAGTTCAAGAGGATTTAAGTACAAGTCTGTAGCTCAATTTGGAGGGACAGAAAAGAGTCAAGACTTTATCCACAACTGGTACTCCTTTCACATGTCATACAGCGGATTCCTATGCTATGCAAGCTTCCTTTTTTAACTGTTAGGACATTTCTGCTATCAGTATTTTAAAAAACTAAACTTTAGTTTTCATACTATAGCTTAGTCCCCAAACTATGTACTTTTCAGTATTTGCTACAGCTTAAGCTACAGCTTAACTTGGCTTAAAAGTTTCAACTGAAGTACAGTAATTAGTTTTTTTAAACAGATGTTGATATTGCTGCTAGACTGCATGTATGATTTTAAGAAAGAACACACTCTAAAATTCTTGGCTCTCAACATGGTTCACTGTATAAGGACTTAATTAAAAACTGTTGAACTACTTAAAACATTCAAGATGTAAGCATGAGGTAACATGATGTAAACAGAATCTGATTTAAGTCTCATATTACAACTTGTCAGTTCTAGAATAAACTCTTAATTTTCCACAGTTTAAAAATTATTAATGTGCAAATTCTGCCATGCCAAGGTATTAGTAAACTTCAGTCTCACAGTTCAGTTTATTCAGAACAGCAGCTTGGACTCAGACGCATTATTTGCAGTAGTGGTGGTTCTTCATAAAACTACTCAGGATAAAAATCTGTTGCAGGTATTTCACAAGTGAGCAATGATTTTCACAATATTGTGAGATGTTCCATCAGTTGATGTGGTGGCACAATGAATATTTTTATCCTGTTCAAGATCTGACAAGGTGCACAGAACGGTCAAGCATGCAGGGTTTTTGTTTCCATAAGACAGCACTGGAACACCAGAAGTACTTCGCCCTCTGCCCCATCACTCGGTGGCATGTTCATTTGAGGAGCCCTGTCATAAGGTACTGGCTGAAGGGCAAGAGTTAAAGAGCCATTCATGAAATCTGAGTAAAGAAACATCTTTAAAAAATGCTGCAGATCATTTTTATCAAATGTAGTAGGCCACCTCTAGTGGCAGCCATCAATATTATCTTCTGCTGGTGGAGAAGCTAAGAATCATTTGTATGGGAAATTTTCTTCCACAGTAAAGTTTTTAAGTTATTGAGTATTAAAGAATGCTCCATTTCCATCTGATGTGCTGTGACTTTAAGGGCAATACACAAGTACAGTTGTTTTTCTAGTTCTTCATGGATATCAGAAGGAGCACCACGAAGCAGATAGTCTTTAAGTAGCTGACAGGCTTTTGCCAAGTTTGGCTGAATTACTTCTGTGGTACATCTCATTTTGCTTTGGTCACATAGAGTTCTACAGTCTGTACCATAAATACAGTCCAAATCTGATTCACACTGACGATCTTTAATTATTTCCTTCAAATTAATTTCTGGCACAATTTTTCTCATGTCCATCATTTTCAAATCATATTTATCATTATATCCCAAGTTTTTGGCACTTGTATCACACATAAGAAAGTTTCCATAAGGTCCATGGAAAATATCTTCCACAAATTCTAAAAGCCCTATAGCTATTTTTGCCTTTCTTGGCCATGATGGAGTAAACCATTGGTCCATGCCTCTTCTGAAGCCAGAGGGAATGAAGAGTTCTACAATCCATGGAAGGCTGATGCCATAGAGAGAGGTATATTCAACTCTTTCGGTCACATAGAGATCCCCACAAAACCCCATCAGCTTGGGAGTATGTTCTTTATCCTGCAAGATGACCATTAACAGAAACTCATCTAGCTGCAGAAGCGCCCATGCAGATTTCGCCTCTGGCAAAGAAACTCTACCATCTTTGTTTCCATCAGCAAAAGACAGGATGAGATTAACCAGTTCTGAAAGATTTCCTTGTTCACCCAATTTTGCCTAAAAGCAACAAACGAAAAAGGTTAAGTATGATTTCATTAACTACCACCAATCCACCTGACATTCTACCACCTGTTATTCTCCTACGGATAGGGTATGTTATGTTCTGGTTTTCATTTATTATAGATGTTACAGGACTTGCTACCAGATGCGTGAAGAGCTTCCTTTTTGTTCTGTTTTCAAAGGCACCAAGTATATGATCTTCTGGAACACTAGTGTTCTTTGTATTTCAAAATGCAAACATTAAAATTCAAACATTGTTCTTGGTCAGATTGGTCTTTAGAAAAATCATATCAAGTAGCTTGTTAAATATTCTCTTAGAAAAAGTATGTAGAATCCAAATGTTTAGTTTTCAGCTTAATAAACCTTACAGGTGTAGAGAAATTACAGTATCAACTGTATTTTGGCCAACTATAAAAAGTCCCAAGACACACTGGGTACAAATCTCATACGTAAGTGTACTGAAATACTTAATTTTGTTACTTGATATAATCACCTCTGTTGTATCAATACAGAGAAAGAAGCCATTGCTGGAACCAGAACTGTTGCATTTTCAACTACCACCAATGCAGACAGAAAGTCAGATAGTTTTCCCAAATTCTCCTAAAAACTACCCTAAAGCACCTGCTGCTCACCCATTCTTAGAGACAAGGCTACTGTAATGCACAACAACCGTAATCAGCTTTACGTAATTATATGTGTGTTCATGTGTACACATATGCTCAGTCAGCTAAAACAGCATTATTTTCATCACTAGAGACATAGGAGCTATAAAAATAGCAAGACAATTTTAAGAAAGAAAACCCAAAGTCAGTATTGACACAGCATCAAAGTGATGGCTCTATATTATGAAAATTCTGAGGTAGCATTAAAGCAATAGAAATAAGTATCACATTAATACAACACAGAAAGAACTGGGAGAAGTATGGCTGGTCATTCTGGTTAGAGAGATTCCTGCTGCTCAGTTAACACAGTAACTTCCCAAGCATGAACAATTTTCAGATTGTGCTTCAATCTTTGTACCTAATTACGATAACCCCAAAAGCAGCAAAAATAGATATTTTTACCATATTTTCTATACAAATAGCAGTGAAAGCTGTAGACATGCAAGATGCATGCCAGCTTCCATGTGTTAAGTAGTAAGGAAAAAACCTGATAATTAGTTACTTCAAACTTCGAGATAAACACCTCTGGGAAAAACTATTTTTGTGCTGATTATTTTTCTAACATGCGCTTGAACAAGGCTCATACAATAGGGCATTCTCTCCAGCTGCAGGAAAAGAAGCCTTTCTGTCAAAATAGAATAAATAAGCATATACTTACTTTAAAAAGACCATATACCATTTCTTTGAATTTCTCAACAGTGGTTCCTCTTGTTGGTTTATCAAATAGGACTACTTCCTTCCTTGGTTCTGGGTCAGTACCAAAATCAAGTTGAGCAGCTTCTTCCATCTGGCATTTTATAACACCTTGCAGATTTCCCCAGATTCCTAAATACATCTATGCAGAAAAGGGAAAAAGGTAAAAAACACTGTGGAAGTCCACCACCTAAAGACCACCTGTACTCCAACCACCACTTCAAGGATCAAATAGCAACACAGATTAGAAAACCAAGTCCTGCGTACAGACAATGCACAGAGCACATTCAAACAATGGCAACTTCAACTACAATACACTGCTGCAGGTACTTAGGAGACTACATTGTCAAAATACAAAGACAGCCTGATAAACAGTGTATTGGCATTACCACTATCTTTGCAAGGGTTGTTAAGAGGCTGCTGCAGGACAGAAGAGTAGTAGTACAAAAGTATAGGTATTCTGTCAAAATGTGGAAGGATCTGGTATATTATATATATGTTTATAAAATTTATGTACTATAAAATAATAATATGCCCCTCTACATATAGGAATAATGTATAATATTATATACAAGTATATGATATATAGGTGCATATTGTAGGTAATATATTATTAATATATTCTCTATCGGTATATTCTATACACCTATATAAACGTGCTCTGCATGTCACAGCAAACAGAGTTTGAAACAATCTGTATCAAACAGACACTGCTTCCTCACACTAAGGCCTACCTGATGTTCTAGAGAATGACACTGCAGTGGGAAATAATAAAACTAGGTTGGATGAGTAAAGCCCTACCTGGTTACTGGGCTTTGTTGACAAACATTTTCCAAAATACAATGTTTCTTTAGCACAAAGACTGCTACATGCTGACCCATCAATAACTCCAGTCTTGTATTTATCACACTGAAACAAACAGGGAGAAAAATATTTACTAAATTGCCCAAGAAAGGAGGCAACAACTACATGTCTCCCAATACCTGATTCTTGAAAGAAAAATCAAAGAAAACAATTTTAATAACCCTATACCAAAACAATGTTAAGAAACATAACTGTTTTTATCTGTAATTGAAGATGCAATCTTAATTCAACACGATGGAATATCAGAATTTGATTAATTTAGTCATGGCACTGACTGAATTGGCTGTGGAATTAGTCAGGACAAACTTAGGCAAGCTATGCTACATATACTTACTATTATTTTCCTACAGTCATGTCCTCTGCATAGTTCTGTGTAGGCGGAGTACTGAACATACATAACCCAGCTGCCAATAAATACTACTAACCAAGAGATTAAGAGATACTTCATCCGCATATATGAGAAACGTACCTAGACAACACAAAGAGAAAATATTCTTTGTAATTCAATCAGCAGTAGTCAGAATGACAGAAACAAACATCATTTACTATTATTTCACCTGTAAGAATTTGACTTCCACAGTGATAAAATAAGCAGGCTGCATGTCATGGAACATTCGCTTCCTTCAGGGAGCGAAACTGACAGGGGAGGTCAGTTTGACTTATGTAGGTGGAAGGAAAACCAAGATATAAATAAATAAAATAGAACATGACCGACTCTCACAGGGCAAGCCAGGCTGCAAGAACCAATTTGATCAAAATCATAAACTGTCAGAGCTGAGCCACTGAGCTTGCATTTTTCTCTAAGACCAGCTATTTATGTTTCACTCCTGGTAAGCCAAATCCAACAGACCAGGAATCTGGTCAAAAAATAATCTGTGTTAATGTATAAATAAGCAAGATAGATATACAATGAGCAGAGTGGGTATCAGGGACGGGTTTTATGTGCTTAAGTCTTCCACTTCTTCCTTGAAATGACATCACTTAATTATGTACCCTCACCTTCAGTGATCTTTCCCATAACTGTATGCAAGACTTCCCTGGTGTTTCTGTGGCCTCACATTTACATTTTTCTCTAGGGACAGAGGAAAAAAAAACTATTTATAAATTAAGAATTGAGGGAGAGCTAAGTGCCTTGTAAGGGATGAGGCACATTTTGACCTTTTTCTTTTTTTTTTCTTCCTCTGAGTCTGATATGCTGTTTGATTTTCATACTCACATCAGGATTAGAAAAGAATTAGAACGTCAGGATCAGCTTTAGCAACAGCATATAAGGAAAGAGCATCAGAGCAGCTGTATTGGGTCAGTATGAGATCCATTTCTACTAGTATCCTGGTCTTCAGCAATAGCTATAAACAGATGCCATCGGAGAGTGATAATATATAATACATATCCCAAATGTGCTCCCACTTTCATACAGAAGAACTTGCTAAGCCAGATGTGTTTTTCTATATTTAGTAAATCTCAAACCATTTATCTTTCATGAACTTTACCAGACTCCTTAAAATCCACATAAGCTTTTAGCATCCACAACACCCTTTAGCAATTAATTCCACAAGTCTACTATCCACTATACCGTGGCCAGGGACTGGACTTTATTTTGCTTAAACCTGGTTTATATTAGCTTTGTTTAAGCTCCCCTAGTTCATGTATTGGAAGGGATGAATTATCAATTTCTGCCCACTCTCTTCACATCTGTCATGATTTTGTGAGCCTCCATCACATGCCTCCCTGCCATGTCATCTCTTCTCCAGATTGACAGGTCCTAACTTAGCTGTTCCTCATAGAGAAACCATTCCGTATGTTTGCAAAAGGTTCCAAGAAAGGTAGTGATGCTGAGCAGTTTTACTGTCACATGCAGACATACCAAGTTAATCCATCTCACACATACTAACTTCAGATGGCTCCATCTGCATGGGAGAAAAAGCACTGAAATAATTCCAAATTACTACAATTTGATAGTAATTATCTTAAATCACAGTAAATTGACTACATGGCTTCAGCTTTTAATTATTTTGCATTTTAGAAAAAAATAGTTACTAAAGAAAAAAATCTTCCATAAATAAAGGATCTTCAAAGATGTATTTCTCTTTCTAAATATGTAATATATTTATTTTTAAGGGAAGTAAGATCAAAAAAAGCAGTTCTAATCAGTTGAATGGTAGCCTGGCTTAACACCTAGCACAAGAACTGACTTTTTCAGACCTTAACAAAAGGAGTATAATTCCTAGGTATAGGAGTCCTACTCTCATCCTAGAGTGGTCCTCTAGTTAATTCATCTCATGATTCAGGGCATACTTTCACACAGGCACTCACTCCATCTGATGACTATAGAGGACGTGTATCTTGACTCCATGTAGTTCTGTAAGGAACATCAAGTCTCGAAGAGAAGCAGGAGTGCAAGAAACATCACACAAAAACTGCTAGGAAAGATGATGCTCTATGGCTCAGCCCTTAATTATATATCCCATTATCATTCCACTTACAGCATAGCGATTTTTAAAAATAAATGTATAATTGTGAATCAAAAGGAAGATGCACGCAAGGTGTTTTAACACTTTCAAATGTAGAAGAGCAGTCCCAAATTCCACATGACTCATTCTATGAGAAAGACTGAGAGCCTTTTGAATATATCTTGGAAGAAGTGGGTAGACATTCCTGATGCCCAAACGACCCTAAGATACAATGCTGCCAAAGTCAAAAGCCTCAGTCCAAGGAAATCTTAATCCTTGCCCCTTCCCTTCCAACAAAACCACCAAAAAGCCCAACATGAACAATGCAAGAAGGTAACCCAGTAAGTTACACAGAAAAGCAGGAGCATGCCAGTATGGCCTTTGAACAGTTTTAGCATAAGTATTTCTCATGATGCTTTATGTCCCTTCAAAACACACAGTAGCATGAAATTCCACATCAAAATAGTGTTTGTGGTTCCAAGATGCTAACATATATGTATCCAGAATCTCTGCAAGAATGTAAATTTAGATACAAAACGGGTGAACAGTTCTCCTGAGGACAAGCATTATCAACCCACCCAGGGCGTCACACTTAAATCTAAATCTCAAAAGTCACAGTCCACTGCTCTAACCACAATTTCATATTTCTCTCCTTCTACAGTGGAATAAAAATGTTCTTTATGTGATCTACTGAAGTGTCTTCAAATCTGCACATTCTTCACCTTGCTCAGCACACAAATTCAAAGCATCAGTAAAAAATTAGGAGCATCACTTACACTTCAGAAATCTTATTGAAGTCAATGAGAGTTGTAATACGCCTGTATACAAGTCTAACACAAGATGCCTGACTTAAAAGTGGATGTTTTCTTTCCATAGGATCGAACTTACTTTCCATAGGATCAAACTTACTTCCTTGCTTCAGGACCAGTTCCTCTGCCTTTGAGTAAATATTGTAGCTATAGCCCAGTATCTGGAGATTTAAGAAAGTGACTTCTGTTTTCTTTAATACACTAAGCTATAATTTTCTGTATGTCCGCTGAAATATCACAAGATGATCTGGTCATACAGTCACAGGAACTTCACTGATAAGTCAAAAGCTATAGCCAAAAACTCCTTAGTGTCATATTCTAAATTTTTCTGCTTTTGAAAATCAGAACCGAAACAGAACAATCACATCTTTGGACTTGCTTAGATAGCAATTTCACTATGCAAATTGTTCAGTACAGTACAAACTGCTTTGCCCCTGCTTCTTCACATCTCTATGCTGATGCCCATTTTTGTTATAATTACATCCAAAGAACTGTTTGTGAGTTTATACCACAGACAAAGTCAGGGAATTGATCTGATTCATAGTACAAGCCTGCAAATAGTTGTGTCAGCACAACTGCAAGATAATGCACCTTGGCAAAACCACCAGAAATATTCTTAAGTAATTTTACTAACATTTTTAATCTATTTGCCTTATTTTTAAGTCTTGTTCCTCCACCGCCAGTGCTGCACATGAAGCCAGTTTAAAGAAGACCATGTACTGCTATTTATTTTTTAACCATTAATGTTTTAGATTGTTCAAGAGAGCAAAAGAAATATTCCTTTCTGTAATATACATAGCATATGCATGTACCAAAAAGTCACTTAAAAACCAAATCATTGTACCCACCCCCAGTAAACCATGTTTATAGAATCCTTGGTCTTCTCTGAACATCCATGAATAAGATTAAATATTAAGATTTATCATTAAATAATGTAAAGGTTTTGTTTACACTGTCTAAGGACTATCAGAATTTTGAAAGGCTGATTGTGGCAGTGTAGATGTCTAACAGTTTAATAAAAATACACATCTTTAATACAAATATAGGATAGAGGAACATGGAATACAAATACCCAAACCCACACTTAATAAAAAAAAAATTACTTTCAAAGATTTGGGCCACTTTAATAAATCAAGTGCTTGAGTACCCTCTTATTTATATGTAACTAAAGAATGAAATGTAGGAGAGAGCTGTAGAGAAACATAGGGTTGTCATGCTAGACTACATCGATGGTCCACCATCAATGCTTTGAAGAAAAAAAAAATCCCAACAAGGAATTATCAACGCAAATTTAGAAACCAAATAATCAAATATTTCATTACGAGCTATTGATTCAGATCACGTTTTCTTCAAAATAAAAAACTTTCTTAACCACAGGTGACTGAAAGCTCATCATATGCATCATTATTTTGCTGCCACAAGTCTCTGACAGACGCAGAACCACAGAATAGCAGGGGCTGGAAGGGCCCTCTGGAGACCATCCAGCCCAACCCCCCTGCTAAAGCAGGTGCCCCTAGGGCAGGGTGCACGGGAACACATCCAGGCAGCTTTTGAATGTCTCCAGAGAAGGGGACTCCACAACCTCCCTGGGCAGCCTGTGCCAGTGCTGTCACCCTCAGTAAAGAAGTTCTTCCTCATGTTCAGATGGAACTGCCTGTCTTCCAGTTTGTGCCTCTCGCCCCTTGTCCTGTCACTGGGCACCACTGAAAAGAGTCTGGCCCCATCCTCTTGACACCCACCCTTTTATAAGCATTGATGAGATCCCCTCTCAGTCTTCTCCAGGCTAAACAGACCCAGGTCTCTCAGCCCCTCCTCGTACAAGAGATGCTCCAGTCCCCTCATCATCTTCGTAGCCCTCCACTGGACTCTCTCCAGACACACCTAGAAGTGAACTTTCTGTAACCTGGAGCTTGAAATGCCTCATACCCTTGGTCCCTCCAAATCAAGGCTGAGGTTAGCAAGGGGCCAGTGTTAAACAGATAAATAAACAAATTTGTATCATCTGATCTATGTTTAAGCAGAGGATTTCTGTTTCCAGGACAGCTAGCTCCTCAATTGATTAAAAATTTCAAAGTGTTTTTCAACTTTTGCAAAACTAAGCAAATGTTTTCTTGCGAAAAATCAAGAGTTAAGCTGAGAAAAATAAAATGGAAAACCTGATAGTGCTTCAGAGTGAATTCTCAGCCATGAGCTCAAATCTTGGAAAGCTTATGGAGGGAGACCTGGGAGGAGCGGGAGGAAGTGGGTTCCAGAAGATGGCGACAGGATGAACAATATCACCTAGCTTTAAAATGGAGGGAAAACACAGAACTGCAGCAGACATCAGTCAGTCAGCTTTTTTTTTTTTACTAGAAAGACTACAATAATTTATGAGTACTTATAAAAACACGGCAATCAGCATGCATTACACCCTTTTCTCTTGGAAGAGATAATCCAAGAAAGCTCAGTTCTAAAACATCCGAAGGCGATGCCAATCCATGCAGCTGTAGTGCTGCCGCATGCCTCAGCTGTGCATCCCTACTCTTGCACTCCTTCACACACATTCACTTGACTTGACCTTAAAACTACGTAGTTAAAAGAAGAGATAGACACAACTGACTGCTTTTATTCTGGTGATAAATCTTGACCAGATAGTTCTTCAACCAGTTCTTCTTTTATGGTATTTTATTGGGAATGTTGTAAGACAGGAGTAATTTCTGCTATTTTCCTCAGAGCCACAAAGACCTTAGTTGGAGTAACATACAATTTTCTCTAAAGCACGGTGTCCACAATATGAATACAAGCTGGATGGAGTACAAAAGGAGACCAACAATAATGCTGTGTGGTTTACAGCACATTTAGAAACAGCTTAGAAAACATAGGAAGAAGCTGGGGGTAGGGAGGACAGAAGGGCCAAGAAAACAAAACTGATCGCAAGGGGCTGGGGAGCATCAAAGAAAGAAACGCCATACACATGCCTTTCCCACTGAAAGAACACTACTAAAACGACAGAACTGCAAGACTTTTAGTGCAATTTCCCACCTTAAAAGAAAAAAAAGACAAAACACCACACCTACATGCTTACAACATGAAGAATCACAAATTTTCTTGCAAACCACGCTACTTGAACAGACTGACGAAATGCACTAGAAAATCATCCTACATGTGAACTAGTGATAAGTGAGAACCGATACTTTATCAACTGGTTCAGAAATACTTCCCACCCCCCACACCCTACAGAACAGAACTGAAATTTTAGTTCAAGCTCAGCTGGACTCAGCCTCATCTAATCTTTCTTTCAGACCATTTTCTGTATTTAGTCATTTACAATTTTCACTTAATAATTTTTTCTTTGCCGTACCCATCTCAAGCTGTTTGCTTAGCCAGGCTTCATGTCCCCCTTGTGAACACATTATCTGCTATTCTTTTTCTTCCAGTTATTTCCAGTCTATTTCCACCTGATTCAGCAACACTGGCCTCAGTTCCAGTCTCCCTCCACTGTCTTCCATTCTGAAGTTTCCAGCAGTACTCAGTGCCTCATCCACTTCTTCAGTTTCTCCAGCACAACTTTTCTACTTCAGAATCCTTGTCCTGAACTACACTGCCCACGCACAAAATGCACTTACTCATAGCATCCTCCTTTCACAGCTCAGGAAAGCCAGCAGACGTGGTATGGCAAAGCTCTAGGAGAGTGTCTCTATCCCTGTTTTCACTTCCAGAGCCCAAGGAAAGCTCTAAGCAGGGCAGATGGATTGTTTTGCATAGTTTAGTTCTTACACTCACACTACACAAACCAAATCAAACCCAAAGATACCTACTCTTTCCCAGCAGATCTGTCCCAGGAGGCCCAGGTTACCAGTTCTGAGGCAGCCCTCCAGCAGAGGTCTCTTGAAACACAGTTTTGAACCTGAGGTGAACCAAACCAGTAGATCAAAAACATTTAAGCCACACGACCGAGGGGCTGCCTGACCTAGATCAGTTGTGAGCACACAAATTTTTCTCAGTCGGTCTAGAGAACACAATGTGCTTTTTCTTGGCTACCTTCATACTTTCTGCTGGTTGAAAGACACATGATACATAACAGTTTTAGCACTTACAAATAATAACTACTATCGTATAGTTATGCAGGTTCAATGTCTTCTGTAATGATTTACTTATTTTTCTTTGTTCTTATAGCACCTAAAAACTCATCGTTTCATAACCTAGAAGTCTGGGGGTTTTTCGCTGGTTTTAACATAGCAATAATGAGTGCTCTGTAGTACAGTTCCTGAAATTACCTAACTAGGTGAGTCATTAATCTATTTTTACTTTGGCCTAATATTTCTGTAACTAGATACAGCATCAAACAGAAAGCATGACCTTCTTTGCAAGCACAATGAGATACAGCAGCATCTGAAGAGAGGTACAAAAGCTATTTTTAAGTAAAGCATAGTATTTTGATAAAATCAGATCATATTCAATTATTGGTAACTATGCAACGAAGGCATGCTTATTAGTTTTTTCCATCTAAATATATACCACTGGTGTAGTGTTGCGAACCTAATCTCAGACAAAGTTTCATAATGTATTTAATAAAATAAATAAATAAATAAATAAATCCCAAACACAGCCATCACACACACAGAACTCCAGCAAGAATGCTTGAGCATCCAGCTGGAAAAGGATTTATGTTTTTAAACAGCTTATGATGTTCTACCTAAATCTGCTGCCAGCAAAACCAAAAGGAGGATCTTGTTTGCCATTTCAGGTAAGTTCTCTTCCTTGCTACCCAACCTCCCACACGCTTTACTCAGCCTGGAGCTGCTGAGATACATGATACAGAGCAAGAAAGAATGGTAGTCTCCTATTCTCCATCCAGCACCTGGCCTTCAGCACCTGGAAAAGCTGACAGATGACATTCCTATACATAAAAGCTTTCTCCAGAAATGCAGGGGTTTTTTTTGGTTTTTTAGTTTCTTTGGGTTTTTTTAAGGAAACATCACTATAGTACAATCATAATTCAAGAATTCAGTAGCGAAGCTGGGTGCTTTCTCTATCATGTCATTTACTCTAATTCTCAAGTGTCTTTCCTTTATGAAGTTTAATTATGTTTCTTCAAATTAACTTTTTTTAATCCTACCAGAAGTCAGCTCATATCTTGACATACCGTCTACACTTTCTTGAGGGTACTTTCCTTTAAGTTCTATTATCCCAGTTAGGAGACAAGATACATAAGGGGAATTTAATTTTTTTTTGCTATAAAATGGATATTGCCCTAAAATAAAGTAATCGAATCAAGGCAGAAGCTATAGCAAGACACCTCCTTTCTTCTGGTAAGCACCAAGCCTTCTGGCAACTTTAAGTGCTTTGTTTAAATGCAATTTTTAGTCTTCTTTTTCCAAATAAAAGTATGGTTTGCCAGAAACTATCACCATACATTCCACATTTTGATACCCAACACCACACATAAAAACAACCCTGACAAAAATTGCATCAGTACAGAGTTTCTGGGTATGTTTACTTCAACACACCAGCATGTCTTCCAGGGCTTTCTAGCTCATAGGAGCCAAATCTGGATCTCTAACTCCATCACACACCCTTTCAGAGATTCAAAGTAACACGAGAACTTATTTTATCATGTGAAATTCTACCCACAAACACGAAAGGATAACAAAGATAATAGCAGGCAGTTTTCAGTAATTCAAGCAACATCTGTGAGAGACAAAAGCTCATAAAACAACAACAAAAAAAGTTGCAGATTCTTACGAACAAGCAACCACAAGAAGCATGCAACTGTCATTTACAGATACTAAATGAAAATATATGAAAGATTATTATTACACAGCTGCAGTCAGTCTGGAAAATAAGTCTGGAGAGAACAGGATGCTTGGGGCAGAGTTTGAACAGGAAAGATTAAAAAATGTGCTTTTTTCCAAATTGTTCTTTGTTTTTAGAAGTGAAACTTTCATAACTATTTAATTACCCAGTCCTTAACAAAATATTGTAGAACACTTATAGGGAGAACTAAAAAATAATTTTATCACAGACAATTATGACAATGGTCTTCCTAAAGACTTTTATTAGATTCTACCTCTACAAAATGTCTCCCATTAATAGGAGTACTGAAAATCCTAATATATTAACTTTCTTTAATATTTCCCCACACATACCTAAGAGGAAGCTCCTATTAATCAGGAATTATAGCAAATAAGTGCTAATGATTATTTTTCATATATCTGAAAGATAAGATACAGTGATTTCCTTTAGAGACATGAGTTTTTTGTGATTGGGGTTTTTTTAACTGTGTCTAATAACTCTAATATTGTAGAACATAAATACTATAGCTACTGGTAAATCTGAGAAAGAACAATAGAAATGAATCTGTCAGATTTAGACAAAGATGTTTCATGTGTAAAAACTGCTTGGGAACCAAAGCTTCTGGGACAACAAACCCTCTTCATTCCTCCAAGTTTCTTGCTGACTCCTTCTGTGTCCCTTTATAATACTAAATTTTAAACCAAAGTGATATTTAGTACAATTATCTATTAAACACATACCGTTTAATATAATCTCAGAGACCAGCAGTGGTCTGCAGGCCTCACGACCACTGACTGCAGAGTATTGACCATATTCATAGTACAGGAGAGAATACTGTATAAATGGATTTATTCAAATTTGTCCTCCTTCTCAGGCAGAAAGAGAATGTTTGGGACAGAAAATCCTCCCCAAATGCCATCTGACTACATCATATACTTGGCAGGAAGTTCTGGAGAAGCTAGATTTATTTTGGGCTCAGCACTCTGCCAATGCAGTCATGTAGCTTTTGACTTTCAAGAGACTTAGGTCTTGCCAGTTCACAGAATGGACAAGCGCACACATCTGCTTACGGAAGACCACAAAGTTCCACTCTCTTTGATTCAAAGAGAATTACTTTTCTAAGAAGGACTTCCTTATCAGTTTCAGCAAAAGGCCCAATCATTATTTAGTTCCTTTCCATACATTCCCCCTGTCAAATTTCCATTTTCTCCCCAGATTCGATCTGTAAGCGTAGACACACTTAGTCCACTTCATCTCCAAAGTGTCAGAAATGATGTACGTGTGCTGTACTAATGCAGCAGGGACACGGATTTACTGAGCTTGGTTACATCACAAGTGCACTAATGCACCCTGAATATAGCGGACTTAACTACACATACACTATGCAGATCATTTGAACACATTTCTCAGCAACAAGTCCCAGACAGAGATTAGGGAGCAATACATATAGGTAGACCTCATTTTGAATTGTGACAAACTGCTAGGAAATATTTTTAATAACGTATTCAGGGCAACAGCAGGACTGAGAGTTCCGAAATTATCAAAAAAGGAAGAAAGCGTTCAAAACCAGGAACACAATTTCTTTCCTGCTCCACTCTTCCATCAAGGCTTTTAATATGAGCCAGGGAATGCAACAACGAAGGAAAGCACTTGTAATGCTTAAAAGGATATTACAGAGTCGGCTTCTTCCATGACTTGTATATTCTACTAAGTCATGTGCATTGAATAATAATTAGACATTCATCCCCTGGAACAGAACTGGAAAACCACTTCTGGCAAAACTCAAGGCTGGATGTACTCCAAAGCATATGGAGAGTAGCAGATCAAAATGCAACATAACTTGCCAGTTTTTTGGTACGTAGTTTTTTTATTTAAAACATTTTTATGGCTAAAAGAGTATGAAAGCGTTTCTTTGTTTAACAGTACAGAGATCTTAATTCTGCAAAATATTCCACATAACCATAGTGCACTTATCGCCAAAGCTGAGTTGCTCACTCCATTTGTTTTACATGTTAGCAATACGAAAGAACAGGTAAAAAAAAAGTAGGCTGATGATGTTAGAAATCCTGTTTCGTTCTCTGTTTAGGTTGGTTTATGGATCATAGGATACACTTCAGGTAGGCTGACATGATGTCTGAGCATATTAGCCCACGCTGTCTTGGATGTCATGTACTGGACACATTCACATTTTTAAGAGCTGATGGTGCATGCTTAAGATTACACTAGTGTCTTGAATTATTTGTATCCTAAGTAATCAAGCTGAGTAAACAAGAGTTGGAGATGTCTCTAGAAATAAAATAATGACCAAGATGGAAAACAGGATGTTTCTCCTTAAAAATTTAAGCAAAACAAAAATAAAAATAAAAAAAAGATTAAAAACTTAGAGGAAAGAGATGATTGAGGAAATTGCTGTTACGTAGAGCTTTAAAACTTGTTAATTCTTTTGCCCTTCAAAGACAGTCTCTTGTACAGTACTGAAGTTCATGGGACATCTCTAAAGAGTCTGTAAACTTGGTCCAGAATCTCCAGAGGCCATAAAGCTTCCAAGCGTGTAGGTGTTCTTTACACGGTTAATGTCATGCACAATTCTGGTGGCTTGCCCTCAGCCTCATGATACAATTGCTAACTACAGCTATCAGAAAGAATTTCAGGACAATGTCTCCCAAATTTGGGACACTAAGCTCTCCTGGTAAAACGTAAATCAAACCTCAAAAGTGTTAATCACCCAACTGTTAAACTCTATAAATACAATTAGCCTTTTTGGTTTTTTGTGGTATTTAGTAGTGTTCAAAGTTTCTCAGGTTTGAGGAGGGGGTTTTTTTGGTTTAGTTGTTTCAGTATTGTTACATATTTGCAGCCTAAGCAATAGGAAAATTTTGCATTTCGGATTTACTGTTTTGTGGTGAAACTTTAGCTGTCTCTGTGAGTTCCTAGCTACTAGGTTTTGGGCTGAGGTCAGATATCTAAGAGCTCGTCCTGCTCCTTTTACAGGAGTGGATACTTGACAGCACATCCTTCATAGCCAGAAAGATCATCAATTGATTACCTATGGATCTAGCATTCTGCATAAAAGCTAAAGAACATGTAAAAAAAAAAATTAATAATAATAGAACATTTGCCATAGAGTACCAGTTGCAAGCCAACTCACAGCGTCCTGTTTGTATAGCAGGAAAGCTAGAGAAGGTATTAAGTTCTGTCCCGCAGAACCTAACGTTCCTAACATACGAACTACTTCACAACACAGTTTTCAAAAGGTCTGGAACACCAGCCAACAAAATTTGGAAGTCACTCAGCAGTATCTTCCATTGTACAACCATCTCCCCTGGTGTGCTACTTGAAATATTGCATAGCAATACTACACAAATCTTTCCATCTTGCTCATAGCTACATCTCAGGGAGTTAAAAGTCTAACATTTACTTAGAAAGCATTGGCTTCTTTGGAAACAAATCTCAGTAGAGCACTCAGCAATTAGTATAGTTAAACCATGACTACATTTGTCATGTACCAACAGTAAAATGCAGGGACAAGAAAAGCCAATATATTGATACCTTGCTGCCATTCCACGGATGCATCAAACATCAACATACATTCACTGTCTAACACAGAAAAATACGTTAATGTTCACAAAGCCACTATTAGATTGGCCAAAACAAATCTGTAGAATATTCAAATGCAGCTTCCAGCATAAGAATGCACAGTCAGAAGTATTTTTTTGATCTGCTGTAGAAACAAGTATTTAAATTCTTTGGCTTCTCTAATAAATAATCTTAATTTCTTCTTGTTTTTCAGCAGATTTTAAGATAATATATTTTGCTTAAAGGCCTTAAAGTAAATGTTGAGAAGAATGGAGAAAAATGTTATCAGACATGACCATATGATGATCAGAGAGAGACTTACCATGAAGGCAAAGGAGGCAAACAATTTGGAGAATCCTAACTTAAAAGGCAGCATATAGATTATGAATTCTTTTTTATTTGTATCAGAGGCTTTCTCCTATGGGAGATGCTGTACTTAAGTACTACGACTTAAGTAAATAGATCAAGAGCAATCTTCTCTGGTCTAAAAATCAAGTGATACTAACCCACATTTGCAGATGCATTCCCTAAAACAAATACTAAAGAGAGTAAGATTATATCTGTATCTGTACATTTCTCCTTAAATGTTACATCCCATTTCAGGTACTTCCAAAAAAGATAATACGATCAGGAAAGTTCCAGATAAGTAGGAATTAAAACATTTGAGACTTTAAAATGCATCAGGATGAAGTTTAGAATTTTTAATCCAACGATTACATAGCATTTAGTAAGATATCAACAGGTGAACATGTAAGCAACACACGTAAGAAAAGGAAATATTATATTTACCCCCTCCAACTCAACAAGTGCTAATTTTAGTTACAATTCAATTAGAACATAATGCATCAGATAAAAAGGAACCCAAGAGAATAAACCTCAGTGTACCACAAGGTCGTAACTAAGATTTCACAGCGGAACTCCTGCTACATGACAGCCACAGCACCTTCAACCAAAACACCTTTACACAGATAGCTTAAGTAATACTAACGTGTACCTGTTTATGTAAACAAAACCGTCCATCTGTGAAGGCATACACAAATGCGTGTTGCAACTAACTACTGGACAGACAAAGAAAAGTGCCTGATATTAATTTTTTTAGGATACGTAAAATAATGCATCCGCTCATGCTAGCGCTGGTCCATCCCCTGACGGGACGGATGTCCACAGCACGGGCGGCGGGCTGTGGAGAAAGAGAGACGTGGAGAAAAAGTACGAGGGTTCCTCCGGGCCCTGGCAATGCCGCTGGCGTAGCTGACCCACTGAAAGTCTCTTGCGAGCCCGAGCGGGCCGAGGGAGCCAGCGGGCAGTCTGCCGCGTAACAGGTCCTGCCGGCGAGCAGCGCGGGCCGCTCGGTGGAGCTCGCTGCACCGTGGAGGCGGCAAGAGAGGCCCGATCCGACTGGCGGGACGGGCGGCAACAGGCACTGCGGCCCCGGGGGCCGCCCAGCACCTGCTCCCGTGCCCCAAGACCCGCCGCCGAGGGGCCCGCCGGCCGCGGCCAGCGCCTCAGCCCCGGCGCCGCGACCTCCCGCCGGCCGAGACGCCGAGTAGCAGCGTAGCGTAGCGTACCCCCGTCCGCCGCCAGGCGCCGGCGAAAGGGAACGACGGCCGCACCCTCGCCGGGCCGGGAGACGCGGCGAGCCCTGCGGGGGGCGCCCGCTCCTGAGGTAACTTTCGGGGGAGAGGAGAGCGGGGAGGGAAGAGTGCCGCCGCGGGGGACGGCCCGCTTGCCGGCCTACCTGCGCGTAGTGGGGTTTCCTGAGCCAGGCCCCCGGGAAGAGCCGCCTCGCCATGGCAATCACACATCCCCGCAGCGGGCGGCGATCGGAGGCGGAGCGGTGAGGAGCGCTTCCCCGCCTGCCGCTGCAGCCGCGCCGCCGGCTTGGCTCTGCACGGCACGGCACACGCGCGGCGGCGGTGAGAGAAGAGGGAGCGCCCTCCCTCAAGCACCGGCCGAGCGACAGCGGATGCCAGCGGGCAGAAAGGGCGGGCGGCCGCGACCACAGCAACCGGCCCGCCTCGCCACCCGCCGCTGAAAACGGAGGCTCACAGCGGCTGTGACGGACCGCGGCGGGGCTGCGGGCATACATTCCCCCTATCAAATTTCCATTTTCTCCCCAGATTCGATCTGTAAGCGTAGACACACTTAGTCCACTTCATCTCCAAAGTGTCAGAAATGATGTACGTGTGCTGTACTAATGCAGCAGGGACACGGATTTACTGAGCTTGGTTACATCACAAGTGCNCCCCGCCGCGCCGTGATAGGCATTGAGCCCGCGCGGCGTCCCTGTCAGTGTTCCCGCTCCCGGGCCGTGGGGGATAGCAACGCGGTTCGTGGAGCCGAGAGCCACCCCCGAGCTCCCCTCGGAGCTCGTATCTGGCAGAAAGTGTTCGGGCCCTGCCCGGGGACAATTATGAATAAGTCAGTTAATAAATAACGTGTCTCATTGATTGTGAACAGGCTTCCGTCATTTTCTGGACGTGGTATTAAAAACAGCTGCGGGCCTGTTACAGTCTAAAAAAAAAAAGAGTATTTCCTCCAAAATAAGGAGGGAGCATTTGCCTAGGCCCTTATTAACACAGATTAGGGACATCGGTCTCACAAAGCGGAGAAAAACTAATCAACGGCTCCTTCACCAGAGCATCTCTCAACGCTTCACGCGCTGTGAGAAGTCCCAGCCCAGTTGAAATTAGTGAGAGCACTGTTAACTTCAAGTAAAAGTGTCCTTTTTTATGTAAAGTTTTATTTTTGTTCTGCCTTCTTGTGCTTATAACTTGATTGTGACTTCTTTTAACGCAAGGTGTTTAGCAGAGTCAAAGCCAGAAGCTGGGAGTCTCTTGTTCAGATGCTTTTTGGCTGTGAGACTTTGGGCAAAAAGATTATGCCACGGTGTGGGGATAAAAATAACAGGGAATTGAATGTAGGATGTCATAACTTTTGGTGTTCATTATGCTTACCAAAGAAGGCTTCTTTGATGAAAAGATGGGTCACAAAAATACTACTATAAGAATAAGTTATGTTTTTTTGGCAGGGCTTACTCTTAAGGAAAGATGTATATCTGGAAACCAAATGTTAGGAGCTCACAAAGTATTAAAACTCTACAGAATTTAAAGAGACTTGTGCTTTTAAGATTCAAGAACAGTCTGCGACCGCTTTTTGAATAATATAATCACTGGCAGAGTCACTCTGAAGTATAAATCTGAAAATTAATTAGTAAGATTTGGCACTCTTGTAAAAGCAATCCTGGCTTTAATAACAACCAGTGACTCTCACAGTAAGGGTGTTTTCTTCTCTTCCTATTCAGGGAGGCCCAGATGGCCGTGCTTTCTGCATCACCTCCCTCTACAGTTCAGTGGTTTGCACAGGTTTAGCTAGATTACAGGCATGCAATGGAAAGGCAACACAAGAGGAGACCACAGAGCAAACATTTAAATGTTCTGCTGAATAATCTCAAGCCATTACTTCATCCAGTGCACTATGCCAACCCTTGGAATGACAGGCTGGGAGTAATCATGAAATGTGCGTCTCCCATATGGCAGGCAAGGATCTAAATGTTTCATTCCTGTTACGTCTGGATACAAACAGTTCCTGGCATATGTTCATTAGGGGATATATTTTTCACTTAGTACATGAGATCTTAGTCATCTGTGAGAGCAGGTGCTTTATTCCAGCACTGAAATGTTTAGTTCTTCTTCAAGTACTCTCTGTGCCCAGGCTTCGCAGAATGCTAAAAAGTACGGCTTTCTCAGCCTTTTTCAGCTACTTGTTAAACACAGAATTCCTAGTTAAGCCTCAGTAGGGCCAACTCCTGTGAAAAGCTAGGCCACGTAAGCCAGAATAGTAACAAAAAAGGTGTAACGTGCACTGACTTGGCATTCAGTGGGTGTGCAAAACCAAAGGAATATTCTAAAGACCAAGGGGGAAGATGCAGAAACACGACTGAGAACATAAATCATACTGATGTGTTATTTACAGCACAGCCTTTCCATTCACACATGCCTTTCCATTCTGCAGTTCACACATTATCCATTTTTGTATGCCAGTGCCAAAACTTTAGTATATCTTAATGCCCAAGCAGTAAAAGTTACGCTGATTTATTGCTACCTGTTCACGATTAAGTTTCCTATCCAGCTATATCAACACTGAGTGTTGTTATTCTAGTGATGTAGGGTTTGTGTGTAAGATAGAAACCAAGTGCTGATTATACAAATGCAGTTTGTCACTCACAGTGTCAAAAGCTAAACGTGGTTTGATAACACCTTCTTACCTTCACCTTCAGTTCCATGACAACTTGGAGCTTATTACGCACTAAGAATAACTCAGAAAAACGTAAAAGTTATTACATGTGCTGAAGCATCCAGGAATTCTGGGCATACAATGAATGAAAATATGAGACTAATGAGGAGAATGGAAAACTACAGAGAAGAATCTGAATTCTTCAAGATACTCAGTATAATGTGCACCTTTATAAATATAAAGAATAAAATTAGGAATTTTATCCAATTTCTTTTGAAGGAAAGTCTGTGTTACTTGAGCAAGTAATACAGGTTTTAACATTAAACAAAAGCTAAACATTAACTTATTGCAATGGTGCTAGACTTGCTTCTTGCACAGTCACTTGAAGCAGTTGCACCCACATAGCGATTTAACACGAATGCTATCATAAGAGACTCCATGGGAAATCCTCAGGGTTCACACACTCTCCCCTCCATTGTATTATATGCAGGGAGCCTCCGGCTAATGTTAATAATCACAAGACTTCTCTTTTTCACAGCAGCTTTACCAATTTTCGATCTGCCTAGCATGGCTTCCTGGATTAGTGCTCTTATTCTTTGGATATGCCTAAGAAATACTCCTGGCCAGTACCGCAGTTTTAAAGTATTGCTGCACCAGTAGGAATGGAATGCCTTAGTATTTGCCGGTGAGCTTGCTTTGTAATTACTTTTAATAAATGTATTTACACAATATACAACATGACAATGATTTTAAATAAACCCACCTGCATTTCCTAAAATAAAGTCTATAAAAATTTAGTTTTCTCTCTCCATATTACTCAGCTATCAAGGTGCTTGCTCAGAGATCTGTCTGGGAGGATGTTTTTATACAGATCCTACTTCCTTAGGCTTGTCTTTGTGGAAGAGAATGAAGATCTGGGGAAACATCCAACCTTTAGACCTAAACTTCCCCTTGTGTTCCCTTCAGAGTGAGATTCTGTTTCCTTCCCCTCCTGCCAATTTCTATGAACTCTGATTTAATCAGTGTGTTAACTTTAATTTTATCCTAATATGTTCTCCACAGCTCTGCGGAGAAGGACCTGGGAGTGCTGGTGGACAACAGGCTCACCATGAGCCAGCAGTGTGCCCTTGCGGCCAGGAAGGCCAATGGCATCCTGGGGTGCATTAAGAAGAGTGTGGTCAGCAGGTCGAGGGAGGTGATCCTCCCCCTCTACTCTGCCCTGGTGAGGCCGCATCTGGAGTACTGTGT
>VZSC01017258.1:0-10776 GCA_013398225.1 Steatornis caripensis
GGCCCCCCCCCCGCCCCGAGTCTGGATAAAACTGTTTTGAGACAGTTTTGTAACCTAGATCATCAATATTATTCAATTATTTTTAATTAGAGGTTATTTTTAACCCAGACTGTTTCTGTGATGAAATTCACAGCACAGCTGAACAAACAGTTTTTGCCTGCACCAAGGGTGCGTGGAGAGCGCCTAAGAAGGAGGCTGGGGTGGGAACTTCCTAAACCAGCCCGACTGCTAAAGAAAATACATCGTGGAACTGCAACTAAAGTAATTTTGTTATTTGACAATATGGTATCTGTAAGGACATAGGCCTCAAAGATGTATTTTAAGATTGCTCTGTATGAATCAACATCAGAAATCACGCTATTTGATTCCTTGTCTTTCATTTGAAAGAAGCCAAGGCTGCATTTTCTATACAACTAAGTCTATTGCAAATAGCTATAATTTGTCTAAATGTATAAAGAATAAACAGTTGCAGTTCATTAAAGCATTTATTTGTACAGAAGAAATATACTGAAAATATATCTTTTGCAATAAACTGAATGTGTTCGGCGCTACTATGGTGAACAGCGCAACTGTTGTGAATGCCCTGAGTTCTCATTGTACGTAGGCTCAGACCCCTCATTCCAAACAGAGCGTTCAAATGACAACACCATCACACCTGGACAGAAGTCGTAACAGATAAAGCATTTTCTTCTGACCGACCAGGCAATCAGACCCTTTCTAGATATTTTGTATTACAAAGCAACTGCACAAAGGGGTATTTAATCCACAAATCCGCATTTCCATCCCACAAAACCAATTTGGGCTTGGGATTTGGGAGTATACCTGCAAAAATACTAGTAGTGGGTGAAGTAAACTGAACAGTTCTTTGAAGACATAGAGAGTCTTTGTTAGACTTTCACACCTCTAATAAGGGTTAACAGGTAGCTGGTCAATGCAGTCATTGTATTTGACACAGGTAGTGCCATTTCTTCGAAAATATTTCAGATTACTACAGATATTTATCTTCTATTTTGTCTAGATATGTATTAAATAACATTATAGTTTAGGCCAGCTTTGATGTGAGACTTGCAGAGTTTTCAGTCAACTTACTTCGTGACTGCCTCTAGATACACAAACAGACTTACTGTCCGCTGACATCCAAGCTGACCTCCTTTTACCTATGTTTTATCCCAGCTTCCTCTTCACATCCTGCAGCTGTCCATGTGAAAACCCTTCTGCACAGTACTATTTGAACCTGGACTCATTTACACAACTGAGGATACAGGTTTATGTCCAGTTGTACTTCAAGTCAAACTCTAACCACAACTATTATTTCACATGTGTCAGAAACTGATGGTTACAATTTGTTTTAATTGAAAATCAGACCAAAGTGGAAACCACACAACTTCTCCATCTTTTTTTCCCATCCCTCTTCCCAGCCATCATGTAGGATTCGAAGTAGATTCTAAACAGAAGAAAATTACATATTCAACCAGTATTCAACCATATTCAATCCAACTAAATACTGTATTTGCCTTTTCTGTTTAAAAATATTTTTAAATAAGACCCGGATTTACAGGTCTAGCAAGTAAGGATGCCCTTTTCACCACAGGCTATCCGCTGGTAATTAAATCACACCAGTAATCTGATACAGCATTATATCCTTACTAGTATGACAGCACTGTCACAGCCGTTTTACATCCTAGAACCTGCAGTAAATTAGAAAGTCCTTGGAGGCCATCACTACTTGACCTCTTGGTCTGTTTGCTGAATTCCAGGCAGAGCAAAAGACAATCAGTTCTACTTTTAGCAGCCACCTGCATGCTAGCACAGTGTCTTGTCAATGTTTGCCTGCATTTCCTCTAGTCCTTGGCAAGTATGGCTCTAGAATTGTTCCTACCTGAGAAATCTGAGGCAGTTCGTAAAGGTCCTCGGAGAGGCAAACTGACAATAGACAGCTGTAATTTGAAGGAGAATTAAACTATAGCAAACTGACTTCTGAATTAGATAATCCTCACATATACTTAGTATGCTTTCCCTTTTGTGCACTGTCTTCATGAGTTTAATCTGTCTCATCTTTTTAGGGTGTTTTCATGTAGACAAGCCCTTTGAATGTGGTCTTTCTCATCCTGAAGTTGTCTTCACATCTGCTTATGGGAGGTCTTCCCCTTTGCATTCCTCGTGGGCAGCAGGATGGACTTTACTTTGCTGTAATGGAACACAGCAGAGCCATCAAGACCCCTGTACGGCCACCACTGCTGCTTGGGCTGGGAAGGCAGCACGTGGTCCTCGATTCCAGTTGGGTTGAGGCTATCACGCAATGCTTTTCAGTGTCAGTGAATTCACAGGGCCAGTATCTCTACCTGGCAGTTGTGCTTGGCACAATTCTGCTTTCCTGACTCAAGAGGCAGCTCGCTTGTCCCATAATCAGAAATATTTCAGTTGTCAATTCATGAGCTGCCCACAACCATGGAACATACATTTGATTGTCTGCAAGAAAGATGGCAGTCCATGGGGTCAAACTGAAGGTCAGTTTCTGTTTCCCTGTGGGCTTATTGCAGCTGTTTCATTCTGTAACTGGAATAGAGGAAGAAATAAGCCTTTTCTCTTCATATTTCCGTTTTCTAAAATGAGTATTTTATCACCTCTTCCGCTACCTTAGTTCTGTACTCTCTCCTCCATGTATACATACTGTCAGCTCCTAGACTCATTAGGTTACTGCTAGCTGATCTGGCTGAAACAAACACACTTTTATACATACATGTATGTGTTATGTATACATAGATGTGTAAAAGTAATGTTTTTCAGCTGGAGCAGTTCACTGACCTGCCACATCTGTGCGGCTCCTGGCATAGGGGACAGCCCTATGCCCACGGCAGACGTCAGCAGCCCCCAGAACAGAAGTGAGTGCAACCTTAGATGGCAGCAGCTGCCATACAAGTTTGGTTGGGTCAGGAAACTGTACCCTCAGCTACAGCTGCAGAGAAGAGCGGGACTTGCAGCCCCTCGCAGGGGCTCGTCTCCCCACCCCCTCCTTCAGCCCAGGCCTCCCACGCCTCCATGAGGAGTAGGCTCAGGGGACAGAACCGGCAGAAAATGATTTACTGCTGTTGTGGGGTTAGTTTATACTACTTAGTGCTATGAAGCAGGTCATGGTAACATCAGAGGAGCACCCAAGTGGGCCCAAGGGGAGCCCTCACAGCATGTCCGGAGGGAAGCAGTGGGACTGCCAGCCCTTAGCTCACGTTTGCTACTTTGCAAAATTCACACTTCCACCTGGCTGCAAAAGCTAGGGCAGGGGACCTCTCGGCCGGCTGTGCGCACATGCCCCCACTTCTCCTAAACCCGTCTGTAAGTTTAGCTGTCTGATAACTACATCCATGCTATGACAATTTCAGTTTGTACTATTTTAATTGTATCAGTCTAGTAGAAATACAGCCCTTCTGTGTTGATAATTTTTTCCTACACATTATAAGAATTTCACCAGCTTACTGATGTACAATCTGGCTTATGGTATGCTTTTGCAGCCTAATGCTGTTGCAAGTGAACATACTGTTGCTTTGGTTTTACACTGATATTTAACTAATGTTTTTAACTCATCACAAAAGCACATAGCATGGGGAAAAAAAAAAGAAAAAAATGTTGTCTGTCCTGGCAGCTCCAGATTTTAGGGATAGAGTCAGGACTGTATAGATGGGGGATGTCAGTGCCAGTTTGAAGGATGCCAAATATAGAACAAGTGACTGATGTAATAAGAATTAATTTTGATCTTGTTTCTGTATATTTTTTTTTAGCTGAATGATGATAGCAATGCTGCGTTAGAACAGAATCTGGGCTTTCAGGCTGAGACAACATCGCATCAATCTGGAAAGATCAAAATATATGTTGGACAAATACATTTGGATCAGCCAAAACAATGACACTTAGATTGCACCTTTTACTTAAGTATATAAAAGTTAACAAATGTAACAGTATCACTATTTTGTAAGCAGTGGAAAAATGGAGTATGGAATTGATGACTTGGGTAGTGTGTTGGCCTGGGACCACTTATGATTCTTTCCATGCAGCCCTCTTGGACTGGCAGCGGCCACAGAAAAGCCCACTACCTTATCTTCAGCCCCTGCAGCTGAATTTACTGGACTGCAAACAGCTGTAAGTGTTAGCAGGATCTCGTCATGCTGCACTGTTCAAAAGTATTTTGTCTCTATCTTCATCAGATAAAGAGATGCTATGAGGAAAAAAAAAAACACCAGAAGAAAAGTGAAGGACTTTCCATCTGAGTGGGACTTGGCAGATCTGTTGAAAGCTTGTGAGAAGGCCCATACTGCGTTCCAGGTGGTGGGAGAGCAGAAGGAATGCTGTACTAATTCTCTCTCCGGCAGACTGATGTCCAGAACAGATTTTTCACCGCAGATGAAACGGCAATATTCTGCCATGTAACTGTGTCCTGAGGGGCCGTTAAACATTTTTTCACTTCAGTTTAGAGTTCAGAGGTAAGTCTGGTCCGTACTGTTACAAAATTTAACCACACAAGAGCTGGAAATTCTGCTCTCGCAGACATTTTTACAGTACACAAAGGAGCATAGATGCTGATGGACAAAACCTTGCCATAAAACTGTATGATGCCACAGTCTTCAAGAAGTTATGATACAACCCATCATGATGTAAAATATTTGAGACTCCAGTTAGTTTTGTAAATCTGCAGAGCAGAGCTAAAGCGAATGGATAAAATGCTTGATTAGGCTTTAACTCTGAAATGCTGACTATGCGTTTTAACTTTAGTTGCGAGAGCTTCGGTAACTGCTTTCAGATCCATGCCTAGAGAGTAGGCGAAGGAATGCATCACACCAGTGACTGAATTCTCAGGGAGTCTGGGAACCGGAACCTCTTTCCGATCCAGGCAATCAACCAAAATTTCAAGTCTTGGCAGCTGTTTGTTTTCTGAAAGAAGGTGATTATATGACCACGGCAGTAGAATGACAGTGCAGAGAGAGTAGTAAACCTCTCTTAAATTTGAACTCTGAGTAATGAGCTCATATTTTTATGCACTGGTCTCACAAGAAAAAAACAGGAAGAAAGAATACTCAGGACTATGCTTGCGTATCTTCACAAAATTCCCACTAGCTAAAATAGTAACAAGCTGCACTTCTCTCACAGCTATTTTTTGGAGCTAAAATAATGCTACATATGCTCCTAAGCCTTCAATACAGAAAAGACGGTATTACCAGTAAGAATAACAGAGTAACTCATACATAAGCACCCTCAGCAGGGCCAAATCTAGTCAAGCGCTTATTTTTTCTCCTTCAGATGTCACTCGCTGTCTTTAGGTACAAAAAAAAGCATTTCATATAACTAAGATAGATGCCAGACACAGACTCTCTCACAATAATAGCCATTCCCACTCTTTGGCTAGCATACTCAAAGATGTTGTAAATAATGTAGAAACAGTATGTCTCAAGCTCTTACTATTTCAGTCCTTGAATATCTCAGTCTATTACAAGTTTTATTTTTTCCACTGTTACACATATGCGAACCGAGGAATTGCTTCTTAGTCAGCCACCTCCAGCAAACAGAGGTATTTCAGCCATGACAGAGTATGAACTGCAAATCAGGAATAACTAGGTCTTATATTAGAATTATGTAACATTTAATAGCTTGTAAGTGCTTTGAATTGTGAACTACAGAGCACCTGGAGAGCTATCTTTCCATCTACCAAAGACCACGCAGACATACAAAATCCTGACTTATGTCTTAAAAGTAATTTCAGAAAGGTTACACATCTGGAATAAATTTTGAGTAAAACAAGTACTAAGGACTTTTTAAGGTGCAGCTTGTTTGACATTTTTTCAAGCATCTGAAGTGTCTGTTATTAGATGCATAGCTAACATCTACAGTTGGGGTTTTTTAAGCGTCTTTGGTGCTTTGAGTAATAGTGCCAGGGAGGGATTTAAAGAACAGTTAGATGGCTAATGTTACTTTTTAGAAGGTAAACAACCTTCTAATGGTTTTCAAGTTTAAATGTGGCTTAGTTCAAAGGCTAATAATAATACTGTGATACCAACAGATCATATACTAACTCACACAGTAATTGCTGTTTAATGCCTGTGTCGCAGAAGCACTTTAGAGACTTAGTCAAAACCGGAACTACAATACTCTTCTAATACTCTATCTTCAAAAGTTACAAGCAGTAGATTGTTAAGGGCATAAGAATGAAGAAATAATTGCTTGGGGTTAGTGGGGTATACATGTTGTTTTTTGTATACATTGCATTTAACAGAAAAAATAGTATGTGACCAGCTAAATTGGGTCAAAAATGATCATGATAGTGAACACATTTAAAAGGATATTTACAGTTTAAGTTTTATCAAGAAAGATCCCTACATTCACAAGAAGGTGATGGAGTACAGGCCAGTTTTCTTCAGGATTTCCTGATCTCTGAGAAGATACACCTCTATAAAAAAGATGGGGAAGGCAAATTGTTTGTAGTAGAAAAAAAGTGGTTTTGTGTGAAGATCAATATCAGGGTACCTTACAGCCAGTAACATTAATTTATTTTCCTCTATATTGTTGATATATGAGGATGAAAAATTATTCATAATCTTGCCTATCTAGAAAAATATCTAAAGATGTCTGTTTTTAAGTATTTTCAGTGCTATTTTTCTATCTTTAGTGTAAAGATAAATTACCATAATTTTATGATAACGATTGTTAGCTAGTACTAAGACAATTAATACAAATTTATTTATATCTTATAACATCACTTGCCTGTTTTTTAAATTTTGAAATTGAAGATTCTTTTCTGAGTTGAGCCGTAATAAATGCAGCATACGTGCATTGTCTCACTAATTACTCTGTTTATGTAAGAATAGATGTACCATATTTATCTTGATTTAAGATAGGAAGATCCCAGGTGAGTTTCCTTGCTGTTCCCATGCTTAAACAAAGCGGAGAAAATGGCCTGGGATCTAATTTTCCCTCCTTACTGAATTGTGGTCATGACAACCATCTGTACAAGGATAAGCTTTACAGTATTGTCTTGTTCAAGGGTATCATAAGGTAATGGAAATTAATACTGTGCAGCAGTTGGTGCTCTCATCTACATATACTGCTGACTTACACTTTTGGTTTTTGTGCGTTTTGCTTTGTTTAATATTTATGTGGCTATTGTGGCAAGGAAAGTATGTAACATACTACCAGCCTTTAAAAAATATGTTAATATTTGAGAGAAGGGCCGTTGACGAAGCGAAATGCCACTGTTTCCAACTCTTCAAATTTATCCATCTCTACTGGCTACTAGGGAATCTATGTTTTGAATATGAAATTTAATTTTTCTCTGCTGTGCCAGCAAAGCAAGAAACAATTTTAAAAAGCCCAGACTTTGCTTTTGCATGTCTTCATAGCAAGAGCTTGCCTAACACTGTATGTAGAAAAATAAAGAGAGGTAAAGACAGTGCCAAGTTGTTATTCTTTAGCTCTTTTCTGAAATAGAGCTATTTATAACATGAGATGGAATAAAGCTGAACATACCTATTATTAAGCAGAAATAATCAAAGACTATTTTTTCCTGAAACGTCTACCCAAGAAAGCCCTTCTGACATTGGAGGGAATATAGTTTAATTTGGCTTTGGTCACTCTGTGCCTCGAAGTACATACATCATATGTCTGGAATTGAAAACATAACAGGAGAGATTGCTTAAACTGTATGTTCAAATACTTTTGAGGTATCACTGCAAGGCAAAAAGGGGGGAAGGAAGGCAGGAAAATTCATTCTAAAGTCATGATATACAGTCTTGCCATATGTTAACAGACAAAATAACTGGTTGTTTTACTAGTAGCACTGAATGGAAAGCAGACAATGTTGCTGGCTTGCTACAAATCACATTAATCATACATGTCTCATAGTATAGTAATGGGAATTGTGGAAAGAGTGTTTAAACTAGGTTTTTTACTATTGCTGTTAATTTCTTTGCCCCACGTATGCCAGTGATAACATGGATCCTCCTTCTGCTGCAAATACAGGTTTGCTGATTTATGCATTTTAACTTGACAGCCATTGTAAAGGAGCATTTGCACATTTCCAGGAAGATCCCCAACTCTGTAATAATCTGGTCAGGTTGGGCAAATGAACCGTGCAACTGTCTGTTCCAGTGCAAGTTTCTCCTCCTAGAGCACAAGTTGTTGAACTTAAGTCACCTGTGTCTATTTGATTTATTTGGTCTAGCACATGGATCGGATGGGTAGGAGTCACACAGTCACTGCTCTGGAAAGGGGATTCCTGTTGGATAGAGATTCAGTGGCGTGCTAAATTGATTAAAAAAGGACGTTGTAATATGAGTTACAAAATAAAGGGGAGGGGGGCGCGAGGTGTGTATGTGGGTGATATGTGGCTTGGAATTTTTCTAGCTATCAGTAATAGCTGGCCTTGAAGGATGCAGAGTTTTAAATTATTTTATTTGGTGTTTGGCTATAAGCTCATATGGTACTTCTTGGATATTACGGGAGAAAAATGTGTGGAATCTAGGTTGTGGGAAAATATTTGTATGGTCTGCTGTTTGTAGTAATAAAGCTAATAGTAACAAGCTTTGGGAGGTACATTCTGGCCTAAGTAGTGCAATCCCTGAAATTGCAAACTAATCAGTTTATCAAACCCTAATTATTCTTACATAAGATAGGGATTCCTAGTTTCTTTTTGTGCTGCCCTCAGGTAATGCTATTCCAGCAGCAACTCCTAGCTTTGTGACAGGTGGTGCTTTATGGATAGGGTGGGACTATCCAACTCTGTGATGGGGTTATGCAAACTGCTTTTGGGACCAATTTTGGGACAAGGAGGGTACAGTTAGCATGTGTCTTGGGGGTCAGAAGCTGTTGTGTTGGGTTAGTGAGTTTTTTTTGGTGGTGGTGCTGGTGGTTAAACAATGTATGTTATGGGCGAACGATTCTACTTGGAGATGTTTTGATTTAAGTAATTTCAAAGATACAGCATGACAAGGCTGGTTAAGACCCTCCATGTATGAGACTAAAAAAAGTAAGTCGTGAGGGAGCCAATTATTTATGTTTAATCATGATTCTTCTGTTGCTGACTAGAAAGTTTGCTTTTTAATTTAGCTAAACACTTGTTCTCGTATCACTGTTGTGATTTGAAAATAAAAACTTGTATGCAGGTGTATCTCAGACTGACTGCAATTTTTCTTTTCCTCCTTTTAGTGACCCTTTGCCTTTAGCACTAGCATTACCTGACTGCTGTTTGCAGCATGTGAGACTCTGAAGAGCAGCCAGGGGTCTTTGCGTTGTGCAAGCCTGTCTTTAGCAGTAAACCATGACTACTGAGCAGTGTCTAGTTAGCACATCCAGGGAACAACTATCCCCTAAAACTTGTATTTAAAACAACTGTGAACAAGAGATTTTGATCATAAATAATGCTTTATTCTGACGTAACTAAGAGTTGGATAAACCAGGCTGCCCTCCGGTTCTCTGCCAGGGCTTCCCTCCCTGCGCCCCTTCCTGGGATGGCAAACTGATCCAGTGTCTTATTTGCAGTGGCTTATCCTGGGAGGGAAGAGGCTTTGAGAACTTTGGCAGGGTGAGCGGGGCAGCGCCAGGAATTGGAAATTCACCCTCTAGCCTGCTGAATTCAGCCATTCCCCCGAGCGTCCATCACAGCAGTTGGCGAGAGCTGATCCAAAAGTATTTGCATTTCAGCATTGCACAGAAGCCTGAGCAGTACTAATTGCCGTTATGGGGTTAGGGCAAGCTTTGTAACATATGTCATCACTGCATCGGGCGTTTAACCATGCGGGTGATGGAGACTGGTCTGACACTACAATCTAAGAAACTTCAGAAAACCAAGCTGTTCTCAATGACTGAAAGTGGCAAGCCGATTTCACGTAGTTAACACAGCTACCGCTAAAAGCAGGAACAGAGGTTTAGCTCATCTCCTCTCCTAAAATGGCAGTATCCCAACGCCTATCCCTGCACAGGAGCACTCTGCTCCGCCCGCTGCCCCCTGCCCTCGGCACCGACAACCGGCCGGGGCCAGGCCTCGCCCGCCCCACCGCGCACGAAAGCGGGTTCCCCTCCTGCCCTCACGGGATCATTCGAGATGCCAGGGCCGACCCTCACCGATGCGGGAACCTGCGCCGGGGTCCCGCGGCCCCAAGCCCAGGACCCCGGGGCCGCGGGGCGGTGGGTCCTGTGAGTACGGCGGAGCGGGCGACACTTGCCGGCCCCGGGCCGCCTGCCCGCAGGTGCGGCAGGGAACAATAGGCGGCGGCGGCTGGCGTGGCGCCGCGCAGCCCTCGGCACTGCCGCAACGAGTCCCGGCAGCGAGCAGGGATCTCTCCTTCGGAAAGCACGCCTAAAGTAGTCCTCCTTTGTTCACCACCGGCACAGGTTCGCCTTCACCTGTGTCCTTCCGCCGCGGCGCTCTTCCTCCCCGCCCCCTGGCCCAGGAGCTGCCTGTCGGCGCAGGCGGGGCCCGCCGGGGCGGGGCCGAGGCCCTTTGTGCTCCCAGAATGCACCAGCTTCTCCTCCGCGGGAAACAAAAATGGCGAGGGGCTGTAGTGGAGCCGGGCTGTCTGTGAAGCGGGTCTGACCCCTCCCCCGCCGCCTTTCCCCTGCTGCGCCACGGGGCCCGTGCTCGGGGGCGTCCCGCCGCGCACCGAGGGCCCGGCCGCACCGGGGCGCCGGGGGGAAGCTCGTGAGCTCGCTGATTTCCCTGTATGAGGCGGTTGGCACCACTGGAGAGACCGAATGAGGTGAGGGGTGGCGGGGGGGGGCGGGCCGCTTCGGCGGCGGCGG
>VZSC01017258.1:11009-24379 GCA_013398225.1 Steatornis caripensis
GGCCCGCGGCGGCCGCGCCACCCGTTGGGGAGGGGGTGCGAGGGGCCCCGCTACGGCGCGGGGGGCCCCCGGAGGCCTTTGGGGGAGGGGGGGGAGCTCTCTCCGAGGCGAACGCTGGGAAGCAAGTCAGGGGTCAGCGGTACTCTGCAGTGACCAAAACAAAGGGAACGGAGGCAGAGCGTCTGACGGGGCCCGTGGAGGTGCTGCAGTGGTGAGGTCGCGACTAGGCTTGCGCCAGCTGTATTTTTATCTTCTCGCTTAAGGATATTGTCCGAGTAGGCTGCATTCGCTCGAGTGCGAAGAGGGCAGCACAAAAGAGGCGGTGGTGTTCGCTGCTAACTTTGTTTTTGGTTTCTTTTTTTGTTTGCGATGGCTCACCTCTTAATCTCTGTCAAGCCAGACAATTTGAATTTGCTTAGAACCTCACGTTTTCAGTCCGCTAAAATGTAGTAACTGTTGCTGGCTGAAAGGATGTGCAATAACGCATTTGCTTTTCTTTGGTATTTGAATTCTGTAGGAAGAATGAATTGGTACTTTTGTTAGTCAAAGAGAACAATATGGTGGTACTGTGTTGGATGCTCTGGGCGCTGATATTACTGTTGAAATACTAGGGGTTATCATCCATCCATGAAGTGGCTGGGTGCTGTTTAAATGAAAGGGCCTGCCAGGAAAGCAGTGTAGCATTATACTTGTTTCTCGGATTTCTGATAGTTAGGCCCTGCTCATGACTTTACAAGGCCAAACACAGTAATGGATAAGAATAGCATGATTTTCCTCTGACGTAGTACAAGGGGCGGTGATCAGTGCTTTATACCTAAATTGTCAAAAGCATGGGATAATATGAAAACAGTTTCCCTGTTTTTTCTGTTTTTTTGTCTGTAGTCAGGTTGGTAAAAGTTAATAAGTTAATGTTTGCCCCTTTTTTGAGAGCTCAAATTACAATTAATTTGAAAACATTTCAGGTTAAGAGAAGAAAAGAAGCTTAGTTCCTATAGTATTAGAATACAGGGTAATAGATTTGTACCTCTTTATTGGAAGAAGAATAAGGGAAAAAGACTGAAAATATGAAAGAAGCTGTGTAATGAAGTAGTGAAAGTGAAAAGGGTGTTTGCAAGGAGCTACAAGCTGGTGAAATGTGGATCTATACCAAGAGCATAAGATAGTGATGTTTTCCACAGTTAACTCTTATTTTGTCAGATATAATGTATGGCTTTTGAACAACTTGCCTTTTCTAATCCAGGAGGAATTTTGCATCAGATGCGAGTTGCTTCTCAAAAGTTGGCTTAATATGGCTTGTTACCAGTTGTTAAGGTGTGTGTATATATATATTTTAAATACATGAAAGACATTTGCACTGGTAGTTAGTATCAAGGGTGGCGTTGGATACAGTTATGTTTGCTTGTCCCTGCATTAGGAGATCAGCTAAAGTGTATGAGAAGAGCAGTTCAGTTCCTAGTAGAGAGTGGACTTCTGTATTCCCTGGAGATAAATGCAAATTAATATAGTACTACAGGCACCTAAAATTGCTTAAAAGCATATGTTGTGCTCCTAATGCTAGTTGTGGAGGGAAGAAACATGTGCAAGTAGAAGCCAATGCAAATGTTCTCTTAGTTTATGAATTGACAGTACTTTTTGTGTGACTGACGTCTGAGCTTGCTGCGGAGCTGGTTTCACCTTCTTTACAGGCCTTCCTTGCAGGACATGGAGGGGAAGTGTTTCTTTGAGTAAAACACACTGGGAGAAGAATTATAAAACCACAGGTATTACTGGAGGATCCTTGGGTGGGGTCATACCTGTTACTGAAAGCATTGAAACTAGTTGAATTTACACTTTGGACAATCTAGATTTCAAGCTGATGGTCTCTTCCTAGAAGGCAGAATCTCTATGGAGGAGTGAAATCAAGAGGCTTAATTTTCTTTGAGAGGAGGAGAGCTAATGACAATGGCATTCCTGATGAGTCTGGACATACTTAATTCAGCAAATATCTTGGAGGATAATAATACTTCATTTATGTTTTAGACTGATTTATTTTTAATTTATTTCTGTGGAGTGCTCATGAATGTTGCTGTTCCTGTGGACTCGGATTAAAGAAGGAAATTATCTTCGTGGGGTTTTGATCACCTCTGAAATCCTTTTTCTTCCCCCTCTGCCCCCAGTGAAATTCAGCATGTGGTCTGTTACCTCTTTCACTGTTTGGGTGCCTGCTCATGCTAAACCCCTTTAGGTATGTTGCTGGGCATTCTGTATTTGGATACTGTAGAAACCCAAAAGGCAGTTGCTGTGTTCAAGGAGGTGCTAAGTATACAATTAAGGGAAGATCTGATCTGAAAAGGTGTGCTGTGACCCGGTACCATTGTTCTCTCCCTGGTACTACTTTCTGCCTCTTCTCTTTGTGTACAAACACATGATCAGTCCCAAACAAATGGCTCTTGCAGTACAGGACTGCCCTACCCTATTTCCCTGACTACTAAATAGGTAGGGCAATACATTATTCTGTAATGATCTTTTAAAGACTAAACTTTCACTTTGCATATCAAATAGAATTAAAACACTTCTAGTTAGTTATTTCTTGAGGGACAATGTGAATGTGTAAAACCAAAATCACAAATGGTTGTAGTATTATGGGCATGAGAATGCACTTACCCTGATGGCTACCTCTTTTTAATGGTACAAATCAATCTTATCAAGGGCAGTCATACTTTACAGCATCAAAAGATGACTTGGGTTAGAAGGGATCTCAGGAGTTTAGTCCTGCTGTGATGGAGGCCACACAAGCACCCTGGGATCGTTCCACTGCTGAACTGGACTCATGAGGGGAGAGGGAAACACATTTCCCTCCCATACCCATCAGAATCTCTATTATTTCAACATGTGTGTTGCCTCTTGTCCTCCTGCCATGCACTACGGTGAAGAATTCCATCTTGTTAATCTTGTCACAGGAACTGGAAGGCTGGTGTTAGGCCTCCCTGAAGCCTTTTATTCTCCAAGCTGAATGAGCCTGGTTCCCTCAGCCTCCTCTCACAGGGCAAGTGCTCCGGTCCCTGACTGTCTTGGTGGCCCTTCACCAAACTCATCTAGTTTGATGTGTCTTTCTTGCACTGGAAGAACCAAAACACAGCATTCTAGATGCCATCTAATGAGTTCTGTGTAGAAGGAAATAATCACTTCCTATGAGTCTTCTGTTTCTGTTCCTGTTAATATAGCCCAGGATACCACTTGCCTTTGCTCACAGGACACACTGGTAGCTTGTGTTCTGCTTGCTGTTTGTCAGACCCCTAGCCAGTCTTAGCCTGGGATTCTTCCTTCAGATGCAGAACTTTCCTTTTGTATCTGTTGAATTTCATGAGGTTCCTGTCAGTCACTTCCTTCAGCCTTAATGAAGTTGAGGTAAGTGTCATCCAGTCTTCTCTCTTCATCCACAAATCCTGCCATTTTTAACACTGAAGGTGGTAAAGATGCTCAAGCCATTATTTTATCCTTGGGGAATTTATGTGGACTGTTTCCAGTCGCCACCTTTCCATGTGTCTGAAAAGAACTTCTGGGAAGACTCTATGCCTTTCCTAGAGACCAAAGCAAGGCTAACCAGCCTGTGGTTTCCTGGGTTGAACTTTTGGCCTGTTCTGAAGATAGGTGTGACATTTGTCGTTCTCTAATCCTTAAAGATTACACCTGTTCTCCACAAGCTGTGATGGTAAAGAACAGCCCCACAAGAACATCACACAGTTACCTTGGTGCTCTTGAAAACAGACTGTCTTGTCCCATGGGCCTGCATGAGTCAAGTTCACATGTCTGTTTAAGCAAGCCAATTCACAGGCTGTTGAAGCAAGCAAAGCTTAACACCATGATTGTAGGCATCATGGAAAGAAGTTAAAGTATCATTTAAGCCAGAAAAACACTGTCCTATCAATGATTTCAGGACAAACACTCTATAGAAGCTGTTCCTTCTCAGCAAGATGGGAAATTCTAACTTGTTTACTTCTTAGTTCTACCCAGTCAACCATACATCCACATATCATGATCATATGTGGTTTTCATGCAATACATTACTATCCCAATAGGATTGTTGTTGGTTTTGGGTTTTTTTAATTATTTGAAAAAGCCTTACATTTTGGCTGTGACTCCTGCTCTGAATTCTTCTGTCTGGTTAGACACTTTAAAGAACTCTTTAGTAATCATGGAATATCTCTTCACTAGTGTGTTTTTTTAAGTAGCTTTATGCTTTCAAAAGTATATCCATCACATTACCTAACAAAAGTAGTAAGTTTTGCTTCTAAAAAAAAGTGATAATAAGAATTAAGTGAGTCCTTGCAGCCCATTCAGCTGATTAGCAGTTAGGCCTGTGAATCTGTTGCACATTAGAAAGAAATTTAGCCAGAAGACTCATAGGAAGTGATTATTTCCTTCTACACAGAACTCATTAGATGGCATCTAGAATGCTGTGTTTTGGTTCTTCCAGTGCAAGAAAGACACATCAAACTAGATGAGTTTGGTGAAGGGCCACCAAGACAGTCAGGGACCGGAGCACTTGCCCTGTGAGAGGAGGCTGAGGGAACCAGGCTCATTCAGCTTGGAGAATAAAAGGCTTCAGGGAGGCCTAACACCAGCCTTCCAGTTCCTATGACAAGATTAACAAGATGGAATTCTTCACCGTAGTGCATGGCAGGAGGACAAGAGGCAACACACATGTTGAAATAATAGAGATTCTGATGGGTATGGGAGGGAAATGTGTTTCCCTCTCCCCTCATGAGTCCAGTTCAGCAGTGGAACAGGCGCCCAGGTCAATTCTGTGGCCTCCATCGCTGGAAGCTTTAAAGGGCTTACTGGATAAAGCTACCTGGTCTGGCCTCACGGCCGATGCTACACTGAACATGGCTATAGAACTGATACATCCTCTAACCTGAATTATTCTATTATACTAAACAACTAAAAATTGAAAATAATTTTGAGAATGTATTTCTTATCCCCCAACCATTACTCTTTGCTTTTCTAGGCCTAGGTTGGAGTCCTTTTATCCTTCTTTTGTGCAGTTGGTGATGTGATTTAGACTTTTGATTGTACCAGAATACAAAATAGTGTAAAGATAAGGAGCTCAAAGTATATCTTGTAGATGTTCTATGATGGTACACTTTGGAAGCTCAATATTCATTTGGCTACATGTAGTGTAGAAGGATAGACTATAACCTGGATTTGTACTGAATCCTCTGCTTGAAAGAAACTCATGGCAATTTTACAAATATAATAGCCTGTATATGTATACTTGGAACAGTGACTGCAACAAAATTGCCATTATGAAAAGCAAAGTGAACTTTCTGGTTTTTTGAATCAGACTGATCCTAACTTTTGGCCCAGGTTGAGGTGGAGAAAGTTAAGTCTGTCTTCTTGGCCCAGCAGAATCTTTTTATTTGCAGGAGGAAGGTATGGTTGACACAAGGAACAGAAAACGTTTAGCATGAGAACTCATAAATGGCACAGAACATGCGAGGAAGATGGGAAGAAACATGTGGCTGGGATCCAGCATCTCTCCAGCTCCGAACAGAGGTGCTGGATCCCAGTTACAGGTTAGCAGCTATGTTTTGGCTTGGTTATGTGCTGCTGGGTAAACCAGCTAAGATTGTGGCTCTGGGAAAAGATTCATTTCCCTTTCGTACTGCCTTCTGGCTGTGAGCGCTTGCTGCTTACCTGGTGTATCTAGCCACTAGACTTTTCTGTGAGGTGCTTTCATTTGTTTAAAGTATCAGAAAACTAATCTACATCAAGGGAAAGAAAACTGAATAAAAGCTTATGGAGAAGTCGACTTGTCATTCCAGAGCTGGTGGAAGAGGAGCAAGCTGCTGTGTTGGATAAGCCATGTATGAAACTGCCCTGTTTTAAGGAGAGCAGAACAGATTGCTAGTATTTTACGACCCTTCTTCATAGTTCAGTTTTCTTTAAAGTTTTGATAATAAGTGTAGTTTGTCTATAACTTCAAACACAACAATGCGATTAATCAGCGGTAATGTTACACTTTCAGAACTTAAACTGATTATCTCTAGTTATCATGAGTTCTTTCACTAGATCTTCCTCTCCTATGTGATACCACATTTTTCCAGTTTTGACATGGATCCTAAACCTATGTGAGTTGTCTTAGTAAGCTGCTCTGTGTGTATATGATTGGTTTTGAATTCCCTTCTTTCTTCTACATCTGCTGGGCTCTCTGAACTCATCTTCCCTTCAGTATGGTTTGTATTTACTGGGAATAAATTAATTATCTGTAAGTCCCACTTTTTTGAGTTGTCTCAGTAGCTTAAAATTTTCTCTTAATATGCATTGGACATGTAGTTGTTAAAATTTAGTATCTTTAAATGGGTTTCCAAAAGCTACCTGTAGTCATAAGGTAGCTATCATCTGTTACTGTTGCAGTATTTGTGAATAATGCAGCCCCTCTGGAAGAAATTTCCTGAAATTGCATGAATTGTCAATGAAATGGTCTATAGTTAAGTCATACAGTCTGGCATTGCCACTTGAGGGCGTTTGTGTCCCACATTGCTTGTTTGCATTTATTCTGTTATGCTGACAAACCATTCTGTGAAACAAATCAGTGAACTGAGATGGCTGAAAAAATAACTTTGTCAAGGGAGTTTTTCTTAACAGTTGTTTCACAGCAGTTGTTACAACTGAAGGAGTACAGCAGTGTGAGTGACCTTCATCTGGCAGTGCGGCTGAGGCAAAAGACACTTGGAAACAAGAGGGAGAGTGTTCAGTGTTTCTAATCCTCCAGCCTCTTTTCATCTTCCTTAACTTCTGCTTCTTCCTTCTGTAGGATCACTGTGGAGATGCAGGAGTTAGAGGCACCAAATGAACATTGACATTTTCTAACCTCTAATAAAGATGTTAGAGTTACAAACAAGCCAAAACTAAAAGAAATGTGATTTTGATAAACACAATGCTGTGCATAGGAAGTTGTAATGGTTCACACATCTGACTGATTTAGGTAACTTACCTTCAGAGTTTCCCATTTCTGTTGACAAAGAATGATGGCTATCTCTTGCTGCTGCAGCACACTATAAACTAATTCATTAAGTAGGTGAATAGAAGATCTTCTGCCTGTCTTGCTTGAGAATGTCTGTGGTTATGATCTAGATCCCTAGGTGAAAAATCATTGAGCGTTTTCAGTACTTCACGAGATCAACTTCTCAAGAAATGGTGAAAGTGCGCTTCTATTGTGCTGTGTATTTCAACGTGTAGGCACATTTTACTGGCTTCCTCCACTACTTCTGAAAGATTGCATGGGTGCGTAAGTACTTTCTTTGTATTTTAAGTGCTTGAGTAAGACTACAGCCACAACAGCTTCGGTACTAAGTAAAGGATGTAAAGCCAAGGTAAGTTGGACGTGCTGGATGACATGCAGCATAGCTTAGTTGTGCAAGTTAAATGAGATAAAGTAGGTTTTTATATTGGATAAGCTTTTTCTGAAAAGCGAGGCATCTGTTGGATATTTTGGAATAAGAAGTTAGCGGGGAGAAGTTTTTAAGATGGTGAGGAAATTGTTACTTAAAAGTTACTAGTTTTGTTGGTAACTATAAATGATATGGTAGGAAGGTGCTATGGAGCTAACTTTAGGGAAGACTTGAAAGCAAATTTCTGGAAAACGTGGAACCTTTAAATGAATTTCAGAATTGGCAAGCAAGAAGTTAACCACAGCTTATTTTCATTTAATTTCCAATAGAAATTTGTTGTGACTTTTTGGTACCCCACTACAGTGGAGAGAGCTGTGGCAAGACAGGCAAGAAAGTTATTAACATTTTCAGCATGTGGTTTTCATACTGAATTTCTTCTGACTTCTTGTGCAGTGTTTCTAGAAGGCACTTCAGACACGACTTTAAGTAACTTATGGCTTGCTAATTAAAGTCAACTTGTTAAAACAGTAGCTCTTCCCACTTCATCTCCATCAAAAACATTGAGGGAATGTTTCCGTGAAGAGGATCATCTTATCCATGTGGAAAGCAACTGTTAAGCTAGCTTGAAGTGTCAGCCTATTGTGATAACTAACCCTATTTTCAGTCTGTGTTAGATAAACCATAAACTGCCACAGCAGGAGCTACTTCGTGAGCTGTTTAGCCATCACTTCAGCAGTGCTATCTCCCATAGAGTGAGCAGTGTGGACAATGGAGGAGTGTCTGCTTCATTGGCTCGGACCTTTACTGTGTGTCAAGATCCTTCAATGTCTGAAGTAGCTATTGTGAATTAAAGCTGCTGTATAAGTCAATGTATAGACTCATTTAAGTACTTTGTGCCAGAAAATTATGCACAATGCATTTTTGTTATAATTTGAATGGAGTTACAGGACAGACTTCTGCATGTGACATTCTTTTAAGTCTTTTTTTAAAAATAAAACTCATAAAATAGTTATTTTTAAAATGGAAATCTGTACTAGATTATATCTAATAAATTGATTGTGTCTTTTTGCTTATTATGTACAAGAACTTTCACACCTTTTTTCTAGTACTGGAAAAGAAGCGCCAGCATTCCTGCCTCTTAGCTGCTTTCTCTGTCTTAAATCAAACCAGATAAAAAGCTGGAAAGAAAATCTTAAAACCTCTAGAAGAGAGTAGTCCTCTCAAAACACTTGTTAAACTGTTTCAGGGTGCACTAGTGAATTTATTTTAGGTGCTTCGAACTATACACAACAACTTATTGACTCACTTAATATGCTAAATTAAGTTCATAGATATAATTTGAAGTATCTAGATACTTCAAATACTTTGTAATGATGAGTCCTTTCTGAGAAAAGAATTCCTGGCTGAGACCAGGTTATAGTTTCACAACTATTTCTAGGCTGGTTTGATCAAGCCTTGCCTAGTCTTTGAACGTTGCTTGCTTTGTGCTAAGTTGGATGTGTGTGTAGTCAGAAGGGCTTGGGGAACTGATGAAGGTAAAACCTTTTTTTTTCAGTCTCTTGACTGGCTGACTTCAGACACATTTGTTTCTGAGCCTGTTTGGTACTTGGGTGTGTAAATGGTTGTACAGATATAAAGGAGAGTATTGTTGCAAGAAGTGTTAAGACCTGGGGCGCTGCTTCAGAGGCCCGTGCAAAAATTTAAGCTACTGTACAAGATAAGGGCGAAATCTTGCAGTGATGTACAAAAGATGGTAAGTTTAAGTCATGAAATGTTCTAAGGGTATGAGGTTATTCAGAGTAATGTAGAAAGAGTAGAAGGACTTCAGGCTACTGAGTCACTGGTTAATGAAGTGGCAAATGACATCTGGTGCAAACACGTGGTTGGAAGAGAAACAATAGTCTGGGAGCAGTTAGAATGAGAACCTGCAGTTTTTAATAATTCTTTGAAATTTTTAACTCAGCTTGGGGAGAAGGCTGCAAGTGTTACTAGTTGGAGAGGAGCAAAGAGTAAAAAATGGCCTGGGCTGCAATGCTATTACCTTGTTATTGTAACCTTATTTTGAATGCTGTATGCATCCTGTCCCATGTATCAGAGGTTAGAGTAGAACTGCGGAAAAGCAGCAGTAACTTTAAACAGATCTCATGTGAGAAGCAGCAGAATTGGTAGGATTCTTTATCTGGGAAATATGGCTGGGTGGGTCTCAACATCTCAACATACTGGGGCATGAAGGGAGAAGATGGAAAATGACAGTTTAGTTTTGAGGCAATAATGAAGGGTGTCAAATGAAGTGACAAGATGCCAGCTGTGAAACAAGCCAAAAGAACTGCTGCTTTACAGGTTCAACAAAACACATGAAAACTTGCAGAAGAAAATTTCATTAAAGAGTAAAAAAAAAAAAACAAACGACATTACTGCTTGAAATCTTTGGATCCACAGCTTGTAAGAGACCTAGAGAATATTTGGGAGAGGAGTGCTATTCAAAGTTTTTCTGTTCCTCTAGTCTTCCCTAGTCACCTGTCTGAATATTTTTGTATTTGAGATCAGAGAGGACTTAAACTGGTGACCCAGTTGTGCATGTGGGTGCTAGAGTTATTTGGCTTGGTGGAACACTTGTCTGGCCCATTATGGCTATTCTTACAATTGATGTCATTGTTTAGACTTACTGATTGTGCTTAAAACAGCTGTAGAATTTTCCTGTGTCTAACCTTCTTGATTTAAACTGTGGCATAAAAAAAAAATTGTTTATTCCTATCTAGAATATTAACTTTTGCATTTTTGCATATTTTTGATGTATTAAGCCATTATTCCAGTTTTATTTTCATTTTGAACATAAATAGTAAACTTTTTAGGGAGAAGGGATTCCCTTCTCTTTGAAACTTTAGAGTGACTTCTCTAACACCTGGTAGAGTTTCATCAAACTATATAGGGGGCTGATTCTTTCACTGGTTTTCCTGGTGCTTTGTGATCAATTCAAATGTTTCTGGTGCTGATAATGTACCTAGACTGGCTTGAGTGAGGCAGAACTTTGTTCTTTCAAGTGACTCTATTCTGTTTAACTACCATATCTGTCCTTGTGTTTGCTTCATAGTTGTACATACATCTGGTTTCTAAAGAGAAAATACATTGGGATATAGGAATGGTAACTCTGTGTTATAGTCTCAAATTCTGTCTGTTACTTACGAAGATTCTTCCGTGTGCATTATCTGGTCCTATTTTATAATTTTCTGTATTTTACTCCTTTACTTGGAGCATAGTGTTTGATTAGCTAGTCTGACATAAAAGCATATTCACACTTACATACTTACGTAAAAATAGCATATATATTGTGGAATTGTATTAGGAAAAAATATTACTGATTCAAGTAACTTATAATTTTGAGTTCCACGTGTGAAGAAAAGTTGCAAGATCTTTTGTTGTTCCTTCCTTCTTCTTTTCCTCTCTGATTCTAACAGAGAGGAAGACTTAGTTTACATTAGAAACTTAACATCTGGAAATTCTTCCTGTACTGGAAACCTCTACAGCTATGCTTAGTGGCAAAGCATGATGATGTGTTGGAGATACCTGAGCTAGTATAGACCTTGAATTAGCATAGTGCTCGGACTGGTTTCTTTCTCTTTTTCCACCCCCCGCCCCCGCTATGTTTTTGCGTTTTTTTTTTTTTTATTCTGAATAACTAACTGTTGAGTACCATGTTAATTGTCAACTACTATTCTACCTACCAAGATAATGTAGTTAGAGTTGACTTACGTTAGGACCTTTTTAGCTTTCTTGGAATTTTAGAAAACTGTCAGCAACTTGATTGACTGATGTTTTGCATATGTAATCCTGTATTGAATGNCATGTTAATTGTCAGCTACTATTCTACCTACCAAGATAATGTAGTTGGAGTTGACTTACGTTAGGACCTTTTTAGCTTTCTTGGAATTTTAGAAAACTGTCAGCAACTTGATTGACTGATGTTTTGCATATGTAATCCTGTATTGAATGTTTTTGATGCATTCTCCGATGCTTCTGGTGACTTTGAAGAGTCTCTGAGCTGAAATGTCTGTGTCTCCCTGTCCTCATTTACATTAGTTGATTTCATAGATTTTTCTTTATACAAACTTGTCTCTTTCAAATTTTGTACATTCTTATAGTAGCAGAAGCACTGCTACTTAAGGTGCTTAAAGTCTGAAAACATGACCAGGTTTTTAGTTACCTGAAGTTAGCTAAGGGAGTTCTAGCTGTGAATCATATTAATATTTAAAGTATATGGTTTCTTACTTTAACCTAATTCTGATTAACTTTTCTCTTGCTTCCCTTTCTGTAGAGACTCTACAGCGGTGGGTAATTCACTGGTCCATAAGCGGTCTCCTTTACGTCGAAGCCATAAGACATCAGCATCTCTGACCAAACTGTCATTACGTGATGGACAGAAAGCCAAAAAGCCACTGTGTAAATTTGAAGAAGGTCAGGATGTCCTAGCTAGATGGTCAGATGGCTTGTTTTATCTTGGAACTATCAAAAAGGTAAACAATTCTTTAACTTCATTGGAGTCTTACAGTATCATGTTTTGGTTAAATACTGCAGCAGTATTGTCTCAATATTAAACATATTCTTCTGTTTAGTCCTTTTGCTTATGGCTTCCACTGTATTTTTGTTTTTCAGATAAACAAACTGAAACAGAACTGCTTCATTATATTTGAAGACAGTTCCAAATCCTGGGTTCTCTGGAAGGACATACAAACAGGCAAGAACTTAAGTGAAGTAGTCATTGTTTGGTATTTTATTTGTTTAGATTACTATATCTGTTTAAATTATTACATTATATTATGGTGTCCCAAAGAGTGATACATTTTAATGTGACCCAGGATCATGAGTTGTGAAGATTTTTTAAAATATTCTTTTCAAACAAATCGCTACCACAGCAGTTACTTTTTTGTTTTGTTTGGGTTTTTTTGTTTTCACATAACTGTGTAAGGAGGGGAGAACACTTATAAAAATAATCACATTTGAGTTTATTTAGATGAGGATAGAGTATAATACTCTGTCTTAACAGAAAACTCCAGGCCCTCATTTACACCAAGTTTATGTCCTCCTGTTGTTTTCAGTTGAAACAACATGGCGTGGAAAGAAACCAAAGACTGGAAAACCCTACGTTTGAATGGAGTTTTCGTATTTAAAAGTAACATCTTAACTATTACACATAAGAAACCATTACAGATTTTGGAGTATTCATGTGATAAAAAGAAATGTGCAATTGTCAAGTGAGAAATCTATTGTATATTAGCTTTGATTTTTCGTTTATTTGGGGAGTAGCTAGTATTGTCATAATCTAATGCTAATGAAGCATGGATGACAATTTCGGTGACAGTTTCTTCTGAAAATCAGTTACAGTTTCCTCATATAAAGGCAATAGAAATCTGATCTGGCTCTTGCTGGTTCTTGATGTTTAAACTAAACACTTCATCTGCTAACAGGAGAAGCTTTATTCATAGTAGCAAAAAAATCAACTACTTTATTCCTGAGTAGCTTTTAAAATACTACTGTTCCGCTTTTGTGTGGTACTTGTTCATGATCTTTGATTCATTTATTGTAACTATCAAACTTTAGTGCATGAGTATGATAGCATGTAGATTGTGACCTGTATTTTAAACCAGATTTTTACATTGATAATGGTATAATTGGAGCAAGATGTAGTTTTGTTTTCAGTTTGCAGGATAAAATTTTTTTTCTTACCTCTACTATTGCTGTGTGCTTTTTTATCCTTGCAGATATGTATAAGAAGTAATAACATATTTTCTAAGAGTGGTGGGAGTTTTATATTAAAGCACACTGGGCAGATCTGTCAAGAAGCTATGCAACAAATTGTGCATATATTTACCTGAAAGAAGCACAAACTACTGTAAATACAAAACATATCTATCAGCAGTCAAGATAGGATTTGTTTATACATATTTTTAGCCTGCATTTACATTCTTTATTCAGTTATTTTATTTCTGTTATTGATAT
>VZSC01017258.1:24493-35145 GCA_013398225.1 Steatornis caripensis
GTTATTTTATTACTGTTATTGATATTAAGGAACCATGGACTGCTATGTAAATAGGCAATATATAGCCTATAAATATCCGATAGCTTGTGATAAGTGATACAAATATTTGTAACACATACAGTCTGTACAAAATGGTTGAATTTGTTTTTGTTAGCAAGTTAGGCTCTGTAACGATATATGCCTACAATGCATGGATCTGTAACTTAAATTACAGAAAAAGCCATATGTGTGGTAACCATTCCAACTGCAGGTGTAATCTGAAAAAAATGACACTTTCTTCTTTGTCTAGGAGCCACTGAAAGTGGGGAAATGGTCTGTACAATATGTCAGGAAGAGTATTCAGAAGCACCAAATGAAATGGTTATATGTGATAAATGTGGGCAAGGTAACTAGATTTTTGTTCTATTTAGTGTATTTTAAAAGATGTTTTGATTTGTTTTATGAAGGAGAATGTTTGCCTGGCTTTGACTGTTCAACTGGTCGTAAATTTTATAGACCTTAGTGGCTATTAACACCTCAGTGAATAGTGATAATCCGTGTTAAAGAGACTAACACGTGTTCTGTAAGTAAAGTTTATTTTTTCTGCTAAGAAAATTTAAAAGACCATTTTGAATATGTTACCAATTTTATTAATCAGTCCTTTGGCACTTAATGATGGCTAATGCCTTTTAGTTGCATTTAAATTATATGTAGTTAATTCAGTGTAAGCTTCTTTTGCCATTTTAATAATGCTTTGGTTGATCACTCTTTATGCAGGTTATCATCAGCTGTGTCACACACCAAATATTGACTCCAGTGTGATTGATTCAGATGATAAATGGCTCTGTCGACAGTGTGTTTTTGCAACAACAACGAAGGTGTGTTTATAGAAAAACATTTCTCTATACATCCCATATTGCATGCATACTTTGTTTTTGAAGTTGAAACAAAAAATAAAAGAAATGGCATTTTTTTCAGTGATTCTTTTTTTAACTTTGATCGGGATGGAAGTTTCATATGGTGGGAATTTACTTAAAAATAGATGACCTAAATACAAGTGAAAGTATTTTACTTGATTACAGACAAATTTTTATAGCTTTCAAATTAAAGAACTTGAAAGATTCAGAAATATGTTATTGGTTTTGTATACTAATGTATTTGTTTTTGCCCAGAGGGGTGGTGCGCTTAAGAAAGGACCAAATGCCAAAGCACTGCAAGTCATGAAACAAACATTACCTTATAATGCAACAGACCTTGAGTGGGATGCAGGTCATAAAACCAATGTCCAGCAGTGTTACTGCTATTGTGGAGGACCTGGAGAGTAAGTAAACAGATAATATATAAGAACTTTTCTCTGTAATGCAGCTGCAAACTCTGGCCCTGGTCCTGTAGACTTTTACTTGTGAACTTGTTGGTTTCTGTTTCTATTGTGTGCAAGTATTAAACTTGATGCAAAGTGGAGTTTTGAATTTTATGTGTATGTTTAAAATGTCTCATAGGAAATACATTATTAATGGCTTTCCTTCTCCCATCAGATCTTTTGGTTTGTTTTAATTTTGTCATATGACGGTCACATAACATCATAGTCCAGTCTACAACAAGCAAGAATATATTTTTTTGCATTGCTACTGTTAATGTATTGAGATTGAACGGAGTTGTTTTGATCTTCTTGCAATTCTAGGCAGTGTTTTTCTGATGTTATCTCAGCTCTGTCATTAGTCACAAATATAAATGTATCTAGAGATTAGTTAATTAAATTTTGTTGGAATAGACAGCTGTCTGATTCTATCATAACATCATACCCTAGATTGCTATTATTGGTGAGGGAAAGACTTTTTTTCCTCTTATGGCATGAGTCCTCTCTGCTGGTTCTTTCTTACAAGAATGGCAAGAAGAGGACTTCTTAAGCAAGTAGAGATAAATACTCTAGTGTCTGCATAAATGAGTGAATGAATAAAGTAGCATTGAAGATTTGAAGTCAAGACAAGTCAAGAGTCCCACAAAGAAATGAAGCTTTTGAGTTTACTCTTGCAGGACAGAGCTCTGGTTTGAGAATTTTGCAGACTTGGACAAACTTTGCCTTCAATTTTGCATGGTTCCTTTTCTCAAGGGAGAAGCTGAAAAAGGAAAAGAAAAAAATAGTGTAAACTATGAGGTTCATTTTGAGGACTCAAGTACTTGAATCCTCAGAACAAATGTTTGTGGCTTAATGCAGCTGTGCCATGCCTTGGAAAATAACATGGAAGCTAATCTGGTATGTGAGAAGGCACTTACATTGAGTTACTGAATTCTTACTATGAAGAATTAAAAGGTAGTTGTCAGAGGAAATTAATTTTTTCTTTTAATAACTCATTCTTTTACTAGACTATCTTTTGTGATTCTTAGTCACTGTTTTCTAGTAATGATTTGTTATGGAGCTCAGAGTTACTGAAATATCCCTATAGATGATTGTTTTATAAACAGTGGAAATCAGTTTGGGTCAGAAAGTCCCTTGCTATTTAATTGAAACATAATGAAGAACAATTTTCAGTAACTTTTTTAACACATCTTGTTTTTCTTCCTGTGGGTGAAGCTGGTATCTAAAGATGTTGCAGTGCTGCAAATGTAAGCAGTGGTTTCATGAGGCTTGCGTGCAGTGCCTCCAGAAGCCAATGCTTTTTGGTGACAGGTAAGAAACTTTAGCTGTACTTCATGATTGTCTTTATTTAAGATGTGGAGGGATCTCACATTTGTGCTTTTATTAAGGCATCCGTAATACAACAGTATTTTCCAAAAATGGCCTGAGTTTTGTGTAGAAGATTATACGAAACAAAGCACGTGTTCGGGTGTCAAGAAAATGCAATTCTTCATCTCAATTTACTAAAGGAGGATGGGGGATGGTGGGTGCTGGAGAGGTAATCAATAGATAGTCAAATTCAAACTGTTACTGACTTCACTTTGTGTGAAAGTTCATTATACTATAGGTGCTGGCTACTGAGAGATTGGAAGCTTTAAAGCAGACCGCTTTATTGGGCCTCCAAGTTAGATAAGGGCTTTCAATTTCATATTGTGTAGGTGACTAATCTCTTGTATACAACAGGCACCATGCTTCATGGTAGGCTGTCAGCGTGTGTGTGGAGTAGTAGTTCTCTGTAGTAACACTATAGGTAACTGGAGAAAGCTGGAAGGATAGTTAGACTGAGGGGAACTCTGTGCATCCTCTGTTCATGTGTGATGAGTTGGGACAAAAGGAAATGAAAGAGTGCTGGTCTGTGCTTTTATTTTAAGACAAAGTTGGAGGAGATGAGAGAGAAAACTTGGAGAATGGAATCGAGGAGTATCTCATTCATTATCTATTATGTTTTCTTTTGCTTGTTGTGCTGGAATATTTGTAGGAAGGAGCTGAGTCAAGGCCCAGGAATGCATGGATCCTTTAAATGCATGCTTACATTGGTGCACAGGTTTCTACATTTGAGAGAGTGGTGGGGACACTACAGAGTATCTTCACTGATATAGTCACAGGTTGAGGGACTTTATTAGGGAGCATGAAACAGTGGTACCAGGATAAAATTGAGGAAGTGCCTTCTATCTGGCCTAGTAGGTACCAACACAGATTGTGGAAGTTAATAAAGGAAGGTGGAGGATGAAGTGACTCTCAAATGTCATGTGGCTGGGCTTCTAGCCTGCTTAACTTTTTTTTTCATAACCAGGATGTTAAAACATTGAGAGTGTGTGTGTACAGACACCCACCACCCAGACACGTGTACATATACATATGCATATATTTTTTTAGGTTTTACACATTCATTTGCTCAGTTTGCAGTTCTGGACCAGAATACCTCAAACGTTTACCCTTGAGATGGTAAGTATGAACTTAAAAAGAAAAAGGGTGAGTTGAATATATGCTCTGCTTTTCTTATGTTCCTTGCAAAAAAACCCAAAAATCTACTTGCTGTCGTGAGTGGTTTCCTGAGTTGTTCTTACTGCTTGAATGAACAGGGACAAATTTTCCTTCAAAGTTTATCCTTAGATGTAGAGATGTATTGCAATTGCTTGCTCTTGGGATTTATTCCTGGAGTTGTTCAGTAAAGTAGCAAGCAACTTCTCACTTATTGTATATGTGAAGATTGAGATACTTGAACAAAGTCTTTTTTGCAGGTTTAGATTCCTGTCATTAGATAAGCTAAATGTAGTGAGTACTAGAGTACCCATCTTGATATACTTTACCATAGTTTCCTTGATGAGACTTAATGGTTAGTTGTAGTTTGAAATCAGTGAACTAACCCATGTTAGAAATTATATCTAATTTAGTGGATATATATGCTAACGAATATATGGTGGAAATTACCTTGTTAATGCAAAATACTTGCATGAATTCAGAATTGACACATTCAAGTATGAATTCAGACTTAGTTAAATATCCTTAAACTAATTTTGGGGTTTAAAAGAACATGATAATGAGATGAGGCAGAGATGAAAGTAAGATTCAAAGCAGAACAATCACTTGAGGAAGAGAAATGACAAGAGTATTCATAATGTTGTTCCCTGGATTGAGTGTTTTAAGTTGTGCTTTGCGTTCCTCTAACTACATTGTGCTGATACCTTTTCTACTAAATTATTTAAAAAAAAAAAAGCAATTGGAAGAAAGACACTGTGTTCTCTGTTTTTTATTCAAATATTTCTGAATTCTAGGGTAGATATAGCACATCTATGCCTTTACAACCTAAGTGTTATTCATAAGAAGAAATACTTTGATTCGGAGCTTGAACTCATGGCCTACATTAATGAAAACTGGGATAGATTGCATCCTGGAGAGGTAAGTGACTGGAGTACTCTTTCTTATTTTTTCTCAGAGTGCATACATATGTCCTGAAAGCTAGTGACCTATGAACTGTTTTATTCTCAATGTTAAAATCTGTACTACCTTAAAATCTGGTAATACGGAATAATGACATGACCATCTGTAATTTCCTTGCAGAAATAAAATACTTTAAGTGGCCTATGTTTTTCTGAGCTGTAAAATTTCTCAAGTGGTCAATGTAAATATTCTTTTATTATTTGCATGGCAACTTTATTTATACACAACTGTGTATTTTGTTGCATATGTGTATTTTCCTTTTGTTTTGTAATTGTCTCATAGTTCTTTCATATTTTCATGTGCACAGACCAGAAAATCTATATGTAGAGTATATTGCATTTGAAGATATCTTCAAAGTCTCTAAGGTGTAACACATAACAAATTATTGTACACAAACATTTCCTCTTTCCTCCCTCTGCCAAATGTGGGGGTGATCAGTTTGTGTCCAGGTCTAAAGATTGTTTTGGTCCTTTTCCAGTCTGATTCTGCTACTTGTCAAGGCGTCTTGGTTTTAGTTCACTACTATAATAGTTAGTTTTCCAGCTATTTGATTTACTGGGCAGTTACCTTAGCATTAAAGGAAATTAAAGGAAGTCAATTTCCCCAAGCAGACTGATTTCATGTTTAACTAAGAGGAGGTTGTGGATATTTGTTTCTGTATGTAAGGTTGGATGCAAAGTTTATGTCTAAATTCAAATTGGTATACTGCTAGTAGAGTATGCACTTTTTTCATGCATTAAAATTGTTTAGGGTTTTGAAGTTTTTTAATACAGATGGCATATAACTGGTTTGAAATTTTCTTGTCATGAGTACCTTACTTTCATAGTTCTCAGTAAATTCATACATCTGTAATCCATTTTTACTAGCAGACATAATTTGAGAGTCAAATGTAGTTGGTTTAAATGAGTAACTGTGTAACTACTTCTCATAAATAATGGAAAATAGTTTAAAATATGTTTAGACTGTGAGTGTCAATAGTTTGTTAGAAAGCAGGCACTCAAGCATTACTAAAAATGACGATGTCACGAATGACTTCTGGTTTACTTTGGGATGTATGGCATCTCTTAGCTAAGTAGTATCAAATAATTCTGTCATATCGAATCTTGAACTTTAATTAAAAAACAGCTGCACAAAATGTGGTAATTCTCACATAATATTCAGTAGAATGCAGTGTTCTGGCTGTCTTACTGCGTAGTTTAATAAACACGTAAGTGGTGTTTAATTTTGACTTTGTTTCTCTTAGTATTGAGGGAAATGTAGAAGAAATTAATGTTTGTTTATTTCACATAATATAATTTTCTTTATATTTAACATAATTTCATGTCAAAATGGCCAGTCAGAGCAGCTGTGGTGTGGATGAAGAGAGTTGGAGCTATGTAGCTGCCACTGACTTGGAGCACACATGCCATTTTGGAAAAAGTTGAAAGGCTACAGTCCTCATTATGCTCATCTTCCCCTTTCTGCCTTCAATGCGTGCATGCTCAATGTGTGTGAAAGACACATAACTAAGGGAGAGGAAGGAGAGGGGAGATCCAGAATAAGGAAACTCACCTCCTTGTGAAGTGGTAGTTTCAGTTCCTTAATATTTCTGCACCTGCAAGGAAACAACTACTTCTCTAGCTGCTTATAACTGAATAAAAGTAAGTTTTTTTTAGCCATAGCTAAGGTTGAAGTAAATGGTGGAATTATCAGACCTACTAAGCCAGTAATTTTTAGCATGTTATTATTTAAGATGTAATAAATATATGGCAGTTTTCTATAGTTAAGTGCTGCAGAATTGCAAGACCTCTGGATAGCAATGAATTGCACTCAACGCGTGTGGTAAAGATGCGTAAAAACAGTCGGTACTTTCTTTGGCTTAAATTGGTTGAATACTTCACTTAACTTTGGTACTCAAGTAGACTGTGAATCTTGCCCAAAATTGTGTTTAAAAGTTGATTTTTTTTTTCAAATTAGTGTATTTACTCATGTATTTAGCTGTTAGCACATTTAGTCGTTTGAGCATTTCTATCAGTCCTGTTTCATTAGAATTGTCTTCCTCAGAAAGTATTTGAAGGTGGCTTTTTGAGCTGCTAATGTTGTATAGTCTGCTCTGTAGTATTTATACTAATAGTGGAACTTACAAACTGTTTGTCAGCTCTATAATTAAAGATAAATTTACTGCAGAGCCAATTGGATGTAAGTTCTGGAACATTTTGGCATGGCAACTGGAAATTTGGTAGCTTCACTGGAATTAAAAATAGCTGTCTAAATATAAAAACAAATAATCTTGTTTTAAATGCTATTATATAAATGTTGTGTCCATTTCTTTATAGTTAGCACCATATGTATTCAGTTTTATGTCTCTTATTCATAAGTTTGCTCTTTTTCAAAGAGAAGATTCCATGTTTTAGTAACTTAATAGGTACTAGCTACTTCAGGCTTTGGTGCAAGAAGGAAGGTTAGACTGGATTTTAGAATAAGGGGCATGAAAATGGATTTACTTTATTTTTAAAAAAAACCCTCTAATTTTTCTGGGCCGCTTCCGTTTTTTGTATCACATTGAGTAATGTCGGCAAAAATGGGAATTAGGTCCTGTGGCAGGATTTTGGTTAAAATGGTCACCAATAAAATAACTATGTTCTTTTGTTAATATAGTTGTGTTCTGCTTGCAATCTCAATTAGTTTGGGAGTACATAATGCCACAGAAGAATTCTTCTTAGCCATCTTGGGAGGGAGGGCAAGCTAGTGTTGTGTTCTCTGAGTATACTAAAATTCTTTGAGATGTTTTTCTTGCACTTCTTAAAAGTGAGACTCAAGTTCTTTGGCCTCAGCTTGATCATGGCATGAATTCTGTGGGTGTAAATCACAATATATGGGATAGTGATGAATATCCTTTGGGGTTAGATAGTTTCCACAGCTTGTACTTCATAAATGTACTTCACATCCAAATCTGTAGTTACAGTAACTCAAAGTAACTGGAATCTTTCTATTACTAAAGAATTCGACAGGTTAAATGATTTCTTAATACTTCACAGCTGGCAGATACACCAAAATCTGAAAGATATGAGCATGTACTGGAGGCATTAAATGATTACAAGACCATGTAAGTTATTGGTACTTTTTGTTTTAAATGTTGTTTGCCTATTAAATCTGATGTAGATTAGTCTTCAGTCTCCTTTGCTCAGTCTGTTTATAATCACTTTGGCTGCAGATAACAACACTGAAATTTTAAATGCTGTTTCTATTTCAGACTGTAACATTATGTAATTATTTGAGTGGAACCCAGATACTGAGAAAAAAATTGTTTTAACTTTGTCTTTCTTCTTCACGTTCTGTATTTGAGAGTGAGGATTGTGTTAGGGGGGAAGAGGAATAAAATACCATTAGAATGAACATTCTAATTTGCATAGGTTTGTTTTGCACGTACACTATTATTTTAAAATTTGCTTTCCCTAGGATCACAATTTTAACAATCAATTTAAAATCATCTAGGTTTATGTCTGGAAAAGAAATAAAGAAAAAGAAGCATTTGTTTGGCTTGAGAATTCGAGTTCCTCCTGTGCCACCAAATGCTGCTTTAAAGGCTGAGAAAGAACCAGAAGGAACTTCTCATGAGTTCAAAATTAAAGGCAGAAAATCATCTAAACCAATCCCTGATGTGAGGTAAGTAACACAGTCATTCTAGCAGTGTTGTAAATTGGGGCTATTTTGGGTATGTTTTTGGTACCTACAAAAAAGGGCTTTTCATTGTATAATGCATCTTTTAAAATAACTGTGAAGGTAGACTATTTGTGAGAACAACATATTTGAACTAACTTAATTAGCTTTCTATTAGGTTCGTTCTCAAAAATCCCTGCCAACCCAAGACAAAATTTATCAGTAAGAACCATAGAAAATATCCCAACTTTGCTGCCATTTGGGAAACAAAATCTCTTGCCTTGCTGGGGCTCTTATGCAATAATTAACTAGAATTCTAAATAGGAAGTATGATGTGAAGTTGTAACTTGTATTAGTAAATGTACCATCTTTTTTATGATCATATGAATAAACAACATTTAACACGTGTTTGTTCCTCTGCAACATTAGGGAATCAGTAACATTACGAGAAAGATCTTGTATCTGTTTGTTATTCTAGAGGCAAAAATATATTGCTTTGTATTTGACAGTTTTGATTTACCAGAATAACCTCATTTGGTGCACTGCTTTAGGAATAGACATCTAATCGTGTGTTCATTGCCAAAGGAAAACATGTATTCAGTGAAAACTATCTTCAGTAATACAGAGCAAAATATAAACTTTCTTCTAGGGAATTAAGTAATGGTATAGAAAGAAAGGGGAAAAAAAAATCAGTAGGTCGTCCACCTGGTCCCTATACAAGAAAAATGATTCAAAAAACTCCAGAGACATCTCCTCTGGTAAGGTTCGGATTTTTTTTTCCCCCCTCCCCTCTTTTCCCTCTGACTGGATTATCACTTCTGAAGAAAAATATAACCAGTTAATCTGAATCATGATAATCCCTCATTCACCTTGAAATAAAATTGATACAACAATTAAAACTTAATTTGAAGTACTTTTTACTTTTTTATTTTTTCCCCCCTCTCTCCTGTTAGGATAATGAACCAGTTCCAGTGATAGAGAACCCAGCCTTGGAATTACCCTGCACTGTTGGGTAAATTAAAAAAAAAAAAATCCCTATAAAACATGAAAATACCTTGTCATTTATATGTTTGCTTCTGAAATGTCAGCTCAATTTTTAATGTAAGTTTATTTTCATTACATGGCAATCCTGTTACCTTGCATATCAGGAAATCTGATGGAACTGCACATTCATCCAATACCTCAGATGTGGAATCCACAGGTGCTGCCAGTATGAAAGAAACTACCTCATCTAGCATTTCCAGACATTATAGGTAATTATTCAATTACTCTATCTGCTATAAAGATTGGGATTTGCAATACATTCATTTTCATGAACTTTGCTGAAAGCAGGGACAAGAAAAAATTGGTTCAGCAGTACTTCACCCTTAATAAACAGAAGTTGCAGGGATCCTACAAGAGAGATCTTGCCAAAGCATGACATATAATGTTCTGATTTCTTAAAACCTGACGTTCTGTTGTACTTCCAGTCAATTCTGAACCTTTTGACTAACTTCCCTGAGATCTGACCCAGGTAGTTCTAAAGAAATTACAGTCTAACAAGATTCATGAAGGTAGACACTTGAGCAAGAGAGACCCAGACCAGCAACCCACACTTACAGAAAGGCAGACAATTATCTGTGGCTGAGTCATTGCCAGTGCTGTCTTGTTGTTTGGGTGTTTTTTAATTTAGTTGAACCTTTGGCAAAACAAAGGTGAAAGATAAAGTAGGAGGTTGACTTAAGTTATGAGGCAGCTGTAGTAGATGTGAAATGGAGGTAAGGGTATTCTAGAACTGCTCGGAGAATAAATAAAGAAGAATTGAGGATGTGGTGATTCGTCGGGATTTGGAGTAATGAGCAACTGAAATTCAGAGTAAAGCTATAAATTGCATGGGGAAATACAAAGAAATAGGACAAAAGAAAACTAGCCTTTATTAGTTCTGTTTACAACACACAGGGTGAAGTTTTTTGTGCTCACTAATTACTCTTCTTTGTTGATGTAAAATATGTAGTTAAATTACTCTTTACTGAAAATAAACTCTGTAAGCATTTCCTGAGCTTAGTTTTCTGATAAAGGCCATGAAAGAGCTGATACGTACCCTGAATTAATTTTAGCAGCTTTTGCTTTTGTAGGTTTGTGTATTCATGTTAAAGAATAGTAAGTATGCTGTGATTTTTCTACAGTCAGTAGAGCATGAAAAATTTTCGTCACAGTC
>VZSC01017258.1:35478-53211 GCA_013398225.1 Steatornis caripensis
ATTTTCGTCACAGTCTTTATAAATAAATTATTAACTACGATCAACTTTTCTGCAAATAAATTGTTACTTGAACTTTGCCCTCTCAAGTTCAGCAAATACAAATTTGTCTTTTATTGAGGTACATGGATCCTCAATCTACTTCGCTCCTCTGTTTCTGGTTCACGCTATCAAGTGCTTTCATGTGTCGCTTGTGTGTGCATTACTGCTACAAATAGTCTCTTCAGAAACTCATGTTTAACTTCTGAAATTGTTACCTAAGTACTTAAGTCACTGTTCTGTATTTCTGCCCTTTATTCCACTCCTTTTTTTAATGTTAAGAAGATGCACTTTTTTCTCAGTTTGTTACATAGGAGTCTTGAACATCAAAGTTTGCGTACCATTTAATTTAGGGCTTCATGAAACATATTTTAGTATGTACAAATTATAGATGTAGGTTTTTACATAAGAATTTATATCTTGGACACTTCTAATATTTGGATGATGGTTTATTCTTGGATAATGTTAGAAGCTTCTTTTTTCATTACCAGATATAAATCTATGTGAGTTTTGGATATACATATTTTTCTAATCACATATAATAAATCTTTAGAAAGTCATGTGTACTATAGAAAGTAGTGATGTAGAATAGATTTTGCAATATATTTTTCATATTTCAGAGTTTTAATCTACTGAGAGAAATTCAACTTGAAAAAATAACTGTGCATAAATTCATTTTTTATTTACAGTCTTACCTAACATGAAGTCTCAAACTCTTTTATAGTATAGCTTTTGTAATTGAGGCCTACCTTTGTGATAAAGCTGTATTTTTAGTTTGCAAACTTAAGCACATATGGCGCAGATTTCTGAAGACAGTTCTTTTAAAATTTGCTTAAGAATGGGAGTAAGCTGTATCAAAATAGGACTAAACATATCTAGGCAAAAGTTAATATAATTTAGCTAAACTTTCTGACACTTCGTTAAATTAGTACGATTTTCCCTATGTAAATCTTTATTTTGCAAGTGCCGTATTTATAGTCATCTGTCTATAGGCAGCAAGTATTTTTATCAGTAAAAAATATAACAAATAAGTTATATTAATTGCATGGAAATAACTGCTAAAGCATACATTTTGGATGAGTTCCTTGGAGTTAATGCTGGTTTGTGGTTTTTTTAACAGTTTATCTGACTCGAGAAAAAGGACTCGTACAGGAAGAACTTGGCCTGCTGCAATACCGCATTTGAGAAGAAGAGGTCGCTTTCCACGAAAAGCACTCCAGACTCAAAATTCAGAAATTGTAAAAGATGATGAGAGCAAGGAAGATTACCAGTATGATGAACTCAATACAGAGATACTTAACAACTTAGCAGATCAGGAGTTACAGCTCAATCATCTAAAGAACTCGATTACTAGTTATTTTGGTGCAGCAGGTAGAATAGCTTGTGGGGAAAAATACCGTGTTTTGGCTCGTCGGGTGACACTTGATGGAAAGGTGCAGTATCTTGTGGAGTGGGAAGGAGCAACTGCATCCTGACTGTAGGACTGAACATTATGTTCACTGCACTGTCATCTGTAAGTACAGTTCATAATGCAGAGCCATGAGAGAAATGTGTCTTTAAATATGTTTCTAAAAACAAAACAAAACCAGTTTAGCCTTAACATGTAATTGTTATCATTACAGCTCTTGTGATAAAGACTTATCTTTTAAAAATCTGATCTGAAACTTAAATTTTTTAATCTGAACATTGTTAGATTGTTTTAGGTTGGGATATTTTGGGTTACAATTGCTTAAAAATGTGCATGGTGTTTTAAAAAAAGAGACGTTTTCTAGAGAACATTCCATGGATACAGTTATTGTGATTTAGAGAAAATATTATGTAGATAGCACAAATCTTTGAAAAATTTTGGTTTGTTTTCTTACCCAAATGTTTGCAGAAATGTATTTCTATTTCAATACTTTCTAGATTTCATAAGTGCAGTGTATATAATGCCTACTGAAGACTGTAAAATACTGAAGTTTTCTTTCAAACAAAGTGTAAAAAAAAAAAAAAGAAAAAATATATTGAGCCTGTAAATTGCTCTGTGACCAGACTTCATTGTCTTCTTAATATATTCTTTGTGTGTGTGTGTACGCATGTGTGTGTATATATACATATGTGTATATGCACACACATACTTGTGTGTGTATATATATGTGTGATTGTGACCTATGCAATACAAATTATGGGATCGGGCAGCTTCTGAGAATACATCCCATAATTATTTTTTCAGGAATAGTTGCCAGTATTTACACAGCAGCATTTCTTCTCAGGCTTATTGGGTGCTGTTGCTTTCTATGTACTAAGGAAAAGTGTCAAACCAGTGCAGCGTGTTCTGGCAATGGGTGCAGTCATTGATGTTCATATGCTCTAGGTAATATATTCCACTGTTTCCCAAGTGAATTAACTGTTAAAAATAATGTAGGATCTGAACATTTTGAAATTAACTCTGCTAGAAATAACAATTTGAAAGTTGTGGCACAGTGATTGTAAATTTTGTGTCCCAGTTATAACCTAAGTTGACAGGAGTCACACACAAGATTCCTACATATCTGTAGAAATAGTCGTATTTTGATACATGTAGTATGAACAAAATGTATTATTGCACAGGGTCAACAAACAATTTGTTGCCGTTTGAAGTAACAATACTGATTTTATTACAACATTACCTCTTTTGTTTTTATAAAATGTACCAAGTTTTAAATTGATAAGTTTATTTTACTTGTTTAAAAAAATCAAAAAAGTCTCTCGCCAGTATTAGATTTTTTTTTTTGTCTGCTACTTTTGAGGGGGTTTTAGCCAAAGAGTAAACAGAAGAATATTTTTACTTTGGTGGTTATTCGCTGTACTGCATGTTGTTAGTTTTCTTACATGCTTACAGTTTACCACCAAAATAAAATTATGTAACATTTACAAATGAAAGAGTGGTTTAAAGTGTACTGCCTGGGTTAGTACTTATTTACTCTGTTACTTGATTATTTGACTTTTTCTGCTTGTCTTGAACATCTTGAAAAGGTGATTTTTTTTTTTTTCTGTCACCTTATAGCCAAAGGAAGCAGAGAGAGATTTTTATTCTGTGCTTGGTGTATGGCTGGCTGGGTAATATTAACTTTATAGAAATCCTAATTAAAAACTGCCACTTCTGTTTACCTTCACTAAAATGTGTGGTTTTTTCTCACACCCTCAGCTATTAATTTAATGTTGCCTTGCCTATAGCTGCAATATTTTGATAACACAGCAACTTCATGTTAATTTTTGAATGTTTATATCTTGGGATAATGCAAAATATAAAGCCTTTGTAACCTTACTTACACCATCTGTATCTGTCTTTATTATTTCACTTTATCCAAATCCTTTAATTCTAACTGAACACCAGCAGTATTTTTCATAAAGTTTCATTTAAAGATAAATATTGGAATGTACTTGGGGACTTTAGCAGAGGGGGAGAAAATATTTGTCAAACTTAAGCTGTCCATAGACTTAACTATTGTGAATGTCATTGTTTCATTTTATTACTGTGGTTGACTTGACTCTGATGTTCAGTTTGTATTTTTGGAATTGCTTTTTTCTTAGAATTAAAAGACCAACATTAAATGTGTGTATTTTTTGAGAGAGAAGAATGAGTTTTGATTCTGTATTCTTGTGAAGTACATGCTTGGTGGCATCCTACCATCCATTGTTTCTCTATCTCTAGCTTTCCTATTACTGTCCTGGAGATGCTTACCCTGCACATAGACACGAACTAGCATTCCAGCTATGCTTGGAGGATGCTTTGTTACAAGGTGTTGTGTACTGGAAAATGCTGCAGTAGTGCTGCTGAAGATACAGCTAGAGTAGTAATTAAAGCACACCTTACGAATGCCTTTCATTCTATGTGAATTTCATCATATGTAGTAATGGAGTGTCTAAAGGAAAAATACGAATGTATGTAAGGATTTCATTTTGGTATGATTTGACCATTGTATGTATGCATGTGTATAAATATATGTAATTCAACTTTGTTGTGGTCGCTGATTTAGAACCATTTCTATGTGTATCAGATTTAATACTTTTCCATTATATATTATTTGTATTACAGTATTTGGGTAGATGAGGTCTCTCATGAGGCTATTAAAAAATGTAGGCATCACATGAACAAGACAGCAAAGAAATAATGGCACATTACAGGTCGGAATTATAAAACAATTGTCATAACAAACTACTTGTCAAATCATTGTTCCCAGCAAAAACTTCAAGATGGATTTTGAATAAAAAACCCTATGCTTTTCTATGCATAACAGGCATTTTGAGTGAGATTACAAAATAATTTAAAAAAACTGTGTGATACATGAAATGAAAGTCACTATTTTGATTTAACATGAAGACAGAAATAAACCAAAAAAGGCCTTGAAGGTGAAGACAAGCACTTTTGTTGAGTAGCGAGTGGGAGGAAAAATAAATGGATAAACAAAAAAATGGCCGTATCTTTGGAACATACTACTGAAGTGATCTTTAGTGTTATATTTTAAAAGGAAATTGGTGAATTGAGGTGGAATGTGCCAAGGCTGGAGATGGAGCAATAGTCAGAGTACGGTGATAAGGATAAACTGGACAGGAGCATCAGTTGTGTGCACAGAGGGAAGAGGATGAATATTGCAAATGCTGTGCAGGTAACACTTTCACGCTTTAAATTGTGTCACTTCTCTAGTTCCCTTGCATTGCCCAAATGGAAAGTAACATTGCAGTTAAGGGTATGAAGGCAGAAAATTGTATTTTTTAGAAATGGAGAAAAGAGTTTAGGATGGTGAACTTAAGCTGATGGCTAAGCACCCATGTGGATGTGTCAGATCTATTGAGATCCTAGTTTGGTGAGAAAAACATAGTAATGCGTGAGGAGAAAGCGGAATTGTTAACATTTAAAGTTTGTAGAAAACTTGATTGCCTTATTTGTAAATTGGATCATCTATAGGTGAGATAGAGAGACAGGGGAAAAGAGACTCCTTTGTAGTCCTGTAAGGAAGTTGAAAGGGAGCATCTTCCAGAAAAGGTAGTGCAGGACAACAGAAAGAAAAGGAAAAGATGATCACAAGTAGAAGCTGTGCCCGAATGAGCTTGGAATTCGATGCTTTTGCTGGTCTCTTACTCCTATTGTTCAGCAACGATGGAATAGAAGATTTTGTATTGTCATGATGGTTTTATGTTTCACGTTTCTGAATCCTTTAATGTTCCTTTCAGCTAGCTCATCTCTGCTATTTTTTAAATCAGATTTTTTTTGTGTTCTGGCACTGAGATCTGTATACCGTAACAGCAGTAGTTGTTCTGGCTTTCATTGATGCTGAAATATTTTGCCTTGCAGGTACAGTTTTTCAAATACAGCTGTAGTTCATACAGTTCTTCTCATACAATCTCTCCAAATCTGTTCACTGATATAATTTCACCAGTGTGTATTTCTTTTTCACTTGTCTAATTCATGTTTCCAGCTTCTGAATGTGGCAATATTCTGTTCTCTTCCAGTTGTTAGCTATTTCGGGTGCTATCGATTGACTTCCATGTGGTTTTGGTTTCCTAGTCTTCTGTTTACTTCATGTCCAATGCGGTGGCATTAACTTGCAATCTTGACATCTGCAGTCTTACTCAAATAAGCTCATTTATTTCAAAACCTGTTTTATAGCAAGAAGCTAATTATTTAGAGCAAGATAGAACTACTACAGTTTGTTCTTCTGTAAGCACCATTTCAGAATACTTCATTTGTGCTCTGCCATTCCCTAATGAATACTCACAAAACTGTTGCTATTATTGCATTCGCTCCTGTTGTCATCCAGTGTGATAGTTATTGCTTTGCTATGGACGTGTTTCATTCATGAACATTACTACTGTTGCCTACTTTGTGTTTTTCACCTGCTTGCTCTAACTTGGTATTCACAGCTTCACAAATTGGTTGCATGATAGCAGAGATTGGAAAGCAGGAAGATAGTAAGATTCTAGATATTATCAAGAATGGTTGGAAATTCAGAGAAAAGGAAATAATGAGCAATTGGAAAGGTTTTCAGGCTGCACGATGTTAAAATATATTTGTGGTGGTAGCAGGAGGAAAAGGTCAGCCTAAAAAGGGAAAGAACATGAGGTAGAACTAAGAATTGATCAAAATAACAATGCAGAGTTCCTTGGATAGGGAAAGTGGTACTTTTTGTACAAAATCCACACTCAGAACTGTTCTTTCTGACAAACTGACTAGGGAGGCTAACTGGCTTGTTGCAGAAAAATATGTATATAAAAATATATGTAATATGTATACTTACGTGTAGAAATACACAAGTCCAAGTAATACAATGAGAAACAATTTGAATTTATTTAATTACAATGGGATTTTATTATTTTTAAGGAAGTCTTTAAGTGGGCTGTGAAATGCTTATTAAAAAGACAGCCTTTGGACTGTAAAAAAAAAAAAATTTGCTCATTCAATCCTCACCTTCTTTCCTCCCATGCTGCTTCTTCTCTGCTTGTGGTAATGAGCCCAGGTATTGTAGGTGCTCACCTGCCCCACAGTCATTCAGAGGTAAGCGCTGAAGCTTTAGAGCAGCAACTCATTTGTTTGGCTGCTTGGTGCCTCAGCCTGCTTCCTTCTTCCCAGTCTTGTGGTGTCATCTTGTGGCAGAGAAGTGACTGGGAAGCATTTCAGGAGAGGCAGCGTAAGTGAATAATGGCTGAAGCATGTTCAGGGCTTTGGAGCCAGGGGTGGTGGGTTCTGGTTCTGCCCTTTCTCTGTCCACAGAATGTAATCAAAAGTCTTCTCGTTGTCTGTTTGGAACCAGGATTGATTAAACTGTCAGCAGCTTTTTGTGCAGACAGTCATGGGTATCTTTTGACTTGACTTTGATTTTCACCACTCCCTGAAATCCTCCAGCGTAATAGAAAAATGACCTTAATTAGATGGTTAATGTCAGGTCCTTTAACATAAAGATACAGATCATAGATACGTACTTTTAGAACTTTTCTCTTGGCAGCTCAATGCCTTCCTTACACACCTGTATTCCAATTTGGCAGGTAGCAAATGGAGAGTGACGAAGGACATCTTGTTTGCAGAAACTTGCTACACACTAAGGGAAAAAAGGGACTTGTGAGCTGTATGGGTTCCCAGTCTCATTAACTGTCCTCAACTACAGCAACTGATAGCGTGGGAGAAGATGGTGTAATTTGGATGCTTCTGGTGAAACTTCAGCAGTGTAGGTGTGTTTATTATTAATTTTTAAAATTATTTTTTTAATTATTTTATTATGTTTACCTGTGATAAAAATCAAGTTACCTTAAGTAAGCTGTTGGCTTTGAAAACAAAATTATACAATACGGCATATAGCTTTTGATTTGCTCTGTAATAATTTACAAATATGGTGCTTACTCAGCTCTGTACTAGTATTCTTCCTGTATGAACAGTGAGTTTCTGTGATAGGGTGCTACGGGAGAAGGGGGAAAGCGTGATAAAGGGCTTCACATAAGCCATTTCGCAGCAGTAACCAAGAGTTGTATGTTTCCTGTCTGCCCCAAAAGTTGGTTAGTTTTAAAACGAAAGCGTCCAAGAGAATTGTTCTTTCAAACTAGGGATGGCACAAGAACTGTTAGTTTTTAAAGACATCAGATACAGCTCCATCTACTTAGTTCCAGGGTGTCTTAACTAACTGTTGGGGATAATAATCAGGAAAGAAAAAAACCATGTAATTGTGGTAGCTGGCTGAATAAAATTTTTAACAAGGTAGTCTTGCCATCGTACCATACAGTCATGGACTCTGGATAGTGCTGCAATCTGACAAATGAGCAGAGTTAAACAAGGAAGCGCTGCACTGCTCAGTATGTGAGATGCAACAGGCTTGTGCCAGTCTGAGGTACAAGAGTGTTGTGTTGTACATCAGAAGAAGTTAAGGCAGCAAGTGTCATTTCTCACAGTGTGCACTTCGAAAGACCAGGAAGGGAACTTTTGTGTGTGTTTCTGGTATCTGTCCAAAATGGCTTTTGATAGTTTTCACTGTGCATGTACCTTTTCAGGTCAAACCACTGTTCCTTCTACCATTAATTGCCCGATCTGGCAACATAACCTTGTACCTTAGTATTTGATGATATCTACTTCATAGATTCAAAACACAGTACAAAAAGGAAGTTCCTGTTTCATTATTTGAACAATGTGGTTAGCAGGCTTCCGGACAGGCCTGGGTTTCTCAGGAGTCTTATGAAATGGTAAACAAGCTCAGATTTGTCATGTATGTTACTTAATTAAGGTGAAGTAACTGCTCCAAAATGTTGAGCTTTTAGTCTCAGGATCTTGTGTATTTTATGAATAGTGTGAAATTATTACATATGAATAACTAGGATTAATTTATATTATGGGATTCTTAATGGCTAGTTTGATATTCTGTTATACTACTTTTCTGGTTTCCTTTGTGTTTAATATGTTGACTATACCTAATCAGAAATGAAAATACTCATATTGTGAAATGAATTGTTTCTTTAGAGGATGAAAATACAAGAATTAATGAAAGCACTCAACAGGTCATCAGATGACTGCAATTGATGTTTGCTGAAAAATAATTTTTTTTAAATTCATAGTTTCATGTGACTTATGTTCTGCTGTTAATTAGAAATGCACAAACATGCACACAAGCCAGAACAACGTATGACAACAACGTACCTTCTGTAAAATTCTAAAAAGTGTTTGTTAGGACAGATGGCCAGTGTGTTAAAGCAGTAAAATGTGTTTTGAGTTCAAGTGTCAATTTGCTGCTTTCTGTGGTATCACAAGCTTACAAATTCCCATAATCTGTTCCTTGGGCTATTTCCTTTTTTTTTTTTTTTGAGGTGAAAAACTTGGGACTTGGTTTAGTTACTAACCAGTAACACTCAACTAGACAAATAGTTTCCCAAAGTCACAGGTGCTGATTTAATACCAAGCTGTCTTGACTTAGGATGGCCTGTGGGTCTTACTGTCTCTTGCTTTGAACACACAAGTTTACTAGTCTCATTAGTACTACTGACCTCTGCTTAAATTTTGCACAAGACATCTTACTGCCTGCACAACTGGAAACTATGCTGTTCTGTGTGTGGTGTGTGTAATAAACTGCAGGTGCAATATGGGATGTCAGTATTAATTAAGGTGCACATGCTGGGGGAAAAAAAAGGCTCATACCTGACATGCATCTGTTAACTTCAAAACTAAATGTGTTTTCTGTTATGAAGATCAGTGAATCTTAAATTATTTGCATTGATAAAGTTGGTTTGGGGTTATAGTGAATACAAACAGAATTTGAACACTCCATGAGGAAGAAATGAAAAAGCTGCACTGCTAAAAATGAAGTTCCTGTTTGCTTAGCATCCTTAATCTGAAAGCATTCTTCCTTCATTATAAAACAAAGAACACAAACACAGGTTTAAACTTAATTTATTGAAAATCTCAGGGTTTTGCATCATTTTATTCAACACCTGCAAGTCTTAAAACATTTAATTCTGAATAAAAAGTCCATTAAGAAAAATTTAGATTTATATTCTCCTTTGTAAATTTTGTGTGATCAAAAGCAATCTACTCTTCAAAAGCCTAATGAAATTTTATTTAGCTGCAAGTTTAAATGCCAAATCCCTCACCTATGATAAACATATTCCAGCTGCCAACGTCAAAGCATGGTTACCTTTGTAGTTATTTCCTGTTACGTTTTCTATAATGAACCTTGAATGGGGAGAAAATACAGTCAGAGCTCTTAAATGCAAAATACTAATTTCTTCCAGATGAACTCTGCTGACAATTGTTATTTTCCTTCTACCAGAGACTGTTATTTGTAATCAGAGAAACTGCTGCAGTTCAGTCTTGTGTCTTTGATCAGAGAAAACTGCATTCATTAGCAGCTTAAGCTCATACACCATACTGTTTTGCCACTGGATGTATAAGCACTGTCAGGGAGGCACAGCAGAGCAGCTGGGGAACCTAATCCCTTGAGGTGCTCTTGGAAGACTTGGTGGAGCTCATCTGTTGGGAGGTCTAAGCCTAATCTAGAATCTAGTAGCTTTGATATGAGAGGTAGATGTCTTAGCCACAGCTTCATGAAGCTGGTTCAGCATTTTGCACTCATCGTGATGGAAGTGAAGACAGATCTCTTCTAGCAAAAGGGGCAGAGCCTGAAGAATCTTACTTGCCTGTCCTGAAGGGACCTGAACAAAACCTTCAACGTTCACTTCAGCGAGCGTTGGCTTATGCCTTGATGCAGATACACAGTATATGGGTACTGGGAGATGTACAGGGAAATGGCAGAAAAGTAGTATTGGCCACTTCAGCAGAAAGAATTAACTTTTCCTAGACTTTGTCCTGATCCCAAAAATAAGCTTTCAAACTCCAGGCAGTTTAGAATAGAAAGCATTATGTAGAAAAAGATGTGGAGAACCCCAAGGGAAGCAATTATACTTTAGACACAGCTTTGCAAAAAGAAAAAGTAGCTCCACAGCTTTTGGAGCCCTCTACAGCAAGTTTTGTAAGGAGGAATACTTCTGCGTATAAAAACTACTTAAAAATATTATTGCTAGGTCCCACTATCTGAAGTTGAAGCTGAAGTGCTGTTTCTATGTACTGTAGCCCTTGCTCACATCCACTTCATTTGAACAATGTGTTTCTTCATGCATATGTTGACCCTGTTTTATCTTCACAAAATAATTTTAAATCATAGAAAAATCTCAAAGTTGCAATTCTGCTGTCCATACCCAGATGACCCAACAAGAGGCACAACACATACACTTCTTTTAAAACACTTTTTGAAAAAGTGTTTTTAAAGAAAGTGTTTTTAAAAAACACTTGTGATGAAATGTAGTTTAACACAACTACACAGGAAACTTCAGTCACTTGGCACATTGTAAAAGTTACTAACTTTGAGCTACTAAAGAAAGTTAATTCTCACACACCAGGGCCTTTGGCAAAAATTCTCCATACCCTCACGACACTGTTAAAAACCACTTAATCTAGAAATCACAAATTACTGATTTGAGGATAGCTTTGTCTTAGTTAAGTAATTATTATGCAGCTGATCCTACAATTTGAAGCCTGTACTTACTGCCCATGTAATTTACACCTTACTCATAAATAATTAGATATAGAAACACTGCTCATATGAAACTAGTGTACTTGCACAGCTAAAAGATTTATGAGGATAAGGAAACAGGGAAAGTTTAGGTGAACAGCTTTGGTTTTTCATGCCTATGTAAGTCACCCTATTAACTGCTACATTAGTCAGAGATATAGTAGAAAAAAACTAATAAAAAATAAATTGGCAAATGAGAGGGATTTTGTGACTACAAAAATTAAGGTAATGTTTTCACATACTGTGACAACCCCTCCCCCCTTTACTAAAGGGAAAGAATAATATGAGAAATGACTTCTTGAAAATTATGTATTACATGAGGTTACAGTAACTAAGAGATCACAAACCATAAAGGTGTGTGTGCATTTGTTCATATACCATATAGTCACTTGTCTCTTGAATCTGATGTAACAGCCAAAAAGGAAAATAGGGTTGTACAACTACAGGACAGAAAGACCGATGAACAGGAATTGCACCTATTTTCTCCAATTCTTTTCAACCCTCAATTTCACATTGATGTGCTTTGTTAAAGTGCTGATGTTAGTCATCTGTTTATAAAAACAGCTCTCATTTTGTTCTCACAATGTTAACCCAGTGTTTCTCCATGGGTGCCACACAACAAAAGCTGAGGATTTTTAAAAACATGTAACTTTGAAGATAAGTGACAGTAACTACAGACTACCCTCACGGGCCCCAATCCTGTAAACGCTTAGGCACATATGTAAATTCACTCAATGTTTAACAGCAGATAAGCCAACATCTAAGTTACCATTTACAGTTTTATGTGAACATGAAAAAAAATGACAGTATTAACATTACTTTGCATATGCACTGAGCATTTTGTGCGTTGTGCATAAGTTAGTCTATAACAATCATTAATAAATGCTACAAGTACAAAAATAACAGTTAGTAGCACTTGCAAAAATGAAACAGCCTGGTGCAAGGCATTGTTGATGTTAAAAAAAACAAACCAAAACCCAACATGAACTGAAAAGTTGTTGTCTACTGCCTGTTCAAAAGTATCTGAAAGGTCATGTTTTTCTGTTTTTTACTGTAGTAGTTTATTGCTCCCCCTCTCCCCCCATATCTGTCATATTGTTATGATCATACTGAACGTTAAGTTCTACTTTTCCTCTTATCTTCAAAGAGACTTTTCAACATGTAAACCTGAACAGCTGATACCACCACCATTACTCCCAAGTTGACCATGGACCAGAAATTCACTCTGTCAAAGTTGCTTTCTTGTATATTTCGGTCACGAGCCTCAAATGCTCTGAGCAGGGTCTGAATCTGGACACTTTTGCTTAATCTGGCTTTGACACTGTTGATGGATTCCTGGTAAGTAACAAAAGAGTATTTTTAGAACAAAGAAGAACACCAGAATTACATTTATAGCTTGCAACACATACAAAATTTTAATACTGTATTACCACTTGTAATTTAATTTATTGCCAAGTAGACAGTTAATTTCACTTTAAAACACATACCTCATCACAAAGCTTTCATTAATTTGTCTAGCCTCTTTATTGTATATCAGCTAAAAAGGCTAAGTTTACTATAGAACCTTAATGCTATGTTATTTCATGTATCTTGGGGAACTGTGATTCTGGGTATTCGGACAAACAAAAAGCAGTCCTCTCTACAGAACTAGTTTCAAAACAAGTTATGTAATAGCACACATACATAGTTTTTTTTCTGCTGGATAATCAAATTAAGGCACTTTTTAATGCAAACTGGCATCAGGACTGTAACTGTAGCGAAAGAAAAAAGTACAATAATGTTATATTCCTATCTTCTTTTTATGCTTTCACTGTAGTGGCTATGAACTGCTGCTTCAGCTTTGATACTAATGCAGAATTTTGACAATAAATTCTGAATAGGGCAACGGGAGGTCCTGCAAAGGACATACACTGCATCTCAGGGAACCAGAGGAAATATATGAACACTATGGCCATTAACAACAGCAGCTAAAGATTCACTCCTTGTTCTGTGTTTACAAAGTAAACAACCTGTCCTATAACCTGTTAAAGTTTCATCCACAACAACAGATGGTCAAAATCTAAAAGCTGATCTCATGACATACTGATTTATATTCTTGATATAATTACAGGATGCTGAAGTAACTTTTAGTGAGAAAAGTAATGTGTGCAGTAACCAGAGGCTATTAAAAAAAAAGTTTAAACCCAGTAGTAACATTTTCTGCATGGACATTTTCTCTGTTGCACATTTAACAAATATTTCAAAAGAACTATTTTTGGAAGCCAAATAATTTTATTATGATACTAAAGTTCATATGTTACACAATAAAGAAACATCAACACCCTAAAAGAACTTTGAAAAAGACACAATTCCCCATTTCCCCAGCAGATACGTTATCATTAAAAAGTTGTACTATAAGTGTTTATATAAGTCCTTACAGAACTAAAAAGTAAAGTAATAACTAAGTAAACAATGGCATCAAAATACTAATGTTAACTTTATAAAAATTACCTACTTTATAGCATCTGCAAGGCCCTCAAATACAGACAAGTTCTGCACTTTTTTTTTTCTTTTGAAAGAGATACCAGTATTTACACAAGTAGCTATCAAATCCATTCAAGAGTTGCTTGTGATTAGTGTGGGAGGGATTTTCTTCACGATTTCCCCTATAAACTCTGTTTTTTCTAATTGTCTTGATCATCAGTTTTAAAGAAGATCTGGCCAGCTTTTCAGATTGTTTGGTTTTAACTATTTAAAAGTGTATCGTACACCTATAGATGATCTTAAACATTAAGTTCGACTTGTTGTTTAATTCTGCATTTTGTTTATTGCAATGAACAGAACACAAACAATGTCATTCTCTACACCCATGTAGTCAGTGTTTGTTGGTTTGGTTATTTGTTGGTTTTGGGTTTTTCGCTTTTTTTTTTTTAAGATACCTGTTGTCAGCAGCTACAAGCAAACAATGGCTTACTGCATCCTACCGAGCACTAATAACAGTGGTACAGGAACACCAAATGATCTTCTGCTTCTACAGTAATCTCAACATTTAATGATCACGAAAGGAAAAAAAAGCTTTTAACTCAGCAGTAGTGTTCATTCCACAAACAGGGTCAGTGTACAGTTTAAGCAAACATTACCATTCATAGAATGTCTGCAAAGGTGAATCTGCAGTGTAGTATGGATTAACTCTTGTCCTGTTTATTAGTTTGAAAATATGGAAATAAAATTTGTGGGGAAAAGCCTAATAAAGTAATATAAAAATTACTGAAGATAGAAATATTAATCCAAACACTGGTTGGGGCATTTCTGCAAATAAAGGAAGAAGAGTCTGACCCATTAATTTATTTTCCAACATCGATGAAAATCTATGCAGTGATTCTAACTACATCATTGGGATTAAGCAATATGTATTCATTTCATTGCTGCTAGGGAAAAATGTCCCATTTTAGCAGTAAGAAGAAAGGAAGCTGACTTGGAAACAGAGTGACTTTGAGTGCTACACAAGTCTATTCTGAAAATATTCTCAAGCTTCTCTGTGGAAGCAAGAGATCCATAGCGCTAGGCTTCATGTATCAGTAAAAGCAATATATGGAACTGGAATAGTTTCCAGGACGATGCACCAGACCGAGGCAGAATGGCTAAATGACATTGAGGTTTTTTCCAAATGTTCTTACGTTCAAAAGAATTAAAGATCAAATACTAACCAGAATGTCTTCCAATTTCATATCTAGGAGATCTGTGCCTGTAACGTACTTCTTCCAGTCTTCCCGATCTTGTCCGTCTTCTCCCATATTGTCCAGGATCAGTTCAAAGAAAATCACCTTTTCAGAAATGGTACTGAATGTGTTGTCAAAGCAGAACATGTAGTCCCCATCTTCTGTTTCCACCCTGTGTATATAATCAAAATGTCATTAAATTAACCACACTTTTTATGCTGGGTTCTTAAAAAGTCAGTTTTTGTAAGCAAATTTTCCTCTTTAAGACTGACAATCATGCACTCGGAAATAACCGAATATACTTTTTATGTAAAAATAAGAACTCTAAAGACACATTACAGATTGCACAGTCACAGCAAAACAATCACACTGACTCTAAAGGTTTAAGATAATGAAGACAGCAGCTTACTTTAATTTTCCTTTATTGGGATTTTGAATCATTGTTAATCATTACAAAAAAGCTACATTATGAGTGGAATTCTTATACTCTATAGTAAAATTACAATAATTACTACATATTTTGATAAAAGGACTGGAAAAATAAGGGACTTTTCAGCTTATTATTTATATAACTAACAAGATCTTTTGGTATTAGATGTGGAGACCTTTTTCAACTCCACAATCATTATTTCTGTTCGGTGACCACTAACACGAAACATGCTTCGGTTCATAGTACAAAGCATTCAGTGTTTATAAAAAGGTAATTGGTATTCTCAGACTGTCCTATTAGAAAGTCTTTTGTAATACTAAGGAATAAAAAGTACTCAACCTTTATTTTCGTAATATTTGTTAAAGAGACAAGAAAAGGATTTTACTAACACTTCTAAGTTTGAAGATTTTTAAACTTACGTGTGAACTCCATCTGATTTTCTTTCATCAAAAACTAGAGTTTCACCTTTTGGAGACAGTAGATGAAAATCAACATCTAATCCCGCTCCATCTAGAACCTGTGAAACAAAGCAAAAAAACCTCCAACCAGTGGAATTCCTGTTTGCATTACTGATGGAAACATTTCTAGGGAAGACAAGTATTTTTAGGTAAGGAAACTGACACAGAACCAATCTGAAAGCTGAATCTGCCTGTATGAGTTCACACCAAGTTAAATGGAAACAGATTAAAACCTGGTTTAACCCAAAAGCATTTTAGCCATCTCAGATCTTAAACTAAATACGATCTAATCATGCTAGGCTGAGCTTATATTGAACCTTTCCCTAATTGTTTTTAGGAACACGTACAATTTATCAACTGACAGGGTTAGACAACCTGTAAGAATACCAACAATGGCTAAATCTATGGCAGACATCATTGATGGGTAAGTTCTGGCCCTAGTTCAGTGGTAGGAAAGAAATTTTGTAACAAAGATCTGTCACTTCTACATATATACACATATATATTTGTACACGAACACCATCTATGCGGTGTCATCCCTAAGACCTCTTTGCTGGGTGAATTAACAGTGTAGAAGACAGGACTAGACTTGTTATGCCAATCAAAGCTGTACCAGAGGCCTCAAGATTTAAGGTCTGAATTCTCCCAGGGCATGCTCATTTCCCAAAGGCAGAAGGGACCGAAGGCATTTTGCTTCCTAAGCTCATAACAAGTATATACAGTATTACAAAGCTGTGCTGTTTTAACTGTGTATCACGGCTACGGTTGTATCACCACATCTGTTGTGTTGTAGAAATTCTCTACAGGGAAGGTAGTAACTGCGTAAGGGGTCAGAGAGGGGTCATTTTTATGACATTACTTAGGTTCATCCTAGAGGATTTTCTTTGTTTGCTTGTCTTCCAGTGAGCTATTTGAGTGTAACAGCCTGCTACTGCTGCTGAAATTGAGGGCAAAGTTTACACCAACTTAAAAGTGACACTAGAGACTTACCAGAAAAAGAGAAAGGACAAGGAAAATTAGTAGCTGCTCAAATAAAAACCATACATAGTGATACACCTTTGGAGCTATGATACAATCTAAACACCTGGCACAAAAGTCCGTAACAGCATAGTGCTTATGACCTGCGTCTCTATGTTAAACGTTGCTATGCTATAACCACTAACAAGTCAGGATAATTAAGTACAAAATAAATCTATTTCCAGTAACTCACAGAGCTCCATTTCTACACGTTCAACTAGAAAGATGAATCGTTACTGCTAGCAGTAGTGCTGAGATATTTATGCCTGAGTAGAAATAAATTCAGTTATACGCATTTGCTCTCTCTAAAATGAAATTTTTATTTGGATTATGATTAAAATAAAATCAGGGCAAAATAAACTTCTGTTTTGCTTAGGGTCTGAACAAAGCTTGAACATCTCAATCTTTCATTCTTCTTCAGTTCTGCACATAACAATAATTAGAAGATAAACTGGGAATTTCAGCTTCCTATTTTCAGTTGGGAAGCAGAGGGGAAATAAAGGGAGAGGAGACAGATCCTGGCCAATTCTGAGGCACAGCAGCAGAATGGAAAAATATGCACTGCAGCTTCCCTCACTGTGACTGTTCTACTGAAAAAAGTATTTTAAGGAAAGGGGAAAAAAAAAGCTGAGATCTTTCCCAGAGGTATCTGGGGAACCCAACTCTTCCCAAGAAGGGCATCAAGACCTAGTCAGTCTAATTAAATATGACTGTTTTTGAAAAACTTTCATCATTGCTGTAAAAGTCGTTTAATATCAACACAAAGGTAGGCAAGGGTTTTGTGGATCAGAGACAATTTTGTTCATGCTTTAGAGCTACTACACAGGGTCACAGCCATTAACTTTCTACATTTTTGCCGTTTTAAAGGAAGGCAACTTGAGATCTCCTAAAGGAAAAAAAACCCTATTAGAACGAATCTGTAAAAGCAGAGAGGTTTTTTTCTCCCAAAGATTCAGCTTTAACAGCGCGTAATTCCGCGGCGGATGTGCGGGCGCTAGACAAGGCCGGCAGCGCCCAGCACCGCGGGAGTAAAG
>VZSC01017258.1:53811-114559 GCA_013398225.1 Steatornis caripensis
CGGGCGGTGCCGCCGCCGCTCGCGGAGCCTCGCCTCTGCAAAACGGAGCCGGCAGCCGAACCGCCCAGCGCCGCCCGCGGCCCAGGGACGGCAGCAACGCCGTGGCGGCGGGATGCGGCACCGCGCGGCCCCCGTCAGGAGCAGCCCGCGGGGAGCCCTCTCTCCGGCCCCGCGGCCCGGCCGCCCTGCCCGACCTGGTACTCGAGCTCCAGCGAGGCCTCCTTGCGCATGGGCTGGAAGAAGCACTCCTTACGGCCAGCAGGAAGCGTGAAGGTGAAGTCGCTGTCCAGGGAGGGGGTAAACTCAGCGGCGCCGGGGGGCGACAGAAGCAGCGCAAAGCACCCGAGAGGCAGCAGCAGCAGCTGGGGCCAGGGCGACGGCCCCATCCCGGCAGCACACGGCGCCCTCCCCGCGCGCAGCCCGCCCGCCGTCGCGGAGCGAGCCACGGGCGAGGCGCTGCGGAGCGGAGCGGAGCGGAGCGGAGCGGAGCGGACCCCCGGGGGCGGGGCGGGGCAGGCCCCACCCCTCGCACCGCTCCCCCAATGGCAGCCACCGCGGACAGCTCTCCGCCCGCCCACAGTGCACCGCAGCGCGGCAGCGCCGGGGGCCGGGGTTATCTCTGATCGGGGCGCGCTTGCCCCGCCCAGGTGCGATTGCCGCGGCTGCGCGCCGTGCGCAGGGGCGGGGCTGCGCATGCGCCTTAGGGGTCTCGCGGAGAAGGCGGGCCTCGTCGCCAACGGCGCGCGCCTTTCGAAGCGGGGTGAGGGCTGGGTCCCGGGGGCTCTTGCGGAGAGGGAGGCGGGCGGGCTCGGAGGGCGCTCCGAGGCAGCGGGGTTGCTGGCACGAACCTCCTTGGAGCCGAGGGGCGTTCTTTGTCTGCCTGTCCCTTCTCATGGGGGCCTTGGGCCGCTGGTCGGGGAGCAGCGAGGTAGGTGAGGGTCCAGTGCCGCCAGCTTTCGGTTGGTCTGGGCCTCGTCGCTCCGCGTCTTTCGGGCGCGGCCCCTTCGCCGCCGGGCGCCCCGCAGGAGCGGTGACTGCCGTTGCTGGAGCTGGTCCCCGCGGCGGGTGTGCGCGCCGCCCGGTGTTTCTCGGCCGCCAGGGGTAGCCGTGGCTGGGGGCGGGTGGAGCGGCGCGAAAGCAGAGGAGGGATCGCAGCCGGGCCGGGGCCGGCCAGCCCGGGCTTGTAAAGCCGGGCGGTGACGGGACCGCCGTGCTGCTGGGGAAGGGCGGGCGGCGGCAGCGCGTCGCCCGGGAGCGTTGCTTTCTCTGAATCGTCCGACCGTTTCCCATCGAAATGTCTCAAGCCCGATCTGCAAAGTCTTTATTTGCTGTGGTGAAGGCTGCACCCCCGGCTTAGTAGCTGGCGTTCTCTGTGCTGCTCTGGGTTGTGTTTTTTTTTTGTTGTTTTAATGTCGCTCGTCGCTGGACAGTGAGGCAAGTTTTGTGTATTCCTTGGATACGTGCTGTTAGCTTTTGAGGCACCCCGTCAGTTGTATGGGACTTCTGAGGTAACTGAGATGTGTTGTATGAGAGACTTTTGGCAACTTGTGGCAGGCTTTTCCAGTTTTCGTAAGTGGCAATTCATGAAGCTTCTCACGCTTCGTGGTTATGTACAGGACTCTTATTTTCAGAACAGACAATTTGTATAGAGTAGTTGTTATTTAGCGAATGTGGAAAGAGGTAGTGTGCAAAATGTATGTTTGCATTTGGAAATTCAGTGTTTCCTTTTTTCTTTTCCTTTTTTTCTATTTGCCTTATTTCAGTATCGTTAAAAGTGTCTTTGCATATAGTATTCATGTACATTTAATGATGTTTTAACATTAAATATTATTTTAGCCATATGTGTGGTACAATGGAATATAGTATGTTGACTTGCTCTAAAAGTGCTGCTGCTGAAGACCTGCTTGCAAATTTGCAGTCATTATGGAATCAGCTGAGGAGAACTGAAAAAAACCTACAAACTATAGAGGAAGAGCTTTCCAGGTATGAGTGTGTTTGGGAATGAGAGCAGCCTGTTTCTTGTAGTGTAGATCTGTCTTTTTCAGTGTAATGGATTATTGCAAGTAGCTCCTTTTGTGCTTTTCTTTTGAATACTCTTTATGAGCAATTTAAAAATAATAAAGAAAAAATGGTGTAGCAACTTTCTACTCTCCCTTCACTAGTACAAGTGAACATTATGGCCACTGCTTCGATGAGGCTGTAGACTTCACTCTGGAGGACCTTGTTCAGCCTAATTGCAACTATGAGGGTTTTTCCAACTGTAAGAAGAATGCTGGGAAAACATCTTGCCAGGATTTTCAAAGAAAATCTGAAGTAAGTATTGCACTTCATTACTCTGCTTTTATTACTTTTTTTCTCTTCTTTGCTATCTTTACGAATATTTTTTTGTTTTTAGGGCTTGGAGTTTACACACTCTAGTATTGGGCAATTATATCAATGGAGCACTCTTAACCATATTATGATTTAAATGTGTTTGTTCTACAGAGTTTCCACTGATGTATATATTGCTTTTAAATGCATGTGTAAGTGTGTGTGTATATATACATAAAACCTTTTTTTATGTTTAGTCTTACTCAGTATCCACAACTTCTGATAAAACTGTGAAAGAAAATGAACATCTTGAGGAGAAGCTGGGTGCCCTTCGTGAGCAAAATGCATCTTTAACTTCTCAGAACCACTACCTAGAGAACAGAGTGGAAACAACAAAATTTGAATTGATGCAGTTAAAAACAAGAGTATGTATCTTTAGAGTATTCAACAAAAAGAAAACCAAACAAAAAAAACCCCACCCCACCGACCATGATTTTTGAGTCTGTAATTCTAAACAGAACATGCTATTTTATCTTAATCTTTCTAAATTTAGTAATTAAAATTTGAAGTTTAATATTCTGTTTTTCATAATATTCAGCATTAATATTGAAACAGAATAGTTTTGAATCTATTTCTTCATGAGCAAAACAACTATATTAATTATGAATTCTATCTATTCACATTCCAAAGTTTAATCTAAAGCCAGTAAGTCACAGAGTGAAGAATACGTTGTGTAAGAAAGTAGTTCAATAATGTATTTAGTACTGTATGCTCACATGTCTGAGCTACATTAACTTTAACGTAAGTAATAACAGAACAGTAGTCATTTGTCTAAAATAAAAAACGCTGTCCTTTCAGGTTGGATTAATGTTGCTATTTTGAAAAGTGAAGATGAGTTAGAAGGAAATATTATATCTAACAAATCATTACTGATTTAATATATGCTTGCTGTACACTTTTTTTTCAGGGCAACTATGTTCTTGTATTTGCTTTATATGTAACATTAATAAAACATAGCTATACTTACTGCTTTTTGTTTGAGGAATGTTAATCTCCAAGACAGTACAAATAAGTAGGTAAACAAAATGTTTGGCTGTCTGGCATGGTAAGAAAAATAGCAGAATATAAACTTTTTGGGGAAAAGCAAGAGACAAGATCAATGTATAAAGAAATCACTCTGTTAGATAGCATATCACACTGGAATGAAGCTGGGGAACTGGAAGGGTGTAAAATGCGCAGAAGATTGGATGTCAGTTTGCGTAGATGAACAGGCATCTTCTACAGTAAAGTTAAAAGCCCTGTGTCATTCAGTAAGCAGATTGTTATGCATCTCACCTAAAAGTATATATGCAAGTGTTAATGAAACCCCAAATATGTTTGTATTTCAGATTTCTTATCTTGAATCGACTTTAAATACACATTTAGTCAGCATTTTGAAGTTGAAGGAACAGATTGTAAACATGGAAGCAGAAGCTTCAGCTCAAGATAAAATTCTGAGGTACTAAGTGTACTTTTAAATCAACATTTTATTGTGGTCAGTTTTCTAGTCCGTTCTCTTTTTCGGGGTGGCGTAATTACTAGTACTGTGTGGGTCATGTAATCTGAGGCTTGAAACTTTCATTTCAGAGCCATATATAGGAGGAGGGAGGTGTTTTATTTTGTACTGAATGTACTTCAAGAAATGGAGAAAAAAAAATAAAGGCTGGTAAAAGAAACCAGTTTATATTGTACACTAAACATGAATGTGCCCTTTTAACTGACTAGAGAGGTTGTATGCTACATGACTGCATATATTCTGTAGTAAACAAGCGTACGTATTTTCAAACATGACTCTGCAGCATGTAGCGTAAATGATTCTTCATTAATATATAATGGCAAATGGCCAAATAAAGCTAATGTAAACAGTGTCCAGAGGCTGTTGGGAGGACATAACTGACTGTTAGTTTATCTTACAACCTCCTGCTATATAATATTCAATTAATATCTCAATAGACTGTCTTCACAAAACAAGTAAAAATACTTACATTTAATTTATATTTTAGTGTTGCTTCCCATGTGTATATCCTGACCTGTCATGCCTATTGCCAGAAAAACTGTGATTTCTATGTTCAGATCCCATGACACAAAATCATACACCTGGGTCCTTGGTGATCGTGATGCCTGATGCCTACTGATGAGCTTTGAGCACCACTCCAGACTGCAGACATGCTTCTGGGGAGTCTGGAGACCATGGGTGTTCCAAACCTAGTTTTGAGAGTTGCTGCATGTTTGACTACTGCTTCTCAAACATCATGTGCAGAAAAGAACGATAAAAATCTAGTTTCTTTACAAAAAAGTTCCTGTTTTTTAATTATGCTTTATTTCCCAGAGATGCAGAAGATAAACTAAATCAAAGCCAGAAAACAGGAATGGAAAGAGAAAACATGTTGCAAAGATATAAAAAGGACTACAAAAATCTGAAAATGGAGTTAATTGAACGAAGCAAGCAAGGAAAGAGGTAGCTAAGTAGTTTTAATATATTTGATTCAGAATATTAGTGCATATTTTTATTTTATTGGTAGATGTTTACTTTGTGGAATTAAATTATTTCTCTGCTTTAAGTATGGGGTTTTTTTTAAATGGGGGAATTCTGTGTGAAGATACTTGTTATTTAAATAGGCACTTTTTTAAATCTTGAAATTTGCTGGTAGTTGCAGACTGATGTCATACACTAGTAACCAGTTTATTACCTGTTTTTTCCCAACAGGATAGATGTAGTGCAGTGGGGAGCTGAAATGTGTCCAGAATATATTTTTTCTGAATTATTTTTGACTTTGTCTCTCTTCTTGATTTTGTCTTCTCTTTCAAGAATAACCCAAAGTGTTTGCTCAGTACCCATTATTCAACACTACTGGGTGCTGTATTTTTGGGCTTGGTGTGAGGAAAGTGATAGAAGCACAACTTAGTCGAGAGAACACTTTTATGTTATCCTTGATCTTACCTGTCTATATGCTACTGTTGGAAAGGGTGCTGTAATTCCACACCAATCCTCATTTCCCTTTCCTGTTGCCTCCTTTAGCCTAGTGGTTCTGTGGCTACTGGGAGGGTTAGGTCATTTCTTTTGACTGTTGCAAGTTACCATATACGATCTTATCACCTCCAAAATGTAATTTTAAAGAAATGAGAGATAAATAAAAAGATTCTGACCTGCCCAGTTCATTTAACTGAATTACCTGGGGCAAAAATTAACTGAATTAATGACTTAGGAAAGCATTTCTTGAGCCTTTTGAATGGAAACCCCTTGTTTGGCTTGTCTGCGTACCCATGAAAGTACCTCTAACCTTCCTATAACTAGGCAAATGGAAATACTGTGGGGCTTATGCTGCTGGTGAAGAAATGTGTTGATTCACGTTCGCTGATCATTCAGAGCATGTGGGGTTGGAACTAGCTCTACGTAGTTACTAGCTGCAAATGTAAATATTTTGGTACTTCAGAAAAACTGAGCTTCTGCCAGGTGTTAGAGGCAACATACGGTGTTGTGGTTAGTATTAACAACTACTATAGTTTGCTTTTAATCACTAATTACAACCACTTACTATTCTTTGGCCAAGCAAACTGAAGTGCTTTAGACAAACACTATTTTGTATGTTTTTCTGAAATCCCTTTATCCCCTTCTCTGAATACTTTTGCCATTTCCAAATGGGCAGTGGTCCTCAGACTGAGAAACACTGATCTCTGGGTAGGCTGGACTTAGATAAGGCACTTTCCCTGTCCCTGCAGTTCACTTAGTGAAAGGGAAGCAAATGTTATTGATCAGTGGTAATTCTTGTGTGCGTGTGTTGGGTGTCCTGAACAGACTGCATACCTGAGCTGTCCTGCGGTTATTGTTCCACCTTCTTCCCTAGGGAGTAGGGGAAAGTAAAAAATGTGCAGGGGCACAGAGTAACAGAGCAAAATAGGAGGCAGTCTGGGTTGCTGCTTTGAACAGTTGGTCACCTGACATCATCCCAATCTCAGCTTCATTTACTATTATTCATGCCATCTCTCCAGTTCCTCCTTTATCCTTTGATCAGTTCCTGTCAGTCTCACCATAATTGCATCACGAGAGCTCCCTTCTGTATCAGAATCTTTTCTAGTTCCCCTTAAGCAGTTTGAATTTTAAGGAGCGCTGCTATCTTCTGCTTCCTTATCGTGTATACTATCCCAGTCCCTAAAACAGGCTTTTACTGATAGGGACAGGAGGATGATTTTAATCAAACTCTTTTTGAAGGGGAATCAAAAGTGTTTATTTTTATGTTCTTAGTCTTATTGGAATTTTGTTGATGTTAATATGCAAAAATGATATTTAAAAATGAATTTATGCCTCGTGAAACTTTTTTATCTAGGCATTGGAAAGTTGGAAGAAGAAAGGAAGTTACCTGGAGCAGTGAATTTAGTAGTTGTTTTTAGTAACTGGAGGAGATGGTTACATAATGACTGAAACTTATGATTTTAAAAATTGGTATGCTTCTTTGCAGAGTAGAACAGCAAAGAAATGAGGCTTTGTTGAAAATGGAGGAGCTGACAAGAGCTTTCAAAAAGTATAAAGAGAAAATAAGTGAAAAATTAGAAAAGGTAAGAGTTTTTTCTTCACTTGTTTTTGCCATGCCATTAGGAGTTTGCTTCTTCCAATAAGCTAGACAGCAAAAAGCAACAGGTTTGTCAGTGGGTCAATTGTTTCTGCTTGTTGGTGGCAAAGTCCTGAGAGAGGTGGGATGTATTTGTGTCATAACTTCAGTTATCCAGTCTTAAACTGTCTTTGGACAGCCTGCATCTTTGAGGTATCCTAATACTGCTGCTGTTTCTTCTGTCACTTCCTTGCCAGTTGGGAATTTTACATTTTAAAAGTATATGGTCCTTTTAAAAGAACTCTTTTGGCTCCATCTGTATAACCTGTTCAATGAAACATGAGTTAGAGAAGAGCTAAGATGAAAATCAACTCATCTCCCGAAGTTCCAGTGGTCAAAATTGTTAATGCTTCCTGCCTTGTGGGAGGAGAAAATATAGGCCTGTTAGCTCTCACAGAGAATTTTTATTTGATTAGACTCCTTTCCTTGTGGAAGGAGATTACCAACCACAGTTACACCCTAAAATACTAAACCAAAATAACATTACTTTTTTCCTAAATGACAGAAAAAACCCTTCTTTGCCCCGTTCTTTTCTTCTACAACAGTGAGCAATAGAATTATCTACAGGCTTACCAGAAAGAAAAAAAAGAAACAGTATAGTGTTTATAGTACTCTTTTAAAAAAGCCTGTTGGCCATGGAAGCTTAGATTATTGTTGTACAGTAATGAAAAAAAATTGTTTTTTTTAAGGTTAAAGCTGAAGAAGTAGTCTTGGGAAGAAGTTTAATTAATTGTGAAAAAGAAAAAGAGAAGTTGAATGAAAAGTGTGTCAGCTACAGAAAGGATCTAGATATCCTAGAAGAGCAATTAAGGTAACACAAAGGCTTTTAAGAGTCTCTATACGGTTATTTGAGAAGAAATTGCACATTACAACTGTCACTGTGAACATGTTGCTCAAGTTGCGTAGTTCAAACCAAAGCAGGACAAGCCTCACTGAATACTTAGGACCAGTATCAACAATACAACAGACAAACCATAATACTAAACAGGTAAAAAGTTTTAGCTTGCAAATTTCTAAATTCTTTTCTATAACTAATCCTTAAAAGTTCTAATCGCACACACTGCCACATGTTCACAGTAATGAGCAGCACCCCACCAAGCCTTCTGGGACTGTAGGTTCCCTTGCTTGCACACTGCTTCTGTGGCAGATGTGGGTGCTCTGGTTTTATGTATACCTGTCTGCTGCCTGCAGTCTGCTAACGTACATGCCAATGAGAAAGCACCCTGTGAGTTCACTTACACCGCCAGGTGCAAGTCCCGCCTTGTTGCACACTGTATTGTCAGTCCCTAGCTAGAATGAAAGATACTCTTGGCATCTGATGGGGAAGCTGCACTCGTGTCTGAACAGAGATTGTGATGCTGACTTCTTGACACCTCTGGAAGTGTCAAACCAGGTTTTAACTGCTACTCTATTCCCACTCCAAGGTCCTTTCCCACTGTTACAGATTTTCTGTGTTTCTTTTCAAGCTGAACCCCTCTCTGTTTCAGAAGTCTTTTGCTAATTCCCTCATTACTTTAATGAGGGAAGACAACCATCAGCTGGTTGTCGTTAGCATTATTAGTTTTGGACAAACACCTTCTCAGAGTTTTGGGTATCCCATTCACATGTGCTGTCCACACTCGCCTTCCTGTCTTAACAACTGTACTTTAGGCCATTTTGGCAAGGGTGGGCAGCATGTGAGCACCCTTACATGTCTCTGCTGCTGATGGAGGTTTTCTTCTCTAGACTGCCCTCTTTTCTGTGCTAACTTGGACTGAGTTTGGGACTCATTAGAACCTTTGCTGAGCTAATTCAATTTGCTAAACCAACAGGTACCTAAGAAAGTAAATAATTTGTGATGGGCAAAAAATACAATTGGCTCACTGTACAGTCAAATATGAGGGGAGAGAAGAAATAGGACCCCTCCCTCTCTTGTTAGCAGAATGGTAAACTAGCTCAGTACATTTTCTTTATTCATTGTGATTTTAGGTATCGTTATATAGTTATTTTATCCTTTTCTTAAATTTTCTTGTCTTTGGTACAGTTAAAACCACCTTGATCTATTTCCTACCAATGACTGATGATAGTGCTTAAAACTTTATTAAGTTGCTTAAGAATGAGAAGTGCTTTATTCTCTCCTTTTGTTTGCTGATAGCAGTTTGCATCTTGGTCCTTAGGAACAGCAAAAGCTTCGTAAAGCAGTGAAAACTTTTCTGGCCTTTGTATAGAGGTAATACTAGATTTTGAGAGGAGGGGAAACTAGTAAAACAGTATAGTGTATGGTGTGTTCTTGTAGTACTTTTAATAATGAAAATTTTCTGTGTGGAGCTGTACCTTTTAAATGGATATACTTTTTTAGGCAATTGAAGGAAGAGAATCATAGCACAAAAGAAGAAATTAAGACTCTAGAGGCAAAGAACACTGAAATGGTATCAATGCTGACTCAGTCTGATCAGAAGCTGATTGAGCTTGAGAGTGAACTTAGTGAAAAAGAGATAGTACTTAAAGAGAAAGACACTCTATTAAGTGAAAATGCAGAGCTGAGAGCGCTTACTGCTCAGCAACATAACCACTTGAAATTGTGCCATCAAAAAATTGAAGATTCAAGAGAAGAGCTCAACATACTAGAAACTGTTATTTCCCAGTTGTGTCTAAGTACATCTGAAGAGGTACAGTAACTGACACATATGTAAAAATTGTGTTATCTGTCTTAATTCTAACTGACATTGCATGGAAATCCTTGAGACTGTTAATAATCTTAGTAAAGTATCTTTGGTTTTCAAGATGCATGGATGCCATGTTTTCTTAATTTAAATATTTTACTTTTGTCTTCTCATTCAAGAACGAGAAGTAAGTGCTTTGGAACTGATTTATCAGCAAGCATTTGAAATTACACTTTCTGTTATTCTGTTGTATGTGTTGATTCTTCAGATGTATGTATGTTCTCTAAAACGTCATGTCTGATTATATGATGCAGAGGTTCTTCTCAGTAGAGCAGTATGACATTTCCTATGTGGCAGACGTATTGCGTCACACAGCCAGAGTCAATGCATCAACCTCAGAAATGGACAAATTAGAGCAGGAGAGATGTTTGTAGGGACTTTTTTTTTTTTGTGCTGGGAAAGAGAAGGCACACCTTCACTGACTGTGAGTGAAATTCGTTTTACTGGAATGAACCCTGGCTTCTGAGTCTGATGCTTGTACTGGTGAAGTTTATCACTAAACTAACTGTGATTGGGACAGTCGTGTAAAAAATCCAAAGTTGTGAACTGGGGTTACTGGAGGAACCATGTTTGGGAAGTCAGGAAGGGCTAGAGAGACATATGAGGTCAAGAGTACAGATTGCATTAGATACCTTTACTTTTGAATTATGAATGTGAGTAGCTGTAATGAAAACAAGATCAAAAGCATGCTTTCTGTATGATTTTTGGAATTGCCAAAGTGGCCTCTGCTGAAAAGAATGTAGTAATTTTGTTAAAATGATGCTTTGGGCTGTTGTGACCATAGACATTTATTTGGAAGAGCCTTAAAAATTGTTTTAGGGCCCTTTTTGGAAAATACATTTACGTTTTCTGGAAAAATTTGGAATTATTCTATAACTTAGTGAAATGTTCAGAAGCCTTCCGTAAATTGAGGGGAAAAAAAGGTATTAAATGCAGTCATCGAAATCTGAAAGGAAGCGTGATGTGAGAAGTTAAACATGTAGAATTACTGACAGTATCTCCATTTATTTAATTTTTCACAGCAAAAATATTCATGCTTCAGTACCTGTGCAAAGAGATCTAAAGGAATGGCCTTGGTTTCAGAGGGCCTTAATGCTTATAATTTCTATTAATGTGAGACAAATCTGTAGTGCTCTGCAAGCACTTAGGAGAATAATTTTAGTGATCAAGTTATCATCCAAACTTTTAACATCCTGGCGTATGTGTCTATATGCTAGTATAATGCCTGAATTGTGAAGCAATAAAAAGTTGATTTTGCATTGATCTTGGTTTTCCCTTAACTTCTAGTTTAAATGGCACCACTTGAAACATCAGCTATCCAGTACCTCAACAAAAGCAGCTGTCTCTGAATCTTGTTGTGAATCGAATAAACCTTTGATTGCAGACCTAAGGTATAAATTTCTGGTTACTGAAATATGGCAAGAATAGGCAGATAATAAGGGTGGTATTCAAACTAACATATAGAAAGAATGCTAAATAATTGTGTCCTCCTTTATAATAGCATTGCACTGGCAATGAAAGAAGCAGACATTCAAAAGCCTCGTGCAAACTTAACTATCTGTACTGGAGCTGAGCATCTTTGTAATGATAATGAAGGACAAGAAAATAGCAGGTTATGTGGCCTGGAAACAGAGCCTGTCAAATTGATCAGAAGTCAAGGAGGTAAGCTTACCGAAATAGCTCTGCAGTTCTATCTGATTCATCCACAGAACAGGAATTTTTTTTAGTGGAGTTTAAATTGGTTTTAGAGTGTTTTTTAAATATATCTCTGAGCTAACAGATGGGGTTTGGTTGAACAGAGAACACTTTGCCACCTTGGAATTCTGGAAATTGTCGTGTTCTCCAGACACAATATTTTTCTTCCTTTTGCTAGTTAAGTTACTTGTTCAGCAATATCCAATATCCATTGTGTTGAAATAAAACCATGTGTTTCTTTCTTTATGCAGGTTATGCTAAGGTCTCCATATTTCTTTGAATCTTTTCTCTGTATCCTGCTGTTGCAGAACTTCTGCAATCGCTTCTGCAGTTACTATTAGGATTGCTCCATGAGATGACTTTAGGGCACCTATATAATGATGCTGTCTTCAATTTTTTTTTTGTTTTTCAGGGGGTTGTTTGTTTGGGGCGTTTTTGTTTGTTTGTTTTCATGAGTCACAGCTTTCAGTTACCTTATTTGGGGGGGGGGGAACCCAGTCTTATTTCTGAATAGTCTATGTGTTAGTTCAATGTGCTGTTATTAAATTATATTTCTCCTCTCTTTGGTTTGTATGATTACTTGCTCGAGTGCTGTTTTGTATGTTCTTTTATAAATCAATCTTAACTTTTGTTGTTCCTATTTTGAGAGAGGAGAAAATGTCAACAGTTGGAACTTATCAGCAAACAATTTGAAAAAGAGAGGCGAAGACTCCAGAAAGAGATAGAAGAGTTACGCACTAAACTGACAAAAGCAGATGATGCGAATTCTTCTTTGAAGACCAGCATGGCTCAGAGGGCCAGTCAGTTTAAAATTATACAGGAAGACCTATTGAAGAAGGCTTCAAAAACTAGTAGCTTAGAGAGAGAAGTAAGTTTTTAGCAGCACTGAATAAATGTGTCACTTGTTGTTTAGTTCAGTAATCAAAGATAGTTAAGACAATAGTTCTGGAAAAACTGCAATTGCCATATTAATTTAAAAATTGATCTTATTTAAGAAAAAATGCAAATAAACTTTTGAGCAAGCAGAAAAACTCGGAGATAGCACCCTTAACTTGTGAGTTTCAGAAATCTCATTTTAAAGCTGATGTAGTTAGTGAACTTTACTACTATTTTGATTCATTATGTGGAAAATACACGCAGTCTTGTTGCTTTGTTATGGTTAAATTAATGTGTATTCTTAAGAAATAGATACTGAAGGAACAGTTGTATTTTTCCTCATTAAATGTTAGTACAGTTGCAGGAGATCAACATCATTACCGGAGAGTCACAAAAAGAAATTAGCTCTTCTCTGGTTGAATGAGTTAAAATGCTAATGTTTGCGTTCTGGTGCTAATGTGTTTATAGAATTCCAGCATAATGGGATTTGCAGTATTTCCTAATAATCACCATACATGTTATAAATCTGTAATACCCAATTCACTCATATGACACTGATTATAATGAATTGGATAAACTTGAGGTAAATTGTCCTGAATTTTCTGCAAATAATGAAGTTTAATAGATCATACAAAAGCAAACAAACAATTAAAAATCCTAGGAAATAGTAGTAGCTAAAATGGAATTAGTGGTATATGGTATATAAGAAAGTATATACAAATACTTGAATAAATCTGAAACAGTTGTCTTCATGCTGTTTTGTGTTGTATTTAATTTCAGATAACAAAGAAATCTTCTCAACTTTCTGCACTTGAGAAACAGTTGGAAGAAAAGACTATTGCTTGTTCCGCTGCTGCAGCAAGAAATACTGAGTTGGAACTGGAACTCATGGTAAAATATTCTCAGTGAGAAACTACATTGATGTAAAAAGACATAGATGAAGATTAAAGTTTTAACTTAAAACAGTATTATTCCATATGTTTCAAATGGATAGACTTTCAGATCTGCTAAATAATCTGTGCAGTTTTTAGACAGTGCAGTTTTTAAAAACTGAAACTTGCTTCAGATACAACATCCCTTTTTCCTGCTTTTGAACATGGTGTTATTAATGGACATGTTAATTTTTCCTTATGATATATGCAATGAAAATCTGGTCCTATTGAAATCAAATGTAGCATTGCCATTTGTTTCCGTTAAATACATGTAAACCTTTGAATAAAAAAGTCTTCTAAATGGTAACAAGTGAAGAAGGTGGTCTAACACTTGGAGCACTGTAAATTCTGGTGTGGGTATTGTTATACAAGCTCTAGGGTCTAATGTTTCTTGTTCCAGTTGCTATAATCTGTGCCAGTAATCCACCTTGGCAGACTCTTTGTCTCTGTATAGTAGCTGCATTTAGTGGCATTCTATACCTATGTTAAGGGTGTGAAATCCTTTTGAGATGAAACGTGCTGTGTATAGCTTCAGTACTTTCTGTGTTGTTCTTTTATGAAATCTAGAAATTCGGTCATCAAGTAAGCAGTATTTAATATCACAGCTAAATATTTTTATTAAGTCCTTTTTGTTGTTGCTGTTTCCCAGGGAAAAAACAGATGCATTCGTGAGTTGGAAACAACTGTCAGTGAAGAACATAAGCAAATAACTTCTGCTTTTGAAAAAGCAAAGTTGGTTCATCTTGAGCAGCACAAAGAGATGGAGAAGCATATTGAACTGGTAAGATCTTCCTTGTGTGCTAGTATGTATGAGTGATATGCTTGGTGACTTTCTTCCTATGTTAATTTCTTTTGTCTTTTAGTAATTCTAACACAGGTGCCCAATTAAAAAGTTATATCTTCTCCCTAAATTTCCTGATTTTAGTTCACTTTCCATCTAATGCTACACAGTTTCATTATTTGCCTCTGAGATACTCATACCCTCTCTTCTGCTCAACTGAAGAGAAACAGGGACTTAGGAATAATACTGTTGTTGTTTGCTCCAAACACCTAGCAAAAAAAAAAATCTATAGCTTTCTTCCTTACTGAGGTTAAACCATGACAACTTCTAACAACATTTTCTTGTGTGCTGAACATCTGCCAGCTGGAGCCTTATGAGCATCTGTGTTCAGGGAGAATTGCCAGTAGGTTTTTCAGTCTTTAGAGAAGAATTCTTCTGTTTCATGTGATTGGAAATATTAACGTGGCTTTTTCTAGCTGTTCAAGAAGCTGTCATCTTTTACTAAAGAACGTATGCATGTCTTACGGTCTTGGCTGATGACATGCAATTACACTACCTACCCTCATTCTATTGATTCTCCTTTTCCTTCTAAATATTAAGCATTTGGCATTTCTTGATGTTATTAAGACTGTGCAATACTGCTGATGGCAGGCATTTCTGTACTTTGCATTCTTAAAAGTGATGGGTGAATGGAACTGAATTACATATTTAGATGCACAAATTCTCTGAAGAAGCTTATTAAAATAATAAACCATTAATTACTTATGGACAGCTTCAGACACAGCTGGAGAAGAAACATCAAGAATTCATTGAACAAGAGAAAATAATATCTATTTTGCAACAAGATGTTATACATAAAAAGCATCACATTGAATCATTGGATGGGCTGCTGATAGAAAGTAAAGAGGTAAGGACTTTCTTTAAGTGCAAATCAAAAAAGTTACTAAAATAATGACAAGCATATCCATAAACATGGAAAGTTGCAGAAAATGAAAGGTATGTATGTTTTTGCTTCTTAATTCTTGTTTGAGTAATTGACTGAATCTAGTGTAGTCCTCAGCTACTACTGCTGTATATTGTACCAACTTTAATGAATTTTCATTGTTTTCTATCTCAGCATTCTCTTTGTGCCTCTGGTTTGCCGCTTGGGCTTCTTGTTCTAATCAAAGGAAAGAGATCTGGTTGAAGAACAACTGCAGTAGTTCTGCAGTAGGTGGAAAATCAAGAATGGTCTATTATGGCAATGTTTTATTCCTTTTAATAATTCCTGCTCCTTCAGATTATGAAGGACCACCTATCAGGAACCAATTCACCTCAGAGTATGATGTACACAGTATACAAGCAGTTGTGTTTTAAATACGCTGATCTATTTTTTCTGATTCTTAGTATGAGTTTCTGTTAGTTAAATCACCATTACTATATTTATATTTTGTTCTCTTGAATTAAAAAATGTGTACAAACAGGAAATAAAAAATCAAAATATCAAGAAAGATCAAGAATTGAAAATGCTGAGAAGTCAGTTAACAGAAGGAACAAACAAAGTTAGTAAGTTCTTTGTAACTTTCAATTAATAATTTTAAAGTTTGCAGTAATGTTGTATTTCGGTTTATCCTCTATAGAAAAACTGTATTAAGGCTGCTTTATAGAAATTTGTCTCATAAGTATTTCAGAAGTCATTAACCTGAAGTCTACCTTTTTTTTAATTAAAGGAAGTATGGTGAAACCATAGTGAGAGATTATGCAATGCATAATTGCTTTATAAAATTACTGTAGTACAAGTAGGGCAGATTTGTGCTTATTGTACCCTTAAAGTAAAACGTTGTCTAACCAAGATAATGTTATGTAGACTTTTGCTCTAAATATGACATATATTTTAGACATGTGATACTATAGTATTGGTCATGGTTTTAGCCTTCTATACCTCTTCCTAGTGTTTGCCTGATAAATATTTTCCATGTCGTACATGCAACAGTATTTTAATAAACCATTGCCATGTGGTGATTTACCACAGTCAGGTTTCAAATGCTATTAAATCTTCAGGATATCACTAGCAGAATATACTGGGGACTTAGCTGATAGCATGTTCTTTCTGAACTTGTGTTGGACCAGTTTTCTATCCAAGTGACTCTGTAGTATTTGAGAAGGTTTCCAGAGATTTAAAATTAAGACCAATTATCGCTTCTCTTCAAAAAGCTCTTGATTCATGTGGACAGAGAGGTATAGAATCCAATATGGTTTAGAAAACTGGTAGCATTGAAAGCATTAGCCAGTCTACAGCTAAATTCAGTGCAATTCTTGTTGATGAGAAAAGTCTTCTTGGCATTGAAACCAAACAGTTAAGAAAAGTTTAATTACTCTAGTGGTGTGTTCGTTATAATGTTTATCTGTTAGAGGTTATAAGATACTTGCTAGAGATTACTCAAATCCAAATTAATATTAAAGGAGTAAAATAGATTAACGGTGTTGATATTGCTAAAAGCTTTTCCTTTTGCATTTTGATAGAACTTAGGCACTGTCTCTCAGTGCAGAAAGGAAAAAAAATGGTGTTTATTAGCTTTGAGAGGAATTGTATTGAGATCTGAATGTTGTTTTTGAAAAAGATGTCACAACTCATGTTACGAGCATTCAGAATTTATTTATACAATTCTATATGTAGTAAAACATGGTGGATTAATGATTTGCTTTTAAAATCCAGTTACTGACAAATACTGGAATGTCTTCTCATAACTGATAGTCTCATCTGATTTAAACACAGTCCAATATATTGTAATTGAATTTCACAACTAATTTTAATTTCTGAATACTATTTCACTTTTAAAATTTATCATAGTCTTCCATGCCTGTTTAATACTCTAAGATAAAAATGTAGCGGTTCAGATATTTTACACAAAGGTGTTTTTTAATCCTTTTTTTAGACTAGTTAATAAAAACCATGCCATGTAATTTTAAGTAATCTGTTACGTTCAACTAGGTGAGGCAACTTGAGTCAGCACTGGATGTATGTAAGGAGCAAGTTGCTCTGTATTTGAGTCAGTCACAAGAAAATCAGGAGATATTTGAAAATCAGCTCAAAGAAAAGTCTGAAGAGGTAACAGCTTGTTTTAATAACTCTTCTGTGTTGCGGAGAACCCTTGTTATGAATGATTTAATCTAAAAGTTTGTGAAATAAGAGACTAAACTTTTGCATCAGGAACTGTGAATAGGAAGTAAGATTGGAAAACACTATATATTTTGTGAGGGTAAAGGGGAAAATCATAACTAAAAAACACTGGATAAGCTTAGGGAGAAGAATTACCAAGATAAATGAATTGTTGAAAGGAGTAACAAAATCAGAATTAAGGGAAGGAAAGTGTTATCTCGGAAGAAAATGGAGAGCGCACAGTTGCAATATAACCTTAGGTGTACCTAATTGATTTGTTTTAAGTATCTTAATAGGAAAGAAGTCCTGGGCATAAAAAAATTTTTACTTCAAACCTCTGAGTTTTATCATACTTCCCACTACTACGTGAAAGCAAGAAAGAATTACATTTAAATATTATTAGTGTGAATTTTTGTTTGTGGGGATGCCTAACCACATGAACTAGTTGTTATAGTAGGGTGTTCATGTCAGTGCTGCACTACCTGCTGAGAGGTAGGCCTTAGCCAACGGGATATTACTAGACAGTACAGAAAAAACTGGATGGAAATCTATGGTCTGTGTTATGCATAAGCCTGTGATATTTACTTCTCCCTTCTAAGCCCTAAAATCAGTTGTTCTTATACTGCATACAAAGAGACTGGATGCTGTGTGAAATTCAAGGGTAATAAGTGAGGCTTTGTAATTGTGACCAATGTTTTCATAAGTGACAGAGTCACTACTTACGCTTTGGGATGAGCAGTTAATTATTTTTTTAAGAATGTTTTCTTTTCTTTTTCTTTTTTTCCCGCCCTGAAAATTCTTGGCATGCGTCACTGAGAAATCAGACCTTCAACATGTGGCAAGTTAGGCACTCAGAATTTCTATTTTTTATTGAAATGACTGTTGTCACAGAGGCAGGAAGAAATAAAGGGGAGGACTGAGAACAAAATCTTCAGGGGGAAAAAAAGGACTTTGTGAGAAATAAAGATGAGTGACAGAGGGAAAAGTTGAGTAATTTAAAAATTAAAAACATTTCTTATATATGTTTTTAAATACTGACCAGTTTAGGTATATTTAGAAAACAAGAAGTCAAAACCCGGGGCTGGTAAGTTACTACTTTACTCATTTTATGAAGCACAGCTCAGTGAAGAATTATTAGATGTATTACATACTGTTGAAACTGTAATGCACTAAATTCAGAGCCAGAAGTTTTATTGAATGAGGTGTGATTCTGTGCTTATGAAGAATGAAGAGAATAGCTGATGCAAGTGGAAATAAAAATAAAAATGTTTTATTGTAATGGAAAATAAATGTGTTTTCAGGTTTGTTATTTACAGAAAGAAATAAAACTAAAAGATCAGAATATTCAGGACACAAGTGAACAAAATATTCTCCTACAACAAACACTGCATCATCAGCAGCAAATGTTAGAGCAAGAAACTATTAGAAATGGGGAGCTGGAAGATAATCAAATTAAACTTGAACAACAGGTACAGTATGGTGAGAAGTATCTAAATAAAGACAGATAATTAAATGCTTTCATATATGTTTTTGTAATACCTTATATACAATTTTAGACTACAAAATCCTTTGTGTTAAAACTCTGTGAGTTGCAGGACAAGGATGTGTATGTCTTTGGTATGTAATTTAAAAGCACCAACACTTTCAAAATGTTATTTTTAATAGGTATCCAATTTGGAACAAGAGCTTCAGAAGCAGAAAACATCTGCAGGTGATGAGTTGAGAAAGGTAGAGGAGAAACTTTGCCGAGCTGCTCAGGAAGCAGATTTAAACAGACAGAAGGTGGATGAACTTAATGGTACAATCAGGTAGGTTTAGAGTAACTGAGACGTATAGTCTGCAGAAAGATTGCTGTCTGAAATGGTATTCAGCTATGTAGTAATACAGTTCAATCTTTGTATGTGCATAGACTGGGGATCGGAAGGGAAGTTTCCAGCAGAGGTATGAGTTTCTGGAACAGTCTTCCAATGGAGTTAATCTGTGTCCTGGCAAGCTGTTTAGCACTTTATAATGCAATTCAATTCATAAATATATCAAGTTGCTTGTAGTTCTGGATAGTAGATTCTAGGAGACCTTGGTAGTCTTAAAGAATATGATTTTGATTGCAAGAAAAGCCTGCTTACCAACATGTCCTGATTCCTGTTTTATTCACAAATGTTTGTCGTCTTAGAGCATGTAAGGACATACATACGTTGCTTTTGTTATTACAAGGTTTATTTTGTCCTGGTTGCTTCTTCTATCTAGACAAATTAAATCAGAGATGGATCAATGCAAGAATGAACTTACTGGTATGGAAAAAATAGTAATGCAATTAAAACGAGATGGTGAAAGCAAAGCAATGCAGATAAGTCAGTTGAATATTACTTTGGAAGAAGCACGATTAGAGCTCACTGAAAGGACAAATGAGGGTAATTTCGCTATTTTGTTTCTCGGGCTTCCTTTCATCATGCTATTTCTCTGTATATATTAGATTAGACATTTTTCCTTTTCCCCCTGCTTTATGATCAAGTACATGAGAGTCAAAATATGATGATAAAAAACCAAACTACCCAAACCCTTAAACAAAGAACTCTCCCGCCTCCCCCAGCCCCAAAACCCCCACAAATCTTTTTTCAACATATCTTTGCAAATTCTCACTTTTGTGGAATGTACCTTTATACTAGGTGAAATTAATAAATACTTTTCCCTGTAAATTGGTAATGTAGATTCTTAATGTGGTAATCAAACAAGACACCTAGGTTTAATAAAGGCATATCCTATTCACAAAAATTCAGCTTTTTAAAACAAATAGAAAACACCACAAGAAAGTCTATGGAAATAACAAACTCTCCAACTGCTCTTCCTCCTTTTAATTTAATTTTACAATTCTTTTAAACCAGAGGCTTACTAGCAATTCTGCTTGCTTTATTCGTAGCACTACATATTCAGTTACTATGTTGCCTCTATACTTTATCTGTTTTTAGGTACATCCTCATATTTCCAAGTTAGTTATAGATTATGAGCTGAATAAAACCAGCAAAGACTTAGGTGCCATGAAAAGGTTGTATAACCTGAGAAGTCACTCTTTTTCTAGATTTTCCTAAAGGTAGTGATACTGAAAATTAATTACGACCACAAGTGCTAGTAGGCAGCACTGTTGCTTAAAGACCCTGACTTACTAATGATTAAACATTTTTTGTTTCATGTTGTGTATGTGTGTGTAAAAAAGTGAATGATTTAGAAGGTAAGCTGCTTCAAAATGAGACTTGCCACAAGGAAGCCTTACAGAAAATAGTAGAATTAGAATGTGCATTACAGAATGCCCATGGAGAATTAAAAATCACTTTAACACAGCATCAGGAATTGCAAGATGCATTACAGAATGCACAGTCCTCTTTGAAAGAGAAGCATGTTGCTATCATGGATCTAACAAGTGAGCTCAGGTAAGCCGATATCTTTTCCATCGTGAAAACTTTGTGTTAGATTTTACTTAGGAATAGCAAGTAGTTTGGATGGTATTTTTTTTATATTCTTAGCATCTCTCTATAAATTTTAGGTGGTTTATGGCTATAAGATAACTTGATACAGTAGCTCCTCAGCTCACTTTTAATTTCTAAAAGCGATGCTCAATTCTTTTTTGGGAATTCTGTTTTAAAATCTGCTAAAATTATTTTCTGAATCCCGAACCTGTGAAATAATTGTAAGAGGAATTACTTTTCTTTTGTAGTGAAATGGTCCAGTTTCCTTTCTGACCATAAATCAACAATACTTTCTTCTGTACTGTTATTTTTTTTTAAGAACATGTTGTCCTGATAAACAATTAAATAACTTGAATAATGAAGTTACTGAGAAATCTCTACCTGGAATATAGTTAACAGAACTACTCCACTTGGGTTTGTTTCTTTGCAATCAGTTAGTTCATTCACATTTTATAGTAATTTGGCTTTAAGTAAGTAATAGATCTCATTATTTTCAAGCTGGATACTTGAAGCTAAGCAACTGAATGACCATTAAGCAATTAAACATGTGAGAATTTCAGGTATTGCAAGGGAGAAATTGAAGACAAAACCCAAGAACTCCTTGACATGGACCAAGCATTGAAAGAAAGAAATTGGGAACTGAAACAAAGAGCAGCTCAGGTTAGATCATTTTAAGTATGTTACTGACAATTATTTCTGTTACGTAGTAGATAAGTTATAAAAGGCCTGCTAGGTTTAATTGCCTTCAGATATCGTTCCAAACTGTACTGTTAATATAGCCACAGTGTCAACCTCAAAATCAACTGTATGTTACTGAAGCTTTATGCTACCAGAAAAATCAGATTGTACTCCCATAAGGGGCCACAGATTACTGTTTTGATAAAACAGAAGTCTTGTGCAAACCTGTCCCATAATTCTTTGTTAGTGATAAAGTTACAGGAACGATCTTCACTGAAGTGTGCTTGGAGATGATAGATTCCTTTCCATGCTTGCACTGGAGCATATTTGATTAGCTCTAAAGTAGCCTCTAGATATGAAACAGTATCTTTGTTGTGAATAAATTTCTGTAGCTCACTTGAAATATTTTCAGTCTTTTGGCCTGCCTTCAGGATTTGATACCCATCATGGAAGAGCTATTCTTCTGTCACTTACAATTAGCCGCCTAATAGCTACTTTCTGCAGGAGTTACTAGCCTTTAATCCAAGAATATTTGAGATTCAGAGAGAAGGAGGGGTGGGGATTTAAAAAAAAAAAAAAATTGTTCAAGGAAGTGACACTGCAAGAAGGCCAGACCTTCCAATGTATTTTTGCCACAGTACCCTGTGAGCTGCTCTGGAAACTTATCAAAGCAGTAGGATTTTTTTTTTTCTTTGGCAGAATTTGGCACTTTCTAACAAGATGGATTATTATAATAAGCAACTTATTACATTCTGTTTAAAATGAGAACTAGGTTTGTATTCTGTGTATCTGAGGACCAAACATAGTCAGTTATGGATATTTTTTCCATTTTTCCCCTTTTATGTTTGTGTTTGGCTCCTATTTTTTAAATGAGATAGCTAGGGCACATTTTTATATTGACTTCTTGAGACTACAAAGGGTTAGTTTAATTCATTTTGCTGTCACATTTTGTAATATTACTTCTTAAAATCTGCATACTAAAACTAAATCCTTCCCTTCCTTTTTTACCTCTAGATTACACAGTTGGATATGACAGTTCATGAACATAGGGGAGAAATGGAACAACAAATAATTCGATTAGAGTGCAATTTAGAGAAGTCAGAGTTAGAAATTAAGGAATGCAATAAACAGGTAATTCTTGCTGAAATTAAAAACCCAATTTCCTTAACAAAGTGCAGCTAATCCTGTGAGAAAGTCTGGTCCTGGGACACAGTAGCTGGCCAGGTTTAATGTAGAAGAGTAAAACTGGTTCCTTCTTATAGGGAGAAGAAAGAGAATACCCTAATAATGTATGAGCAAAAAGATGTTTGTCAATGATTTTTGTGAATTTTATGTTTGTCAATTAAAACTAAAAATTTTGCAGGAATATATCAGTATAAAAATGAAAAATATTTTTTACTTGATATGATACAGCTCCCAAACTGCTCTTTTAACCAAGGAAAGTGTTGACAAAATAAAATGAAAAATTGACAAGAGAATCCAAAGTCAAACTTAATACTGATGATATTTGTGAGTTTTGTTTGAGGTTGTGTTTGGGTTTTTTAATTGTTCTGATTTCAGTAAAATACCTGTTCTGATTTAACAGTATTTTCTGTTCAGATTGAGATCTTAGAGGAGAAACTCCAGCATTGTAAAGATGAGCTTCGTGAAAAAGAATTTGAATTGCTCCAGAGAGATCAAGAAATAAATCAGCTGAAGAAAAAAATTGAAAGAAAACAGAGCCTAGAAGCTCTTGAAAAGGTAAAATGCTCCTTGGATATGCAACAAATTATCAGTTTTTAATGCCATTACGGTAACTGCCTAAAAGGAACTTTTTAGAAGATTTTTTTTTTTAGAATAAGTGTCATTACTTCTCCCCAAGTAATTATATTTTATATCCCAGTGTTTGCTGAAACTTAAGCCCCTAAAGTTAAACCAGTTCAGTAATTTAAAAATTACAAATTTAATGGCACACTTAATTGTCTGCTTTGGGGAGAAATTTGAATATTGATTAGTAGCCCAATGGTCTGGCTATGGACATGGTCTTCCTTGAAATGTAATGAAACAATATGCTGTATGATGAGAGCTTCTTATGACTTACGTATCTATCTCGTGAAGATAATTGCATCAAAAGAGCATTGAGATCTAGCATAGAATCATAGAATGGTAGGGGTTGGAAGGGACCTCTAGAGATCTTCTAGTCCAACCCCCCTGCTAAAGCAGGTTAGCCTAGAGCAGGTTGCACAGGAATGCGTCCAGGTGGGTTTTGAATATTTCCAGAGAAGGAGACTCCACAGCCTCCCCGGGCAGCCTGTTCCAGTGCTCTGTCACCCTCACAGTAAAGAAGTTCTTCCTCACGTTCAGGTGGAACTTCCTGTGTTCCAGTTTGTGCCCATTGCCCCTTGTCCTGTCACTGGGCACCACTGAGAAGACAGAAATTTTTGGCATAGTGAATGGGAGCATACAGATAGAACAGAGAAGATAGCTAATTTTATTTTATGAATGATACAAATCTTTGGTTTGGGGCATGAATCAGTCACTACAAGTACAAATGCAATCTGAGATAAACAGGCTTTCTGCAGAAGTAAGTTCATGCAAAGGTGCTTGCCAGCTACAGGTAAACACCAAAACTGAAATGGCTCCTGCCATTTTGATTATGCTCCATTTGTGTGTTATTTCTTTCCCTAGGATAAGATATCTGAAAAGTCTTCTTTCTGTGTAGTCACCAAAGGTGTTTGCTCTGTGTTCCAGATCATGGGGGTTGGCTGTGTTGCAGCTGAATATGAAGGTCCTTTCACTGCAAATTAAAGCAATGTCAGCTCTTCCATCTTGATTTCTGTTAAAGGTTATTTATGACAGTAGAGAACAGGACAGTGCCTGCTGCTACCCTTCACACAGATCATGAACATATTTTCAGCTTTTCCCTAAGGCTTTGGGGATGATTCTGAACGAGAAGATTTCCTAGCTAGCCCCTGTACAACTGCTGACTAGACCCTTCCTTTCCAGACAAATTGCCTTGTTACTATTTTTGCTAAGGGACACCAGGTATGGGGAGGCCCAAGAATGTTAAAAGACTTTCAAAAAAGGCCTACTTCAGTCATGTTCCTTCAGAGACTTGGGATGAAGGAAATTAAATGTCAAGTTTATTTTTAGTGTAGTGAAGTAGATAAAACACTGGATTTCAGAAGCATTCTGCATAAAATATGGAATATATTGTAGAGGGTTTCTGGCTCCACTTAAAGTATGATACGGTTGCTGCTTTGTTTAAAAAATTGTGTATATTAACATCATGTAAGAAAACTTTCTCGATTAACACATTGCAGACTGACTGACCAGTCTTTCACAGAAACTTTATGTCCTAGTTTTAAAAACAAAATTACCTAATCTGAGGAAGAGGTGTGGGGGTGTGTGCGTGCGTGTGTTTTGCCCAGGTGTACCATCTGTTTCATTCTTTTTTCCCTTAATAAACTATCTTCCTTGCTTATTACATGAAATATATTAGTTCAGGAAGGGAGTTGTTAGATAGGGTTGCTTTCTGTCCTGGTCTACTCTGTCCTTTTGGGAGTTATGAAATAATCAGGTCACAGATTTTTCAGTTGAATTGTTCTTTGTTCTTACTCTGCTTTAATCTGCAGTGAAGATCCTGTAACAATACAGCACTCTGCTACCCTTAGAAGTTCCAAATAAAGGAACTGGAAATATCTTACTGAACATCCATAATGGCTTTTTAATTTTTCTGGGAAATTGAAGTAATTTCCTTTATTAAAAAAAAAAAACAAAACAAAACAAAACCAACAGATCTGACTTATAGCAAATTAATCTTTTGTGGCCACAGTTCCTTACTGAAATGAGAAATAAAATTGTGCGGAAAATAGTAAATAAGAAAAAATTAGTGCTTACAAAAATTATGTTTTTTTAAAAAGTAATTTTTACGATGTTTTTGTAGAAAGTATACATAATATAAAAATAATTAGATGTTATTGTAATAAGCTTTCATTCATTAGCTGTAAGCTTATTATGTGCTACTTACAGATGTCTGTACTCTATTTATAGCATTCCTCATAAAGAATAAGCATCTAGCTAAACATGAATAGATAAACATAATCACTTTTATATTTATCATTAACAGGAGTTATAGTATAATGTGATGTTATGAAATATTAGTGGCTGATATGGCTTCTGTTATGACACAGTACTAGCTAATGTAAACATAGCTGCTGTGTATCATGTACTAGAGAAACCATTTTGTTGGTCATCTAATACTCTGGTTTGCTTTTTTCAATAAATGAACTGTCAAATAATTAGGTCCAGCATGTAAGCCTGTTTGTCTTTTTTAAAGAGAGATGGGAAAAAAAAAGCTAAACCTCTAGAAATTAACAAAAAAACCCCACTCAACCCCGAACATACTGTGTTTGGCTGCTTTTATTTCTGTACACTACAGAAAATCCAGAATACTTACATTAATGTTGGTAAGATTTTCCTCACTTTGTATTGTTAGAAATCATAGGTTTTTTCCTCATATTACTTGATACCTTGATACTGTTGAGAGGGTTTTTACAAACACTTCCTGAATTGTTAGAAACATAAGTTGTTAGTAACTTAAACAAAATAATGCGGTTCCATGTGAAACCTTAAGCCTTATACAGAGGAGTCATTTCAAAAGACAGTGCTCCTTTGAACTGTACAAAATTTTTACAGGGATTTGCATATGAAGATTTCATCTCAAAATATTCTGCATATTTTTTTACTTATATGCTAGAACTTAATATATGTTGAAAAATTTGTGGATTACACTCATTTTGAAAGCAAATGCACTTTAGTTACAAGAGCAGTGAACAAAAATGCAGTAACTACAGTCTAGGAGGCAGAATTTGAGAAAAAAGCCATGTATTTGAGACCTGCAGCTAGTTTTCTTGAATTTGTAAGACAAATCTTAATAATGAAAAGTAACATCTTGGTACAAATGGGTTTAGATATGGGAAATTGAGTGCAGCTGTTTAAAGGAAGGTTCTGATCATAGATATTTTCTTTCAGGGACAAGAATTGTGAAGGAAGGAATGTTGCCCGTTGGACAAGCAGCAACCCAGAAATGCTGTTGCTGACAACATAATTGCATTCAAAGAGGAAATTTTAACATTGTATTTGTAAATAATGAATGTGGTTATTTGTACCGATGTGAGTGACAACCTGTTTATTTTTCCAAATGCTTTTGAGATTATTGCCTTGATATAACAACATCTTTATTTTTGAGAAATAAATTTTATTTTTTAAGTATCTTGAGTTGCAGGAATTAATTTCAGCTGTCATTTTTTTCCAAGGATTAAACAGTGTACTTGTGTTTCACAACTAACTTCTAATTAAGAGCACAATGATACCTTATTAACAATTTTTGTTTGGGAATATTTTGTCTTTTTTTTGTATACATACAATGTTGCAGACACAGTATCTTAGTAAAACCGACCTGTTTGTAAGATGTTTTAGTACACCAATTTGATCATAGACACTGGCGAAACCTGCTTGCTTTATTCCAAGCAGTATCTTTCAGATGCAGAGGGTGTGGGACAGGGCCATAAAGCTTGAACTTTTTTTTTCTCCAAACCAAGATCCATACAAAAATTACTGTTGATTAAAATGGCATCATAACTATGCATTCTAAAACACATTTATTTCCAGTTTTCTAAAAGTATGACACAATTTAGCTAGTACAAATGGCTAGTGGCCCCTGTTTCTAACACTTTTATACTTACATAAGCGTCAGAAACTGCAAATATGGTTGAGGTCTACATCTGAGTCTGAATAATGCAAACACGATAGATGCGCATTAAGACGTGGAATTCATACTTTAGAAAATCAAGTTAGTAAAGTTTTTTGTCATAAAACAGAGGAACAGAATTGAATGTATTGCAATTTAAAGGCCTAAGTTAAGTGTTTCATATATTAAAAAGGTTTGTTGGCCAAGACACACATCTGTTGTATTTCAGCAACTCTGCAAGTGGAAGTGTGCTAAACTCCTTGGGTAGTAGGTAGGTCTTTCACTTTTTATGCAAACACGTTCCACAAATGCAACCGTTCTACTTTAAGCAGTTATACAAAACCAGGCACCCATTTTGTCAAGAGACACTCATCTAAAGTATTTCTGCAGTTGCAGTTTTTTATTGTGCTATTATGAAAATTATGATGTAGCAAAAAAAACTGTTTACTTATGGAAATAAATATACTGTGTGTTTTAAATCAACCTATTTGTTTCTCTACATAATAGTAAATGAAAAACATTAGAATTAGTTTGACCAGTGTAATAACTGAAAAAAATTAAACTACTTTATTTTTTTTCTCTCTTTAGGCAGATTAATTTGCCTTCAGGCCAGAAATCTATGCATCAAATTTCAGACAGATTTTTTAAAGCAAAGGAACATGTAAGCCCTTCAAACCAGGATTTCAACTGAAAAAATTAACCAATCTGTAATTACAGTTGCATCACAACACTAGTGGAATCCTACTAATGCACTGTTGCATAAAGCCTCGCTTGCTCCTCCTACATGCACTAAATATAAATGTGCATGAGCAGCAAAAGCAATTTGCCTAATATATGCATCAGCTAAATAGCATTTGCACTAAAATTGTGTATCTGGATACTAATTTCTCTGTTAAAACTGTGGGTCAAACCTGATAAGTAGAATTAGAATTACACTTTCTCTAACTGTAGGTGGTGTCTTGCTATTTTGTTGCTTGCCTGAGAAGTTAATGATTCCACTTGTTATACTGTTCAAGTGAATTTATTTGTTTTGGAAAGGAGGGACATTTTTTTTCTAACATGATAATTTCAGTTAAATGTTTCTGTAGAGTCTTACTTTTCTTGAATTGCTGACCGATTTACATCTAAGCAAATCCTGGAATGCAATCCTGGAACACTAAGTTCATTCTTCTGAACTGCATTGCATTAACATGGGGTTCTGAATCTTGAAAAACATTTTTCATTGTATAATGGCATTGTAATTAGCTGAATGCTGTTCAGAAGGCTAATTGTTTATTAAGGTGATTCTTCTGTCACTCAGAATGGGTTCTAAATTTCACAAGAGACTGACTTTCTGGATGTAGTATGCCTACAGTTACTGTATGTTAAACACAAATTGCACCAAATTGCCAGTTGAAATGTCCGTCTGTTTAATTCAGAGTTTATATGCAAAGTAAGTGGAATGTTTTCTCCAAAACTAAAGCTGAGTCAGTCAGACAACAGTTCTGACTTTTTTTTTAATTTTTTTTTTTCATCTTGTCAGTTGGAGAAAAGAAAATGTTCAGAGAGATTTCAGTGTTAGCAAGGATGTAGTGAAGCTTTTCGTCTTCCTGGCTGTTCTCCACTGCTGGCGTACTTGCTTACTTTCTCTGTTCTTGGTTGGGAACAGCGCCAGCAAGAAATCTGAAGAATCTTTCTAAACAACTTTTCTCTTTCCAACTCCTCGTTGCATTTTTCAGTTTACTTTTTCTGTAAAGCCTCTTAGGACTCTTATAATAGTAAGGCATCAGGGAAGAAATCCATTTGTCATTCTGTTGCAAAAGAACGAGGAGGGTGCTGAAAATGTAGAAGTCTGAACACCTTTACCAGAGGGATCCCGTTTTGGGTGCAGTTTACTTTCCATAGGCATGAGTGGAGAAATTGACGCTGCAGACTGGCTGTAATTGTGGCAAGGCTTTTCCTGCCAGTAGTATGCAAACTGGTTATTCCACTATTACATGTGTGTAGCTTACAAATGTCTTATTTTAAAGATTAATAAAATTTTGTATTAAATATAGCCCATGTTGATAATGCAGATTATATGCTCGTGCAGGAGCATGTGCTTCTGGTTTTGTCTAGTTGGGGATTATCCCTTAATCACGCAGGGTTCAGGTGTGCATTTTCAGATTTGTTGATTCAGTAAAGCTGGAGATAGCATTAAAGGCCAGTGACATTATACTGTAGCTACATTTAGGTTGTTGCTTCTCTGAACAAGAGCTCTTGCTTGAACCACCCAGTGAAAAGAATGGCAAGAAGAAATGTCCTCATTACAGGTTGCTCCTCAGGAATTGGACTGGCGTTAGCTGTAAAAATGGCAAATGATGAACAGAAAAGATTTAAAGGTAACAATGGATCTGTTATTTATCTTTATAAAAATATATTCTTCGAGGCAGTACTATTCTTGTCTCTGATTTAACAGGTGATTGTAATCAACTTGGTGACTTGTTTCTTGTTGGTTTCTCCCTTCCTACTGTCAAGAAAATACAATACAGTGAAAATATACTGCTTTGTGTAAGCAGAAGGTATTTCGTACCTCTATTGAAGCTGAACAGCTACTTGAACTGAATACTTCTTTAAAAAGAAAAAGACAGTAGTATAAAACCAAATAGCTGAAAATGTCTGTAGTATGCTATCTTGGCTATACATTCACAGTTGCAGTTAGCTTTGCTTCTGGCTACTAAAATCTTTGTTGAATGAAGCGTACGTGCCCATTTGAGGACCAAAGAAATGAATTTAGGAAAACAGTTCTTAAATTTGCAATTTTTTCCTTAAAGCATGTTTTATTATTCCAACCCTGTGTAGGCATAAGAGGGTGAACAAAGTGGCTAGGATTTGTCCTTCTGCCGCAAAAATTTGCTATGATTGAAAGTGGATGGCAAAGTGAATGTAGCAATCTGTGGTAATTCAGTTTCTCACACTCATGGTATTTTAGTGCTGACTAGATAAATATTCATAGTTTTGGGGGTAATTAGGCCACAATAATGATAAAACTAATTTCTACTTTGAGAAGTAGCTAAGGAAGCATCTGTCTTCCACTTTTTAATAAAAATATGGTTGTTCTGCTAAACATGTTGATAGTTATTTAAAAACAAAATCTGGAATGCAAAATTAGGTTTTAGGTACCTAACAATTATTCAGTGGCATAACTTGATACCCAGTATTTAAAGTTCTGGTGATAATACGATCTTCCTACACTGCATGCTCTTCATTTTGCATAGCAGTTTAATTCTCCTTTTGAATTTCTTAAAAGATTTCAGAACCCAGCTCTGGGAAATCAGTGACAATATATGTTGAAAATAGATTCTTCCTACTTTAAGTTTTTATTTGGGTTCTATCACTGATACTTAAGGTATGGATGTGAAAGCAATACTCTTTAATACTTCTCAGTAAGAGTGCTACAGGAAAGGTTTTATTTCTGGTAACTGTTGCTTCTGGTGTGTTGCAGTGTATGCCACAATGCGGAATCTGGCCAAGAAAGAGCCACTTGAGGAGGCTGCAGGTTGCACGCTGGGCAAAACCCTCGAAATTAAACAACTGGATGTCTGTGATGAACGGTCTATTAAAACTTGTGTGAATAGTATCCCTGACAGAAGGATTGATGTCCTAGGCAAGTGTAGGATGTGTATGCTATGAACAGATACCAATTTTCTATTTCACAAACTCCAAATACGCTGGAGAAGTTTCAGTATTTTTTACACGATCAAAGGAATAATAATTATATAGTGTATTCTTTTCTAGATTCTTAAGGCTTCATGCAGACATGAGTGGAGTAAATCCCACCATGCTTCTATGAAGTAGGAAAGCTTGTTTTCCCTGTTCACAAAGGAGAAACTTGATCACAGAGGAGTGTCTTGGATAGGATGATACAGTTTTTAGTAAACATGAGAACTTTTGCCGAAATTGGCATCTTCATGTACAAGACTTCCTGCCCTATCAATGAAGCATAGCCCTACTTATAATGAAGGCAACAGCTCTCTGTACTAAGAAAGCAATAGCATTTGGGAATTATCGAGTAAAAGAACAAATGCAAAGAAAGTACGAGTACTTTCATTTTATATTGAGAATTGTAATTGTACTTTACAAATCATTCAATAAGAAGTGCTTTCATACTGTTTTGCTAAAAATAAATATTAATATTTTAGTAAGATGGAAGTTGCTGACACCACCAACTATTAAATCTTCTCTAATGGAAAATTATAGACTTGCCTTTATTTTGATTATTAAAGCACTGCTTAACAAGCTGCTTCTGCAAACTATATTATACTCTAATTTGACATACTAGTTGTAGTGCAGAATGCCAGTTCTATCAATCATTCCCCACTTGTAAATATCCAAGAGGTAAATAAAAATCAATGGAAGTGTGTGGGTTTGGGGTTGGTTCTTTTTAACCCTTGAAGATGTGAATGTTAAGAAAACAAAAAACAGATCAAAATATGGCCTGGTCTATCACCTTAGGATTTCTGTTCATTCCTGTGGGTATTGACTGTAGCCTCTAATTCTTAGTATTCAATTATAAGCAAATATAGATAACTTTTTGGCTCATTTTCCTGTAATCCTTTTGTAATTTAAAGAAAAAGGACTAATCAGAAATAAATTAGTTAAAATGTAAAGTACCAGATAATTTGAATTGGATTAAAAGCATAATTAAAAAGAAAAAAATATGGAAATGTCAAGTGTATTTGCAAAGCTTTAGTGACAGAATAACATCTTTTTAATCCTTTCTTTAAGGATTATTTAACGGTCATTTAATCCTTAATCCTCATTTTACTTTCAAATGCATTCTAGTAAAGATTACAAGTTAATGTTTAGGGAGGTTGTTGCTCACTGTTGTCTTCCATTTTGTGCAGTTAGCAACGCTGGAATGGGACTTATTGGACCTATTGAATGTCAGACCATAGATGAAATGAAAACTGTGATGGATACCAACTTCTTTGGACTGGTTCGACTCCTGAAGGAGATTTTGCCTGACATGAAGAGGAGAAAGAGCGGGCATATAGTTATAATAAGCAGTGTTATGGGAATACAAGGCAAAGTTGATTTTTTTCGTTTTGTTTTTGTTCGAACTAAGAGTTCAGCATTCAAAATCTAGAAGAAAAAAAGAAGTAGGAGCTAGCATATCTAATTGTGCTTTGTAATGCTGAAATTCCAGCTAATAAAAAGGACAGTACTTAGACCTGATGGGTTTTATGCATCTCGGTAGTACGTTACTACACAAATACTCTCAAGACATTTTAACAACAAAACCTGCAGACCTGCAGAGTGAATTATTCTTTTTGTTTGAACTCAAACTAATTATTTTATTTAATTTTTTAAAATTTCATTACTTTATTTTTATGAAAAATGGGACTTAGCATTACTTCTCTTTCCTATTGGAAAAGATTATGGGGACAGGCAAGCATGCTTATGACACTCTGCACAATAATACTGGAATAAAATCCCATCATGTCCCGGACAATTGTACCACCTTATTGTAAAGTTTCTCCTCTCATAAAACTCGAGTCCAGTTTTAGAGGCAGATAATGGTGTTCTTGCTCTTGTGTTGCGTATGGTCTAGCTGTATTTGTTTCAATTATTACAGCAGTGGTTGATCCTACCTGGATTATTCTGGTGAGCAAGAGTCCTAGGTCAAATTGCAAGAGTTGTTATTGTTTAATACAATACTTAGCGTCCACCTAAATGGATTGATATAGTGCTTTTTCTAAATCACTCATCAGTATCCAAGCTGGATCTCTTGCATAATCGTATTTCCTGCACTGCACTCAGCTTCTATGTTCATCTACAGCTTATTAAAGTCTTGCTTGATAAATAATGCAGATGGTACTGTATGTACAGACACTTCCATATCTTAGACTACAAAATATTTAATATCATCTAAAGAGATCACACCATCAGCTAGGAGGAGGAAAAGCATTAGTCAAGTATCCTTTCCTAGAATGAGCAATTTTGAGAACATAGGTGAAGAATCAATATTTAGATTCAGTATACACAAGGATTTTCCTAATGTTTTCCCAGCAAGACTGTAGAAGTTTTGGGAAAATACAAGAGTTTAAAAACCTAAACTATTAGTATGTTGAATGCAATCACATTCTCAGGATGTTTTCTTTGTACCATCAGGTATCTTATTTAATGATGTTTATGCTGCATCTAAGTTCGCTGTGGAAGGATTCTGCGAAAGTTTAGCTATACAAGCACTCAAGTTCAAACTGCAGTAAGTATCGGTGTAACTATATTTTAGTTTTAAATATACTCAGAGCTAGCAAACAAATTCTTAAAGTTTGCTGCTATCTAGGAGGAACAGATTGAGGAACCCGTGGAAATCATACATCACAAAAGGCATAGGAATGTCCACATTCTTCACACTACATAAGCAAATAAAAACAGTTAAAGGCTGTTCAGCTTTGGATAAAATATAATTCATGTAACACTTCTGAAAACAGATTGTTGCACACGTTATCGTAGGAATAAAATTATAATATCAACCTGTAATATTTTTGTTTAGAAAGGATAAAAGACTTCTTAGGTAATTCACAGATTAAAAAAATACAAGGGCTCATCACAAGTGGAAAACCATCAGAACGGAACACAGGGCGGGATACCTATAATGACAGGAGGTGGGACGAAAATGAGAATAATACGGTGTGCTATTTCTTAATGTTTAAGACAGTATTTAAGACAATGGTCCTGTTCGTCTGTGGGACTTTCAGGTTTGATGTGTCACGTGTATATTCACATTCATGTAATTCCGCTACTATTCTTTGTGTGAAGTCCAACAATTTATAAATACCCATTGCATCTCTGTGCCTAAGCTTTTAGCCCTTGTGCTTGGGAGAAGAGACAGCTGCTGTTGTGGGATTTCAGAGACAGAGAGGCATCCAAACTGTGATTTTGCATACTGCTCTGAAAAGTTTGGAGGCATTTAGAATAAATATGTTGTAATTATCCACAGGATATACCAGAATTCGTAATAAGATTTCAGCAAAAGGAGGTTAAAAAGAGAAAATAGAAGGGGAAAAGTTCAAGGTCCAGTGTGACGAGACAAGAGAAAAAGCTTCCAGCAGCAGCTGGAATTCTGCTGTCAAGGTCAATAGCTTGATTTAGTTCTAAAGAAAAAACTTGATCAGAACTCAAGTTTAGGAAGGGGCCCTATCCCAAAGAGTGTTTTGATAAACATATTGGCTGGGAGAAATTACTGCCTGAGAAAAGAACTAGGAAAGAAATGACCAGTAACTGTATTTCAGTGATTCACTATACTATGCAACTAAGCAAAATAAAATGTCCCCGATTTGGCAGCAGCCAAAATCTGTCCACCCACAGTGAAGTTATCTATATTGCATTTTATTATAATGTTGTGGAGGGATCTTGAATTACGTAACACTGACGGCTTGACAAAGAAAATCCATGTCTGAACAATTCCCCCATCTCTTTCAGCTACTTCTAGTATTGTCACGGGAAAGCTGTAACAAAGAAATTATGTCCAGAAAGTAATGAATTTTGTTATCATCCTTTAATTATTTTTCTTAGTATTTGATAAGTTCTTGTGACAAATCATTAGATTCCACAGCTGTGAGACAGCAGGCAATAACTGCACTCACTTCTGCCGTGAATTAAGTTACAGCACTTCACTGAAATTTAAGCGATGTAGATTGCTGCTGCTACATGTGGATAGGTAGGAGCATGACAGCAATGCTGTGGTATGGATTGCCTTTACAGAATGGACTCTTTAATACTGCTTGCTAACATGCGCTCACAGCACAACTCTTCAAATCCTTTTTTTGAGAAAGAGAGGTGTACTTCCCACAGAGGATAGTCAATAACCAGTATATCGTTGCTTTTTGAACAGGTTAAGTTTGATTGAACCAGGCCCAGTGGTTACAGAGTTTGAAAGAAAAGTGTTTGAATATGGAATGAAAATGGATCTTTCAGCTGCAGATAAAGAAACAGCTGAGATGTTTACTAATATTTACCTTAAAAATTACAAACAAATTTTCCAGAGCCTGGGACAAAGCGCTGAAGATGTTGCAGAGGTAACTCATCAACATACTCCATTGGGTTTTTTTTCTTTGTAATTTATGAATGCACTGGTCAGTTGGCAGGGGTTTTCTGGTAGAAGCATTAGATTTAATTAAATGTAGTTTACACAATTCAAAATTATTTTTAAAAACTCAAGAGAATCTCAAGAGTTTTAAACAAAACCCTTTAGCACATTAAAAGAATGTTCATTTTGAAGTATTGAAGACAACTATGAATTGTAATTTACATACCACTGAGGTATTAGATGCACTTATACATCATCTGGTGGAGTCTGAGCAGTGTTACTGTACATCTACACAGGGTTCCCACCATTGGTTAAAGCCGCCCTCCTCTCCATCTCGGTAGTAGTCCTTCTGCTAATGTGAAGTTCACTCAGCTACCCCAGACCACCAAGGCACAATAGAAGATACATGGATGTAGTTTCTGGTGCTTGGGGCTTCTTTCAGGAAGACGAGTTTAGGCAAGCTGCGGACAGGGCAATGATTTCAGGTGATTACTGCTAAGGAACAGCTTCAGTGTCAACTGAAGGTTCCCAGAGCTTGCTGCAAAGTGCACCATGCCAATCCTTTCCTAGTGAACTGTAAAAGAAAGGATCTACCTATTGTGGGCATATAGGCATTGTTTTGGAGGACTTCAGGATACTTAGGTGTAATGTGCTATGACCATGGTATAGATAAACAGAAATAGGACTAAGAATAAATAAGAAGTACTTCTTATGGCCTTAAAAATTTTTTAAGAAAAATTTCTAATGAAATTCTAATAAAACTACATACAGGGTTTTACATAGTTGTAGTACTTTATTCTTCCACTTTTCCTCTGCTTAACTGAAAATGATGTTTTTACTTTATTATTTTGGTAAAGTGTCTTTAACATTTCTATTTCTCATTCTTGACAGCACACAGTAAAGATAATTCTTGCAGAAAATCCACCTTTTCGCCATCAGACCAACACGTTGTATACTCCAATGACAACTCTGAAATATGCAGATCCAAATGGAGATCTACCCATTGATATATTCTACAAAATGGTTTTTCATCATGACAAGATCTTCAGTGCAAGTCTTAACTTTATCAAACTGCTACGGTGGAGAAGTAGAAAGAGCTTTGACCTGGAAAAACCCTCAGAATAAGTATGAGATTACATAGTGCAAATTGGAACTACTTGTTGTAGCTACTCATAATGTGGGATGTTGTGATTCAAATGCCTTTGCTCTGTAATTGTGAAAAGGCATTCGGGATGTTTGAGCTTAGCGAAGATATTCCCCTTAATGCGTTTATCCTGAACTTTACAGTTTTGAGAACCTTGAAATTAAAATCCTCGAACTATAGGTTTATGCTGTGTGGTGTTTGCTTTTTACAGAGATCTCCTGTCATGGGAACATGAACATTGACTGATACTTGTGTAGTCAACATTAACCCAATCCGCTTCACTTACTAGAATACAATACATACTAAGATGTGTATCTTATGTAAATTATTTAGATTCATATCATTTAAATGTTCTATCTTTTTACTTAATAGAATAGAATTAGTATGGTAATCCTTCAATCACAAGCATTCTCATTTTCAGAAATCAGGTCTGTTTACCACGAACATTGAAGACTCTTATCAACCTTAAAATGTCACAACTAGAATATTTGTTATTCATATATATGTTATAATATTCTGAATGCTTCCTTTATATGCAATTGTTACTGGCATATTACACATAGCAGAAAATAAAATGTTTTTTAAAAGCATCTTAAAGTATCTTCTTACTGTCTGTTATTTTGCAAAAATAACAAAATATTATCAGTAAGAAGTAAATCCCTTAAATCCATTAAATGCCTTCAGTGCCTTGAGTGGCTGAAGCTGAGCTACACGCTCTCCTTTTCCAAGCTATCTTAGTAAGTACATATTAAACCAAAATTCTGGCATGGGGAGAAGGTCTTTTCCCTCTCTTTCTCTCAGCCTAGTCCTACAGGTCAGCTGAGGTTAAGCTGGGGTTGGGGGTGAAGCGCAGTTCCTGCATGGCATTCTTACTCTCGGACTTCCAGCCTTGCCTTGGTGCTGCCCCAGGCTGAGCCAAAGCCCTAGTGCCCCTCGGGCCTCCAGGCTGCAGTTTCTCAGCATGTTCCTGCAGCAGTCCTTGTTGCACTCAGCACCCAGCTGGAGCTTGCTGGGGATACAGGAACTGACTTTCTCTTTCCCTCAGTACTTTCTATCTAAGCCTAAATCCAACTCTGAGCTGGGACTTGCAGTGGCCCAGCCCTGCCCTGCCCTGCCTTCTCTCCCCAAAGGCTAGCAGCAGGCGCTGCGTAGGCAGCTCCTACAGGTACCAAGCACATGGAGGCCTCCTCTATGTTCCATTTGTAACTCGCCTCCTTCTCCAAAACACTGGGTTTATGCTTGCACCCCAGCATCAGCATGTGCATGGGGCAGAGGTGGGAATAGCAGCTAGGCTGCACATGGGAAGGCAGGAATTAACCAATGGTAGAGTGCTGTGGGGGCTGAGGGAGGGTGGCCACTCGCCTGCCTGCACCGTGGGGTACAGCCAGAACGACCCCGCCGGCGCCCCTTCAGGGTCAGAGTTCAGTGCCGGGTTACGGTTGGCACAGAGACAGCAAAGAGCAAGGCCTGTCAGCAGCGAGGGCTGGGGCATCTCGGCATCGCGTTGGTGGGATTGTCTCTGGCGTGTAGCACGGGGCTGGACGTCTTCAGCGTTTTTCCTTTGCAGCACGAACAAGCGAAGTGCTACAACGACCACAGATTATAACGGCCCTTCCACAGCCGCCAGCGTGGTGCGCTTAGTTTTGTTTCTCACAACCCTTATGCTCTTTATGAAGTGGATGAACACAGAAAACACAGCCTCACTGACAGATCCCGAGTAAACCCAGCAACGACTGCGCCCCGTGGATGAACCACGTGCGAGGAGCCGAGCGTGCCGAGGGCATGAAATCCCCTGCTACCGCGGAGTTCGAGGGGAGGGGCGGGCACGGAGAGCACAAAGGAGACCTCGGGCCCAGCTGGACCCAGGTGCCCGCGCGGAGCCCACGGCCCGACAGCCACGGACGCCTCGCGCCACCCGCCCGCGGCGCCGCCTCACGGGCCGCGCGCCGCCAGCCCTTCCAGCGCTCCCCGGGCGGGAGGGGGCAGGCGGCGGAAGCGTGCTTCGGCTTCCGGCGGAAGCGACGTCCCTCGCAGGTCGAGCCCGTAGTCANTCGCCGGCTCCCCGCGCGCTGGAGCCCCGCGCGGGAGCTGAGCGCCTCCCGGGGAGCGAGCGGCAGCCAGGATGGCCTCGTCGTCGGGCAACGACGACGACCTCACCATCCCTAGGGCTGCCATCAACAAGATGATCAAAGAAACGCTCCCCAACGTCCGCGTGGCAAACGATGCCCGGGAGCTGGTGGTAAACTGCTGCACTGAATTCATCCACCTCATCTCCTCCGAGGCCAACGAGATCTGCAACAAATCGGAGAAGAAAACCATTTCCCCGGAGCATGTCATACAAGGTAAGCCTCCAGAGGCGGTGTGCTTCTGCCCGGTACGCCGTGGGCCGTTCAGGCTCTGAGCCGCTCACAGGAGAGGCTGTTAGGACTTTTTCCTGTGTGACTTCTTGTAGCTATGCGAAAGACAAAAGGCAGGAGTCTTGTAAGGGTGTGGAGGAAAAGTATGTGTTGTCTGGCCTGTCAGTCACCTTGCAAGGGGAGGTTGTCTTTGTGTGGTGAGAGTGACTGTTGAGTGTGCTCAGGACCAGCTCTCCTTTTGTGGTTTGGAGAGGTCCGTGATGCTTTGAGTGAAGTCACCAATTCCATTTGTGTTTTTCGGACCTGTGAAACGAGGTCTGTTTTTTCGAATGTTTGTGCAGATTCCTTTTACGGCGTGGTTTAAGATCCTGAACTTAATAAATGTCTTTTTGATTGGGTACATGGGCCCCAGGCTTTAATCCAGAGTCGTCCTCTCTGGATCCTGTGAAGAGTAGAATATTCCTCTAGGACTGTCCTTAGAGTCTGATTGTTTAAAATTGTTTGTATCTGTTGTAGAAAGCATTTAAATGTGACCTATGCCCTTGCATTTTTTTCTGCTGTTGATTTCCACTTCCACTTGCTTAAATAAAAGGAGAGTTCTCTCTCTGCCTCTCGTTTGCTTTTCTTTAAATTCTGCCACAAACAGGGAGTTCCCTTGCCTCATCCTTAAGTCTGCAACCAACATCGGTCAGGAATTGTTCGCTTTGCTGCTTAAGCAAAGGTTGATACCAGTGTTTGCTGCAAACAGATTTATAGCAGTAATAGTGAAAGAGTACTTTATTTTGCTGCCTGGTAGAGATACAAACAGTAGCTATTGTAGTAGAGCTGTTTTCAGGACCGTGATGGTATTGAGTTAGTTTAAAAAATGTTACCTTTTTTTGCTAATGATTCTGTTTGAAACAAAAAACCTACCAATTCCTTTGGATTATATCAATTTAATCACCAGAAGAGTTAAAAGTGCTTGATTGGATTATGAATGGCAAAAGAAAATACGTAGCATGTGGGAGCTCTAATGTTAAAAAAAAATACATGTAAATCTGGAAGTTTAGTAAGGCAATTCCATCACAGAAGTTCAGTATGTAAAGGGTAAAAACTTGTGCTTGCACCTGGAAGCATACACTGGGTATGATGCTTCCAAATACGTGGATGGTTTCTTAAAGTGACCGCCAAAATGTTTGAACTCAGTTCTTAACACAGGAATAGATGTGATCTTTAAGGTTGAGGTCAATAAAAAATTCATGTATGAAAGTGTTTTTTTACCCAGTATTGGTGGTCCTTAGAAAAGATTTCACCTGTTGCTGCCCTAAGGTTAGTCTGTTTTTTTTTTAAAAAACAAATTGAGACCAAAATGTGTGTGTATGTGTGTGTACCCACACATGCGTGTGTGTATCATCAGCAGGTGGCCCCAAACAAAGTGTTTCGCCGAGTTATGTGTCTTCGTGTTACCAGATTTTAGAATCAGGAGAAATTATTTTCAGATCAGATGTGTACTTTTTGGTCAGATATTGCTAAGGAAAACTTTGGAGATGAATCCATTTTTCTAATGTTGTAGAGATGGAAGAAGATGTTCTTGGATTTTCTGCTGCCCTTGTCTTTAGGGAGGTGTATGTGCTTTTAGCTTCTTCCAGATGCTGGTCAGTTGGCAGATGTTCCCTCTGTGAGGTACGAGGGTTTAGATCGTCAATTTTGGAAACAGTGGCTATGTGTGTATAGGCATAGCATTTCAGCATTTTCATCCATCTTCATACATTCTAGATATCGGCTATGTTGAGTGCCTCTTAATGTAGTTCCATGACAATGATGCTAACAAATTAAGTATTTGAAATATGTTTGTTGTGGTCATCCAGGTATCTTGTTCCTTTTAAATGCTTAAACCAGTTCATTTAGAAGTAAAATGAGGCTAATCACCATCACATCACACCTGGTCCAGTCTAAACACAGGCTGCCAAGAGGAATCTTTTTGTACCCTCCATAGAGCTGGATCTAGCAAGTGCTGATCCAATTGACCCAGTCACTTTTTGAGACTCTAGGGAGAAGCACAGTTTTCTGTCAGGCGAGTTTGCTGATCTGACTGTTCCTGTAAACAAGATGTTACTAGATTGGAAGCAAGAAGCACGAAGGTTGTTTCTGGGAGGCAGGGGAAAGAGACACTCTGTAGTTGGTGACACCCTGCCTTTGGGCTGTATTAGAGGTAGTGTGAAACTGCACATTGTCGTTGTACTTCGGTGTTTGGCAGCAGTGGTGCTTAAGACAGCCTTCCTTTGCTGCACTATTAAAATGATTGTGTGGCCACGTGCTGAGCTCTAGAACTCTTTCCCCTTACGACTGGGTTGTAATCCCTGCTGTGTTTCATTTTGTGGTAGCACAAACGCTTGAGTAGCACAGTGCTGTGAACATCATAGCACAGTGCTGTGAACATCGTAGGGAAAGGAAAGCAGAGGCTTCTTGCATGCCATGAGAGATCTGATTTGGTAGAAGTACTCAGACTATGCTAAGCACTCACTGCTATCGATAAAAGACAAAGCAGCTTCCCTGGAGAGTACCCAAAAGCATCAAGGCTATGTAATAGTTGTAAGTGGAGATAGTCTCCATGTTTATTGTTGAATCCCGCCGCTAGGAACCAAGGTGTGAGTCTGAGACTCAGTAAGCAAATGGGTATCCTTCCACCGTGGAAAAGAAAATAGCCTCATTTGATAGTTAAGCAAGGCATGACAGAGCACGCTTTTTATGAGAAATGAAATATCTGTTGAATTCTGAAAATGGTGAGATGTTACATTGCAGTTTTTATGAAGTTGATTACTATGATTACATTGTCTACATAGAACTGTTGTGCAGTAAGGTGGGCTGTGGATTGATGGCAAATCCTGTAGCTTCTTTTTATGGACTGGTAGCTTACTGGCAGTGCTTATGTTAGGATTTAATATTAAAAACTGTTAATATTTGGGATTTTACTTTGGAAGTTAGTTTTCTTTGAAATGAGCATAAAAACTTAAAAATATCAGATATGAATGACCTGATAGTATAAAAACCAAATGTAGAATTAATTATGCTTAACTGATTAGTCAGAGATCTGCACCTTTGTGCAGTGTTTTAAGAGTGGGAGGAAACTGGGGATAGTTATGATTTTGTGTTTGTAAATATGAGAAGGCTTAAAGATGCTGTGTCTTGGAATTCAGTTGTTTAAATTTTATGTGATCATTCTAACCTCGGTAAGATACCGAATTTTCAACAGTCTGGGTAGACAGAAAAACTGAGTTTGGTGGAACAGTAGCTCAGCTAAAGTAGTAATTGCTTGTCCCATGTTTTAGCACCATGCTGGTATAAAGGGATTCATATTCCTTCCATGCATGTCTTCCGTAAAGCCTTGACATGTTTCAAGAAGATAGTAAATTTATTAAGTCATTTCACAGCCAGCAGAATTTTGATGCACTAGATTGATGGTACATATATGGTTCTTCATAGCTTTATTATGTTGAACAATTGTGCAAACCTGTCTTGGTTATATCACATGTTTTCTCTTGGATTTTTTTTTTACTGTGCTATATTCAATACGTGACTGTAAGTTCTTTCCATTAATTTATTCTCTCTTAAGGGCCATTTAAAACTTCTGTAAAAACGAATCTTGCTGTTGACTTCAGATTGGGCAGTTGTTCATACTCTGATGCAGTGATTGCTGACACGGTGGATGTTCTTCTGACTAACACCTATGTATTTGCTATGATGGTTTGTCTTAGTGATGTTGGACTTGCAGAGTTCTTAAAATGTTCTGCTTCAGTTAAAGAAAAGCTGTGTATACTGTTTAGATTTTAAAACTGAGTTCTTAAATATTTATAGGCTACTTAGCTAACCAGTTCTGGACCATGAGATGTGGACTTGACTCCTGTCTGCTGAGGCTGGGTTATCATCCTGGTTTTGGCTGGGGTGGTTCAGGCTGGGATAGAACTAATTTTCTTCGTAGTAGCTAGAATAGCACTATGTTTTTGCTTTAGTATAAGGTTTGGTATGAGAAGAATGTTGATAGTACACTGATGTTTTTAGCTGTTGCTAAGAGATCAAGGACCCCATGTTTTGCTAATGTGCGGGTACACAAGAAGCTGGAAGGGAGTATAACCAGAACAATGGATCCAAACTGGCCAATGGAGTATTCCATATCATGTTATGTCATGCTCGGAATATAGATTAGAGCAGGCCTGGAGATCACTCTTGCTCATCTGGGGTTGCAGTTTCGGGATTTCTCTCCTCCTCTGGAATTGCTAGCCGGGAACAAGCTGGGCCTTGGTCTGTGGGTGGTGAGCGATTGCATTGTGCATCACTCGGTTGTGTATTCTATTATTACTATTATTATTATTACTACTATTATTTCGTTTACTGTTATCACTATTATTTCATTTTACTTGAATTATTAAATTGCTTTTATGTTGACCTACAAGTCTCCTTACCCTTGCCCCTCCAATTCTCTTCCCCATTCCCTGGTGTGGCAGGAGGGTGAGTGAGAGACTGTGGTATTTAGTGGCCTGCTGGGTTAAACCATGACAATTAAGCAAGTTTCTGAAGGTATTTGGTAATTCTCATAGAAACTGTGGGTGAATTGGAAAAACGTTTCCAGTGCCTGTGTGTGGGCTGAGGCTGAACTGGCATACTGGCTCTGAAGTAATTTGATTAAATCAGTTTGTCTTTGAACTTTATTTTTGCTGAGAAATAGGTGTTATGTAAATTCATTTGTCACATGTTATCTGTTAAAGGAATGGTAGTCCTGCATGACTGAACAGCTGCACTGTACTGCCCTATTGAAGACAGTCTGTTAATTGTCTCCTTGAGTACAGGCTGGATCTGAAAACCTACAGAATGCCTTTGGGTTATTGTCTAGGTGTATCATACAAAGGCATGCTGCTGTAAGTATGGGTAGGAAGAGGTTGCTTACAAAACTAACATTAGAATATAGTCGGAGTTAGTGTAACTAAGAGGTTGTTGATGTTTGCTGCTGTGCAGTTTCTTTAAGTGCGATTTCTTGAACAGCTTGTGACGTAACATTTTGTCTTTATTTCAACCTTAAACCAACTATCATTGAGGAAAGGAAAACTCTGATTCCTGTAAATACTGGAATTGAACCAGGTGTTTTATTAAACTGAGACTTGTTTCTAGTATAGTTGGTGTTTATGTGATATTTTTACCATATTCTGTAATAGGTTTGACTTCAGGGTGTGTGTATATGTGGAGGCATACCGTAGTACATGGTGAATCAGGAATCAGAGTGGGCCTTTTGTCACATGTTCTACCTGTTTTTTTATAATCCTTCCTGTTACTTTTGCATTCTTTAAAAAAATTTATCATTGCAGGGTGTAGCTGCATTTCAGATTTCTTTGGGCAGATAAAAGTGCAGAGTTTTAGTTTCTGAATACACTTTCATGAGGAGATAAAGAAAAAAGGTTTCTGTTGAAAAATAAAGCAGTGAAGAGCTTATACATAATTTTGTATAATGTTATATGTGTAAACGGTGCATTTTTAGCTTCTTGGTACTTGAAACGTGAATTTAGATGTTGAGAGACAAAAGTTAAAATTCATACATCTTAGGTGGTACTGTTTCTGTCTTAACAAAAGATTTGTGATCATTTTACATGCATTATTTTTTGTCTGGTGTAGGTTGCTAATTTACCTTCTACTGAAGACTTGCGACAAAACTGGAAAGATAGAATTCCAGAGAGATTACAGGTTAACAATTCAGATAGGAAAGACTTTAGTTGTATAAATTGTGCTTGATTCTGATGTGTAGAAGATAGGAGAAAGATGTCTTTTGAAGAATGATACCTATCTCTAGCAAAATGTATCTGAAAGCTTTGAATCCTCTGCAAGTACAGACTACTTGGGTTGTGCTTAACTAACTAATTTTCCTAGCCTGAAAACATACACTCTTAAATGGCATAGGAGAAGAGACAGGAAAAATAGCTGTCGGATCTTCTTATGAATGCAGATTTTTATCACCAGATGACAGAAAAGTGAACAAACTTTTAACTTTTTTTTAAAATCTTTGAAATAAGCAAATCTATATCTATTATCAAAAACTCTGTAAAAGATGAACAATGTGTTTTCTTTCTTTCTTTCTTTCTTTCTTTCTTTCTTTCCAGCACTAGAAAGTTTGGGGTTTGGCTCCTATATCAGTGAAGTAAAAGAAGTCTTACAAGAATGCAAAACAGTAGCACTAAAGAGAAGAAAGGCCAATTCACGCTTGGAGAACCTTGGCATTCCGGAAGAAGAGCTTCTAAGGCAGCAACAGGAATTATTTGCAAAAGTAAGTGAAGCAACACTTGTGCTGATGAGATTGGAATAATTAATGCTGTGTGTCTAGTGCTACAAAAACATGTGCACACCTCAAGAAGTATCCCCTTCCTTGTGAATTGCTGTGGCATCTAAGATGCTGTTGACCTTGACCTGTTTGAATTGGGGTAGGTAAAGTCAACAAATAAGATGCCTCTACTTGTTACTTCTGTGATCTGACGTATAGAATTTTGTATATAAACAAATTTTATCCTCTATCTTCAAAAAGCATGCATTTTTGCTGCTGCTTAGGTATTTCCATTCTACTGTAGAGAAAAGGTGAAGAATTACTTGACCGGGGAAATAAAATCATGACAGCTGGTGTTCTAGGGAATTACCAGTTTTGATGCATTAAAAAGTGAAAATATCTTTTCTATTTCTGTCCATCAGCGCACAACTGTTATTTCTTAGGCTTTGAAGGAAACATTTAATCGTACAAAATTTCTAATTTGTCCTTTTTTATCTTCCTTTACTCTTGGCAAGAATCTAATTGAGTCAATTAATGCATAAATGTTTCAAGAGGCGATTCAGGCATAGGAAAAGTGTTTGCAAATACTGTGTGCATGCATGCACATGCATGCTCTGCTTCATCCCAGCTTTCTCCCTTCGCAGCTTTCCCATATTGTTTGTGAACATCTCCAAGTTTAAATGACTAACAGCTAATTTTATTTATTTATCTTTGTACGCCATCTTTTCTTTTCTCTCTACTGTTCTCCTAGTTTGACAAGATGGCCATTCTCTAAACTAAGTGATGTGAAAATTACCCTGGATTTCTCTTTCTTACCCAAGGCATGAGTCTCATTTTCTCAATTTGCTTGCTTCAATTTTCTCTGGTGAAAATGCTTATTCAGTTAGGTGTTACCATGTCTGACTACTGTGACCTTTTCTCCCCTTTGCTGTACTTGTATCTTGCAGAAACAACTGTTGTTTTTCATACTACAGCATGCCAACTATTTTAATCTTAATTGCACAATGAATTTTAAGGCATTCAAAATTACAGCATACCACATAGCTATTGTCAGCATGCAGTGAACTAGTTATGATAAATTAGTGTGCACCTAACTTTCGTTTGACTACTGACATTAGAAAGACCAAATGTCTGCTTCTGGATTAAGGGTGAGATTTACAAATAATGGTCAGTTTGATACCTGTTGTTTACTTAATATTTTGTTCAAATAAGTTAGCATGATGTACAAAATAAAAAAGTAGCAACGATAAGGTGTGTTAAGGGAGTACATGCTCCTGAGTAACATTTTGAAAAGAAAGAAAAAAAAATTGCTGAAACCATCACCACCTTATGTAAGCCACACTTTATCTAAGGAATGACTCTTTGAGGTTTGTTCTTTTCAAATTCTATAATACTGTGCCTTAATGTCTAAATTAAGGCAATGCATGCAGGTTTGACAAGATTGTATGAATGATTTTTAACAAGTCTTTGGTAATATGGAAAATCTTTGCTTAGATTCAAAGATGGCAGTCTCATTTTTCAAAAATACTAGTTGTGATACACTGTCAGGGTACTGTAATTATTCTTAAAAGTAGTTACACAATTGCAGTTTGGGTTTTTTGTGCTAATCTTGCTAATATTCTAGTGCATGACACTAATGCTGACTTTTTGCTATCAACAGTAGTTGCTGAAAAACAAGTGAAAACCCTGGATAGAAAAATGAGAGGTCACCAGTTGAACTGTTTGAACTGTTTTGTTAGAATGTCTTGTACCTTTCAGTAAAGGACTGTATCTTTCTGTAGCAAAGCAGTGCTCAATCTGCATACTTGAATTTGAGAAGACGAAGATGTCACATTACTCTGTTTTCAAAAGGTTGCTTAGCAAGCTAAGATAATAACTTTGTTTTTCTGATAGTGACTGTCTTTGTGGTACAACTGGATGATTTCGTAATTGCAAGTTGTAGTATTTGTAATCAACAAAGTAGGGCTGTTCTTATCTCTGAACTGTGATTAAATGTTAAGATCCCTTGAAATTGAAGCCTAAAATCTCCATTGCTTTGTCTCAGTTACGTTTTCTATTAGGAAGTGGTTCAGCACAATCTGTACAATGGAACTTAAGTACACTAGCTCCTGCCTCTTGTTTTTGTAACTGTAAATCTTCTAGATGGTGGCCTCTTCAGAGGAGCAGAGAATATAGCTAAGCATCTTGGTACAAATAATTAAGGTACTTCTAGATGTTTTTATATGTACAATTAATAAAAATTATACAAAAGGAATCTGCATGTGCAGATAAAACTGCTTTTAATGATAAGGTGCTGTGGAGATTATTCACAGGCTGTGTATGGCATTAACAATTAAATTCATGTCTTTAGGCTAGACAACAGCAAGCAGAACTGGCGCAGCAGGAATGGCTACAGATGCAACAAGCAGCTCAACAGGCGCAGCTTGCTGCTGCCTCAGCCAGTGCGTCCAATCAAGCAGGATCCTCTCAGGATGAAGATGATGAAGATGATATCTGAAATTCACCAGCTGAGTTTGTCTTTAAGAAATATTTTTCCTGCACAATGAAAACAGTGAAATGAATGCTTACCTGTAAGTTTGTATGCATCATGGACTGGCAATTGGTATTCTAGGGGTGTCTGCTGTTGTGTGCTGTACATGTATAAACTGTCTTTTTTTGAACTCTTGAAGATTTAAGGTTCAGTATCATATCAACTTTGGATTTTTAATGGTGTATATGGAAATTTTAGATAGCAGTGCGTCACTTATTTGATCAATAAACAGTGTTACAATAAACGAGTTTATAAAATATAGTGAGATTTATACAAAAAGCTCTAAATCCACATTTGCATTTCTTCCCTTTTAACTAAACTATAAGATCTTACTTAGAATTTTTAATTGTTTTTCGGGGGAGTGGTACAGTAGACATAATCTGCTAATGGGAAAAAAGCAGAGTTCAGCATAGTAGAGTCTGAATTCTTAGTTCTTTTTAAAATGAGGATGTATATGGCAATAAATATTATATATGCTCAAATACCACACTTGTTAAAATTTGAAAATGATACATTTTCACCAAGCTAGGAAGAGGTATGTTTAATAGGAGTTGTACAAATTCAGTCATTTTTTTGTATAGGGGTGAAAAAAATAAACCCATGGTTTTATTATGACATCCTTTGACAGTCCTAACTGAATATTCCACTTCAAAGACTGCCTGGTTTGAAGAACTAACTCTTGAATTATTTCACTCCAGTTTAATGTTAACTGTTGTTGATGGTATTTCGTAGTCCAGATCTATTCATATTGTTGAAATATAAAGCTGGAACTTGATGAAACAGAATTGTTTTAGTTCCACAGATGTCACTGGGAATGATTAAGTATTCAAGCCTAAGAAGGCAAAAGCTGAAGTTAAGAGCATGCTTACTATAAAAGAGGGAATTTATTTAACCTTGATTAGTCACTGTTGTCAGCATAATGCTAACATTCTTCAGACTAGATTGCTACTGGATTGCTAAGATACCTTGTTGAAACATAACATTTTCTTCATTCAGATTGGTTTGTAGGTAAGTCCAGGTTTTTGATAAACTGCTCCCCAAGAGTGATCAGCAATACATGGAACAGAAATGTTGTAGTAGTCCTTTTGATAGTTGATTTGAAAATTCTGTTGATTAGTGGATGAGCAGCTGTTCTTTGTGTTGAAATAAAGCACAGTAGTGTCCATTGCTGAGTTTTAATGTGTTACTTGAAGTAATACTGGCATATCTTCTGGTACACTAATCTGAGCAGACTAGAAAAGCCACTTGCATGCTGCTGTAGATGATCCCATAGCTCTTTAACAATGTTGATTGTTTTATTAACTTACGTCCTCAGCAAGTTGCTCTAGTTTGAATTCCTGGAGGGCTGCAGCAGTCTGCCTACATAAGGATGCAAACAGAAAATGGTGTTCCCATTTCTACATAAAGATCTGAACAAGGTACAATTGGCATGTGTGCAGATCTCAGTCACATAGTGACTTTTGGTTTAAATTTGAGATACGTTAAGTTGCATATTGAATAAATGTGAACACTTCCTTAAATGCATTAATGCAGTGAAAATTCAGAAGAGTATTTGTTTGAATGTTTAAGTTTAAAAAAGAAAAACAAGACAAAAAACCTTTTATGGATTCTATATGAAATATGTTAGGCAAGGTTTGACCAAGGAAGTGGTTTTCTGTAAAGGTTCAAGTACCAAAGGTAGAAAATCTAGTCTAGTGATACAATGTTAATGTGCAGTGTTGGCTTTTCTAATTCGTACTGTAACACTTTCACAGTTTCTATTTTAAATGAGTCTTTTCCTTTTAAATAATATTAGGTATATTTTCACACCTTTATTTTCTGATGCAGAATTCAGGTTAACATTTTACTGCATCTGGTATGTATGGTGTAGTATGTTTGGATCCTTGTGACCTTTCTTTTGGACATTCTTGTGCTTTTTCATATGCTGTATTCTTCAAGCAATAAAATTCTGATGTGTTTTTAAAAAATTGCTTTTATATTTAATGAATAGTCTGTCTTCTTCATTGCATTTATAAAAAAAAAGTTAAGACTACTTAAACTCTGCTGTTATTTTGACCCACTGAAAACTTCTTGTGACCAAAGTCTTTGCAACCTGAGTGCTCTTGGATGGCATTGCTGTTCACTGGGATTGTTAATACTTGCAGACAATATTTCTGGGCTTTACCTGCTCTCTTTCCTCTTGAGAATTGCATTTTGTGTATATGCATTTTTATTACGTGACCTTCTTAACTTGAAAAGTTGAACAAACCCCCTGTAGATCAAGTATAACCTCCTGAAATACTTTCAGTTTAACAAAGTGAAAGACCACGGGCAGAGGCTGGGGAAATAAGAATATGTTAGTCTGCTGTTGAATTAATTTAACGCAGATAGTCTTGTTTAGAGACTATTTTACATATTCAGCCATTCCACCCCAAGTATGAAAAGTAAACTTTGGCAGGTGCAGGGGAGAATCTTCACTGATCTTTCAACAACGAGTTTTGTAATACTTTCCTGTTGTGCTTCCATGTAGTAGCTGTTCAGTGAAGACAAGGGATTTCTGAATGTGTGGTACCACTGATTTTTTGATACACCAGATACATACAGTGTAAAGATTGGGTAGTAAACTGTGTTGTTACTTTGTCTCAGAAGAAAGATGTATAAGGATGTGTCTGTTTCTTAAATACTGAGTTGACGAGATTATCTGTGGGTTTTCAATAGTTATTCTGACAATGTGTTTCAGAGTGCTTTCACTAAGTCACTTTCTTACGAAATCTTTTCTGTTACTTTAATAAAGCATACGTCTGCATGACATTGTGGATGATGAATATAGTCGTATTTACTACACTGAGGTACTTCTAAAGGAAGTGTCTTAAGGATTCTAAAATGGTATTTGAATTTCACTACTTAAATGTGGCTAGTTTAGTTTGGTATTGAAACACTGGAAAGGGATTTCTGCAAGAATGGAAAAAGTGTCCAAAAGCCACAATTATAAATGGTGCTCTGCAGATTTTGTAAAAGTACTTCCATTAAGGAGGACTCTGTGTAATAATAGATGTGTTGATCTTTTCGTAATTTTGGAACGGTGCCATGTCAAGGGCGTAAAGTGACTTAATGATCATTGTGGAGCAGCCAAACCCTTACTCTGAAATGTACGTCTCATTTTAGTCTCTGTGGTGGATTGCAATTTTATGTAAACCACGCACAAAACAGCGTGGAAGGAGGAGTGTAATATGAAAGGTTAAGAACACTGTGGTTAATTTGTAAATTTAAATTGGCAAAACAATTAGACGGTGGATCCAGTTGGATATGCCAGTTCCTTTACATCAGTCAGTCATAAATCCAGTAAGTGTGGGTTTCGCTGTGTGGATGAATATAGCATAAACTTGAATAACCTAGGGTAGAAATATCTACCAGATGATGCTCCTGCATATGCTGGGGAAGGGGACAATTGATTTTAATTTTTCATGGCTGTGATTTATTGTCATGTGAATTACAGGAATACAACGTGAAGACTTCTTTCCCACAGCCTGAACCAAACGTTCAAGTAAGGATTGAGAGTACTTGCTACCACCTGTTTTCTTTTTCTTGAGTTTTAAATGTGACGAGCTACTATGCTTTACATATCTGGGGTGAAGATTTATAGGAGGCATATTAGATTATGTAAAGATTACATTTAATTTTAAGGCTGAATGTTCATGTGGTTAATTTTCGTAATACTTAAGAGATTTTTTTTTCTTCTTTCAAATAAAGTAATTGATTTCTCCACTTCCAGCTCAGCCCCCGCCTAGGATAACTGCTGATGTTACGCTAGTAGTGTTGCATGGTGTAACTCTGAACCATTTCCACACTCATTTCAGTAGGCATTAGTCCAGTTTTGGTATTAGTTCAATACTGTTACTAGTCAGTAATCATGAACTTTTATTTCTTCAAAGCCTTGTACAAGCATTGATTAGGCGTGGGTAATGTTACACCACCCAGTGTAATAATGTCGGTATTCGAACAGTCCATGCTGTGCTTTGAAGTTAACACTTTCACATGCTATAGAAGGTGCACTGTGTAGAGGAAAAAGATGTTATCTTCTTGTCGGACTTCATGGAACGGTGACTCATCTAGGGAGCAAGTAATTGGAAAAACAAACAGGCTTCTTACAAAAGTCATTGTCAGAGATGAAAGCGTTTATTTGTAATAGCACAGTGCTTGGGATCCCTGGTTATGGGCCAGGACTTGATTTCGTTAATGTTCTGTTCAAGTTTCATTCTGTCACTTACAGAGTAAAAAAACACAGCTGAATTATAAATGAAATTCAACATCTTATTTTGTTTCAGGTACAAATTTGTTTTCTTAGTTAGGCAGCAGTGTAATTCATGGAAGAGAACTAAATTTATCAGGGCAGTGACAGTGTTAGTAATGCAAAAAATCTGAAAGTCTTCACCATCCCATCTGTAGTAAAGGAGACTTCACTTCTAAAAACGTTAGAAAATCTAGCAGGAATGTGAGCAACAAAGGTAGTTTTGTTTTGTTTTTTGGGGTTTTTTTTTCACCCTACAGTAATGCAAACAGCTAACTGGTCCAACTTTTCATGCATAGATAACTATTTTTTCAGGCAGGTAAAATTGAAAACTTAAATACGCACTTAGATACATCTTCCCTATCTCTGATGGTGTTATGTGGTCTATAGCTGTGGTAAATCAGTTGTCTGGGATTGCTGGGTGGGTTGTATGCAAGCTAAACTCATTACCCTTAAATTATAAATAACGCTTTTTTTCTTGTTTTCAATATGTTCTAATGTTTTGAAACTTGAAACTGTTGAAAACAATTATGTTTTCATTTCTACAAAAATTTTACAGTTTGAGATGCTTACAAAATTGTCTCTTAAAATATAGTTCTAAATACATTTAAAACTAAAGCTTTATAAACAAATGAAATTTAAATGAACGGGGCAATATTTGACTGAGTGTGATAAGGGTATTTATTCTGTCTGTAGGATGTGAGAGCACAGGGCTAAACTGCCTGTCACTGCTGTTAGTGAGTTATCTTTTCTGAAGTGTAGAAAAATGTTATTTTACCAAGTGTTAGTTGATGTTCTGAGACAAAAATCACCCCTCCAACTTTTCTCTCAGGAAAATGGTGAACTGGCTTCCCTTAACAGACTGAAAGGATCCTAGGGCATGAATCACACAGTTCTGCAGGAAGAACTATAGTAGCAGACAAGGCTGGATGGAGGGGGCATTTCATTGATTGCTCTGTGTTTTTGCTGTAATAATGTGAAAAAGGGATTGAGAAATGGACGTTGCACTGAAATGAAATCTCTAGTATTGACTGCTTTACAGTAGCATATTTTAAAAGTTTCTCCTTTATGAAGGCAGATTAAAACTTCTGAATGCTCAAGTAGGTTTTTCATACATATCTGTGTTCAGATTTATTTTTGTAACCTGCCCCAGTGGTGTATGTATTCCAACCCAGAGGGGCACTTTAGTCCTCAGATTCAGTGAAGCTTTTTACTTGGTGCTGAAAATGGTGCATTTTTTTTAGTATGGAAAAAAGGTCATGGGGAAATAGTGCCATGGTGACCTCTTTTTGTGGACTAGCTATTAAAGACACAAAGGGTAGTAGCAACACAACTGAACCCTAATGTTCTGTGTATTTAATTTTCAAAAATTCATCAGCTGAGGAGATCTGGACACAAGGGGACTACCCAAGGTAGCGGTAAATCCAAAGGGGGAAAAAACCCTCTGGCTACTAGAAGATAGGTGTGTTAGGACGGGGAAAGAACAGTCTTAAGAAATTGTGTATATTCTTCGCTTTACATCTCACCTTGTCTCAAAGGGAAGAATGTGCAGAGACGAAGTGGGGGGGGGGGTGGTGGGAAGACTCTTGCTAGGATTCAATTGGCTACCTGTTAAATTTGATTTACCTTTTAAGTCCAAAGAGCAGGCGTTGATCTTCAAACTTAGAGAAGTAGAGCTCCAAAAATGTAATGTCACAAAAATAAAATCCCTTCCTAAACAATTGATTTGTTTATTTTGTTTTCTTTGGGATTACTTGAAAATTTTTGCAGTCAGTCTCTGATTAGAATCTCACTTGGAACAAATAAGAACGATAAACAAAGTTGTAGCTATCTTTATTAATGCTGGAGGGAGACATAGAAAGGTAATTGATTTGCTTAGTGGGATCTCTCTTCTATGTAGAGAGCACGCTGTGTTCTCATTCCCATTGTTCATTTATTTACTGATTGCTGTTCTTTTAAAGATTGAGAGTGGGAGGGAGAGTTTTCTTTGGTATGTGAATTACTCTTGAGTTTCCTTCCAGACTGTGATTCTTTGACAGCTTTTTCATGCACCAAATAAACATGATATTATGCAATGTGGACATCAACTTTCTCATGACAAAAGGAGGAACAACCACAGATTTAAAGTAGTAACGGAAGGACAACTGAAGTTAAACCACTGAAATTAAGTCCTTTAAAGGAGAGAAGTCAAGACCTGCAGTGGTATGGAAGGTAGNCACAGATTTAAAGTAATAACGGAAGGACAACTGAAGTTAAACCACTGAAATTAAGTCCTTTAAAGGAGAGAAGTCAAGACCTGCAGTGGTATGGAAGGTAGGACAATCAGGGGATCGTTGGCTTTCTCGGTTTCAAACTAATGTAACCCATACCTTATTCAATGAAATAGGATCTGATTGATTACAGCAGAAACAGGTTGGTGTTATGTTATACTGCTTGTTCTTTCGCTTGCCAGCAGGCGGCTGTCGAGTTCCGGAAATGGGTTTCAGTTGGATGTGTTGAAACTACTGAAAACCTGTTAAGTGAACCTTGCAGTCGATGGTGATAATTCATAAACCTCTTTTAAATTAAAATTCCTTTAATGAGATTAACCAGTAACTCAGGATACTGATTACGTTCAAATATTAAGGCAGATTTTGCACAACTGCATATATTTTTGTGTTTCTGACCATAATTTAAAGTCAGATGGTAGTGAAATGTTTTAGCATATCTGAAAATGGGTGGTGCTAATCCTTAGCTACGTGTTTATCTGCTATTCGTTTTTCTGCAGCTTGAACTAGTACCCTGACAGACTCTCCATCTTTCAATATTGATACGTTATGTCAGTCCATACACTGCTTGAAAGCTGCTAGCTAATCAATGCAGATAGCAGTTACTATTCAAGTCTTTGGTTATTATCTCAAAACTAATTCTCTTTATGCCTGTAGGTAATATGGTAATGACAAATTTTGAGTATCAGAATTCACCACAGCTATACCTAACTCCGCAGGTTAGATACAGCTCAATGTCCTTTTCATGTAAGGAAATGCGCATGGATGGTGTTGGTGGGAGAATGGAGAAGACATGGGTTAGGTGAACTGGGGATACCAGAAATTAAGCTAGCAAAGCCCTGGCATTTATGGTTATATTTTGATACAATCCTGAAAGTACGTGCAATGAAAGCAAAGGGATTTATAGTATTCAAGCAGGTAATGCAAGCATTAAAGAACTGAAAATCGTATTTTGAGATCGTGATTTATGCGCATTCCCTGCTATTTTGTAATTGTCCAGCCTCCAGCTTGGGATACAATTCTGTGTTATCAAAAGGAAATGCTAATTATCTTGTGATAGTCTTGCTTCACTGGAAAGAAGCAAATTTCTGTGACATAAGAGGCTGTTTGTAGTTAGAATATTGCTAGTTGATGCTGATTGACACCACATTTTCTCTGCTACATATGGCATGGAAAGATGTGCTCTTGGCTACAGTGCAGGCAAAAAGAGTGAACACAGGATATTTCATAAAAGCAGATGGAAGTTCTCATTTTCCTCCTATTTATAGCTGGTGTAAGTAGCGTCCTTTCAGTCTGTTACCCAATCACTGATGATGTCTTTCTGTTTTGCTTACTGAGACAAGAGAAAGAAGAAACATACCTTTCATCTGCTACATAAAATGCATTTCAGTACAGGAAAAGATGGGGAGGTATAGTTCTTACCACAAAAATTCAGAGATAGGAGAAGAATTAGAATGAGGTCACCCTAAGCAGTGGCTGGGGCTGCACTAGTAAGCGCAGTTCTCCTTCTGCCTTGAAGCCCGAGTGGTGTGGTCTAAGTGATATAGTTTCCTGCTGATTTTCTGCTTAAAAGAAAATCAGTACTTGAAGTAAAAATGTAAGTTTATTTTGCCTAATAGTTGAAATAGGAACCCAGTGGATGTAAGCCTCTAGTCAGATGCACAGCTACGAACTCTGCATACGAACTCTGAATGACCAGCCTCTGGGAGACAGAGGAAGTCTGGGGAGAGCTCAGCACAAGCTGAAACATCAAGACACGTATTCTTTTGTCTCAGAGTATTTCCTGAGTTGCAAAGTAATGATTACCTACTTGCCACGTGGAGGTGTTATGAACATCAATATTTTTAAAATTTAGAGCAGTTAGAGTGCTGGTGATGGGGGAAATAAATGTATAAAGGGAGGAGAGAGCTAAATTCTTTAGGTTTTGAAGCAAAAAGAGATAGTACTTTGGGTTTTTGCAACACTTCGTTTTCTTTGTGGAGTAAAAATTCAATTTTAATATGACAGAGACTGCTGGCTAGCAGAGAAAAGGATTAATGGCACCTCACACTGAGAAAGAGATATTTGGAAGTAATTTGTTTGGTCCTGCTGATTTTTGTGGCAATGGAAAGCTAAGCTGCTTCTCTCTTTAGAAAGTGTGCCCACAGGGAGTGCCAGACAGCTTTTCTGCCACTCCAAATTAATCATGCACATTGTTGTTCTGCCAAGATAATATCCTTAGGTACACTTGTAAACTCAAGTAGATTCTGTTAAGAAGTGAACAGAATTAATAAAATATAGAACTATTGTAATAACTGGAATGATGTGGATTCAGTCTAAAAATAAAATCAGGCAGTTTTCTTTTAAAGCCTGAATTAATTAGTCAATGATGGGGACAACAGCTAAATATAACAGTAAATTTTCTAAGCTAAAAATAAGTTGTCATCGTCTTCCAGAAAATGCTAATGGTTTTCAAGGATACAAGAAGAATGCTATTTATCATTAAGCCTTTGCTGTGTCTAAAAATTACTTAAATATGTCTTTAATGTATTTTTGAGTCCCTTAAGAGGGACTTTTAAAATCTTTTTTCCACAAGATTAATGCTTTGAAGGATGTGACTAGAAGAACAAAAATCTGTAGGGTAATATTTGTTTAATTACTCCTAGGCCTAAGGCCAATTGCAATCCCTGATAACGGAAACAATGTCAAAATTTGAAATGATTAATTGTAACATTTCCGGCAATATCCTGCGGAGATGCAGTAGACTCTTTCCCTCATCTTACAGCTAGGTGATTTTGCATCCTGAACTGCTCAACTGGAGGAGAGTGTACCTCAGCATACAGATGGGAATCTCCTAAAGCAAGAGTATACTTGCATGGAAAAGGGCTTAATGATGACCGATGCCAAGACTTCTCGCTAAGCTGAAACGGTGTTATGCTGCTAAGACTTATGTTTTATTTTTAATGAGTTAAAATTTTATTTTATCACATGGTCTTAATATATTGTTTATGAATTCCAGGTTCTGTGATAACTTTTCTACTTGCTTTTTGTCTTTTAACTAACTTACAATCAACTACCTTTTTAGTTTATTGTTGTAAAGACCTATAATCTTCGCTTTACTGATGAAGAGGTGGCTCCTAGTTTAAAGGTGAAAGGCACATCTCCATATATGTACCTGATACATATATGTATTTCTGGTTTTGGAAGTACAGCTTGAAAGCAAACCAGCAATCAGAAACCAAACTTGAAAACAGTTGTGCCCATATTTCAATTAAAACACTAATAAACCCACTGAAATCTGTTTGCAAGAAATAGGCTTTGCACTTCATTCTTTTGGAATCCTGTAATATGAAAACTGTATAAAAGCATTATGAAGGTTTTTATCCTGTAATCACACAACTTTAAAATCTTACATTGGGTTTTTTTATGTTTTAAAATAATAATTTGTCCAGATTAGATTAAGAAATACTTACTGCACTTCCAGGAATATTGGAAGCAATCATTCCTCCATTTCGCTATAGTGTATACACCTTGTCCAACTCTCCCCAATCTGTTTCATTTCCTTTACCTGAAGAAGCAACAGCTAGCAGCAGTATCTCAGATAATTGTGAGCTGTATCCTTTGAGTCAGATTTTGTGCTAATTCTCTAGGGGTTTTTCTGCGTTGCACAATGAAGGTCCAAGATCTGAGCTAGTTGTGAATGAACAGATACAGCTAAATGGCTCATCGTGCTTCCGTGCAGAAACACTAGGTTGGGTCCCAGAAACAGTATGTTAATGTGTACAGCTTCTGGCCTAGTCAGCCTTACTTACCGAGTGTAATTGTTAACCTTAGAATGTGAATAATTAGCCAGACTGCAGTAGTGCTCTAATGTGACGACGATACAGTTTCCTATTCCGGTGCTAGCTTTTTCAAAGCTGGGTCAGTAATATCTTTTGATTGTTCCTCTTCATAGTGTACATATGCTCTTAAAAAGTAGGTATAGCCCAGAGGCTGCTGTGATACCACCCACCTATTTTACACAGTATTTCAGAGCAGCCTCTCAACTTGTGCTGGAGGTTGTGAAGTTAGCCAGAATCTCTGCTACATTGTCCATCTCTTGACGCTTGCTTTACCCTAGGGCTTGTGAATATGTTTTTAAGAGAGGAATCCTGTTTGTCCTGGGAAAACTTCTAATTTCCTAGAATTAGGCTTTTTAAGCATGACTGAGAAGCTAAGTTCTGTATTTATGTACCTACCATACAGGCTGCAGTTTCCTTCGCCTAAAATGGCTAGAGATCACCATAAAACAATGTTGTTATATTGCTCTGAATTGAAAACAAATCTTGATGTGTTGAGAATGTTGGCATTGCACATTTTGCAGAAATAGGAGTAATTAGTTAATTCTTAAATTAGAGTTAAGAACCTGAGGGTTCAGGTATCAACCAACCAGCCACAACTATATATAAATATATATATATTACACTTTGAAACTCTATTTATGTATGTTTCATGCAATGAAAGGCCAGTGTTTCAAATTTCAGTGCCAAGTAAGTGCCTGACTTTCAAAGTTTCTGGGTCCATAGATCTAGAATTCAGGATCCATTTTCCAGTAGATTAATTTTCAGTGCTCCATTGGGGTTTCTTAAGGTTGAAAATTTTAACTCAAAAAGTTATTTTTTAGGGTTCACTTTTAGATGTCTAAGCTGAAACAACTGGAAAGATGAGTTTTACTGAAATGATCAGAAAGTGAAAAATCCTGGCTCTCCTGAAGCCAGCAGCAAATTTCTAATTCACTTAGTCAGGACTCTCACCCCCAGTATTTAAAGGTTCACTTGTTTCTCAAAATTATACTTTTTTTTTTAAAAAAAGTACCAAATCACGCATCCAAAACTAAAGATGCCCAGATCGTTGGGTGCATTTATAAACCTTGGTTAGGACACAGTAGAATATGGATCAATGCATGATTAAAGATTTTGAAATCCCTCTTTTGAAAATTATTACATATGCAGCAAGTTATAGCATAGGTATTATTTTAAAAGAGATATATTAAAAACATATAAAATGAGCAAATTCTTTCAATATTTATGAAATTATGTTCTGAACCAGGTTATCTCATTGTATCAGCCAATAATTTTTTTAAAAGAATTGTATAAAGGTGTGGGGCTAACTTGTAGCTAAGCAAAGCATTGATTGAAGTCTACAGTGTATAATGGAAATTATTTTTTTCCTAATCCAGAAAAGCATGTAAGTTGAGTGAATCCAAATATGTATTTATTCATAATTTTAATAATTTATTTATTTCTGCTTCACCACCTGAACACTCAACATGTATTCTGCTTGGTGAATGTTCCCAGTAATGTATGCAATCTGCAAACTGAGTTAATGTGTCAGAGTCCAATTGAAGTGTGCCCAAGTGTGGCATTTAATCTTCAGTCTAAAATTTGGAGGTTATATGACCACCGGCTTGCTAAATCATACATGTAGGCCACCACAGCTTGTGGCACCTGTATTAATTTTGTAGGTCCCCACAGACCAAATGCATTTCTTGTGTAATGTAAATAGCTTATAAATTTCACTCCAGAAATTACATTGTTGATCTGTGATCTCATCTGCTTGATAAATTCTGCTGTTAATATTATTCTAATACAATAATTTCATATAGATCCAGAAAACCTTGCATATTCCTTGCATACAGAAAACAGAACAAAACTTAAGTGTGATGCAAAGGAACGTTACCTGAAAGGTGACTTGGAAACGAAAAAAATAGTTGAAGTCACCTTTGTTTCATGATACAGGGACTTAAGACAGCAATATTCTGAGTTTTTATTGCAGTATATAAAAATGGTTTGAAGTAGATGTGAGAGGAAAATCAAGGAATTGATGCCTTGAGGAGGGGAATTTAGTTTGGGTGGCTTTCAAAGCCGTTGCTGATTAGCAGCTTCATAACTGACACTTTGGTGGAAAAAATAATCTTTGCCAAGGATTGAACACCTCTTTCCTAGTTGCTGAGGAAACTCGTTGTTACAGTCATTCAACAACATGATTCATCCGACTACTCCATCAAAAATCGGTTATTGTTCCTCAGATGTCAGCCCTGCATTTCCCAACTTCTCGATTTATGATTTACTTACACACCTGTGGGATCAAAAAACCCCCAGACCTTCCTCGTTTATTTCTCTTTCTCGCCATCGTCCCAGCTGAGGGGGACCCCGCCGGTGCCTCCCGCCTCTCCCGGGCGTGAGTCAGCGCTTTCCCGGGGGGAGGCCTCGCAGCCCGGCGAGATACAAAGACCCGGGGCCTCGTTGCCTCCTCCCGCCAGGCGCCCCCTCCTCCTTCAGGGCGAACGACGCAGCCGGTAACGGGAGCGGCTTCGCACTGTGACAGTCCTCCGCCCTGCGACCACTGGGGCTCCGGGGTGCGTGTGGCACGGCGGGAGTGAAGCTGGGCGCCACACACCCTTCCCGGGAGGCCCGGCGACGAGGTCAGGGCCCGACCTCCCTCCCGCGGCGCAGCAGCCTCACTCCGTCCCGTCCCCCCGCCGCTTCAGCCGGGCCCGCCCCTCTCCCAGTCTCCTCCGCGGTTTCTCCCATCTCCTCCTTCCCTGAGCCAGGCGGAGCTGGAGCTGGGAGCGACGTCGTTCCTTGCCGCCGCCTATCGCCTGCGCCCAGTGACCGAGGACACCGGCGCTGCCCGGCGAGGACCCCTTGTGCGGCCGCCGCCCGACCCCTGATCCCTGCCGTCGCTTCTGCCGGAGCCGGCACTGCCCGCGGAGCAGCCATGAGCTGGGGCACGGAGCTGTGGGTGAGTCCTGGCTCGCCTCTCATTGTGTCTGGGATTCGCCGCCTTCCCTTGTCTGCTGAGGCGGCTTGCCCAGGGGAGGCGTGGAGCGGCCGGGGCTGAGGCGGCCGTCGAGGCGCTTTGTTCGGCGCCGGGGCGGCGGG
>VZSC01017258.1:115405-154215 GCA_013398225.1 Steatornis caripensis
GTCTCGGCGCGGCTGGGGCTGGGGCTGGGGCCGCGGCCGGCGCCGGGCACCCCGTGGGCGGCGGTGCCGGGCGGTCGCAGGGCTGTTCCTTCGCCGAAAACCGCCGGACTGCTCTGACGAGTGAAGCGTTTGGAGCTGTCGCCTGTAATTGGAAGCAGCTATGACATAGCTTTGTCTCCAGAAGTACCCCAGAACGCTGGCTAATACCGTGTTGTGTTTTATTTTTTCAAACGCGAAGAGCTGGCAGCGAGGAGGCAGACGGGGGCTGTGCGCCTGTGTCTGCGTGGCTGTGTTGCGTGAGAGCGCGGTTTGCGCCTCCGCTCCCCGCCGGAGGTGTTTTGGCTATGCCGAGGGCAGTAGAGAAGGGGCTTCGTGGGGCGGAGGGGGCATCTGCCGGAGCGAGGCACAGCGGTGTCTGCTCGCAGGCACTCGTGGGGTGTTTTATTTTCTCTATCAGATTTCCTGCTGTTGCTGCTATAACTGGAGCTGCCACTGATCGTGGGAAAGCTTAAAGAAAAGAAGAAAAGAAAGTAGTACAAAGGAGGGCTTAGCGTCCCTGTTTTAAACGCTGCCTGCCCTTCCTTTATGACAGTGGGGCACAGACGCTTGCGCTCAGAAAAAAATTTACAGAAAGCTAAACATTGCGACTTGAAGTGTATTCAGGAACTCTTAACTTCGACCTAGCATTATACTTTTTCTTTTTCCTTTTTTTTTTTGATTTGCCGTTGAATTAAATTCCTTTATCAGTAGTTTCTAGTACAGGGCTATTAGTCTCCAGAGGAGCAAAGATCTGCTGGGCACCGAGACAACGAGTTGCCCCAGTGAGCTGGGGAGTCAAAGGCAGGCCGTGGCGTTGCAGTCAGAGTATGTGGCGGGGGTGTGGGGGTTGGGCCCGTGAAGCTCCTGAAGCCGCCTGAATAAGTCGTGCCTGGCTGTGCAGAATGAAGATGTAATAGCATTGCATCACATGCACTGTGTGAAGAAGCCTAATTTAAAGATGTTTGGGGGTTACTTTAGTGTTTTGTACAGTACTGTGTACTTTACTAGGATTTACAGGCATGGTGAGAATTCAGATAAAATACAGTTGTGAAGTACTGATAGCACTGCTGTAACAAAACTGAAATATAAAACTGTTGTAATATTAACAATAAGTAGTAAGTGAAAGCTGTGATTTATATTGGCAGCACAAGTGTGTCTTTGCAGCTCATGCTTGTATATACTTCACATGAGAGGTTGTAGGTCAGTGTTTTGGAAGAGTGGGTGTTTGCATTTTAGAAGAGCACTGAATTGTCTTCTGTAAGCACTCAAGTGTGATCACCTTAGAAAACAGAGTTTTGGCTTACTCACCTCTGTTCATTTTGGCAGCCTCTTCATTTTATTTTCTATGTTCAGCTTGTAAATGACCGTTGAGATTTTGTAGTCTGTCTTGTATTCAGTTTTGTTAGAAAGTGTCTATCTTCCTTCGGTGCTTAAGAAATGTATACGAAAAGGTGGATTTTGACCTCAGGCTTCCTTTTAATGACAGGCATTTCATTCACAGTGTCATGAAAGTAGCCAAATTTTATCTAGACCTATATGTTTTATCTATGTGTTGTTTCCTAAGCAACTAATTCTTATGTGTTAGTTTGAAGAAATAATGATAGAATTTTAAGCTAAAAGCTTTAGTGCAACACTTTCAGCAAAATTTAATATACTTTTTGCTTGATATGAGGAGATGCCTGAAACTCTACACTAATGAGGTAACTATGCATAAAATGGTCTGTTTGTAAATATACAACTAGTCTACTACAATACAAGTGGGTATTTTAAGTGGTTTATTTTTTTCTGCTGAATCTATAATACTTTTTAAAAGATCCATTAGGGTTATAAAGCAAACTGTTTTCTTAGGTAGTTGGAAAAATATTCAGTGCTTCCCTTACTGATTGAGAAGAGTATTGAATATTTAATTCGAGTTTTAACGACTTGTGTTGGGCAAATAAAGATTTTTTTTTTTTAAAATCTGGCACAAAATTAAATTAATTAAAAATTAGCTTAAATTTAGGTTAAAAACACAAGGAAAAAGAGTATTTGTGAAGCTTCAAAGACGAGGCTCTCAACAAGGAGTAAATAAGCTATTAGATGTGTTTGTGTTCTACTGTAGCTTTTACTTCAGTGTTCTCTGGTGCTAGCATCAGTGCACCTTTGGATAGCAGCCCAAGCCACACTCGGTTTGCTAATGGCAGCAGGGCACCAGCAACTCACAGTGTTAAGAGTCTCCAGCTGCAGAGAGCTGTTCTGCACAGGATTTCTGGAGACCTCGTTCTGTTGAGCCTAAAACTCTCTCTCATTAGTGCTTGCACCTGTGGTCATAAAGTGGAATTTTTCAGGATTAAGACTGCTATCTAGATCATAGTTTTTCAGAACATTTGCAGATATGTTTGTAGGCTTTGCTGATTCACTGAGGCAAATTTGATGATTCTGTATCAGGTATTTTAATATCTCCTTCACTCTGCCTTCTCAAATTGTATCTCTTTGTGCTGATTGGTATTTTATGCTGATGCACAGTTCTGATTCCACCACCCCCTGCCCCAGAGTCTTCATGCTATTTCTGATAAAGTAAAAAGTGTGCGTGGATTAATTTAGAGACAAATAAGGAGCCAGAATCAAAATTAGGGGGTTAGGAAAGCAACTCATGTCTGGTGTGTATGTGGTACTTATTTAATATGGTTGTTCTGGTATTGAAACAATGCATATGCTACTCCTGTTTATTAAGTGGTTATATCAAGGACGTGACAAGGGAAAGATTTTCTTTGATGGACCAGTATTTTCAAATTCTTTAAATTCTGTAGCTGCTGTTTCTGTTTGTGGATTATAGGACTTCTTGTTTTTCAAGCAACCTGTTTTGTAAGTATACCACCGTTCTCTGAATTGGGTGTGCGCTGGCCAAAACGTATACGTCTTGAGTAGGCTGAAGCAGAGGCACTTCGTGCTTTTCAGTATGTCTTGGCTAAACAGCATGCTCCCTGTTGTGTTACTGGTTCCAATTGTGAGTGTATTTCCTTTTGATAGCGCTGTATGAAATAATGTGAATTAATAATAGTAAAATAAGTGTTGATTCATTTAAGCTGTCTTGTCATCAGAACTATTGATTCTACAGTGTTTTCTGTGCTGCGTGAAATGTGTTCCCCTTTTATGCTTTTTTTATCACAACAAAAAATTTTAATCAATTTTGCAAGTATTATTCCATAAATAGTTTTAGTCTCATTAGTGCATTTATCTTTGTGGTCACACTGCAACATATTTCTTAAGGTATGTCCACACAAAAACTAAGATACTCCAGTGAATTGCCTTGCGTGATATTCTCTTAATGGTTAGAACAGAGTAGCGAGAACTGAGAAGTCCAGTCTTCTGTAATCCAGTTGAAATTATATTTTCTAAGAATTTGACTGTTTGTGTGCTAAATTTTTTTATCTGTAATATTTAACTTTTTCCCAGGTAACGTTTGTACAGCAATAATTATCTGATGAAAGGGGGCACATAATAGCAAAGTAGCATTGCTACACTTCATTAGTAGTAGAAAATTGCTATTGTTTACATAGATACACTTTTCAGAGTTTTAACCTTTTTTTTAGCACGCTTTTTTCAAATGCAGCATGTTTGTGTTCACCTCATGAGCAGTAAGAGGGTTTACACATTGAAGCCCTGGGCAGACTTGCATACTTTGCTTACTAAGGTGCCCCTGTGTGACTTGTATCAAACTGTACTGCGATATTCAAAGCAGCAACAGATGAATGAAACTAAAATTGTTTTTTTTAGTAACTTGAAATATTTGGAAATAAAAATAATGGATTCTGATATATTAAAGCATCTGCTCAGCATGAGCATCTGTCCAGTGTGTGTTTTTCTGTACATCTGGAGTTCTTTTTGTGATGGGCATAAAGTGTACAAATAACATTAACGCAGAATGTTTAACAAAATGTCTCTGGTTATTGTTGTCTTGGGCTTTTGTTCAGTTAAATTGAATATGTAGTACATTTGCTTTGACTCTAAAGGTTCACTGAGCTTTGGAGACTGGAGGATGGTTGATAATGAAGTGCTTGGCTTATTGAGTGTAGGCAAGTGAAACTCTGTGATTGGCACTCCGAAGTGGCTTCCTTGGACATTAATTAAAGAGTTTGTGCTGTCTCTTTAAAGAAATCAGGAAGTTTTTCATCTTCTGATGCACGTTCTGTCTTTCGAACCTCTGTGAACCCCTTAATAGCAGTTGGCAGAAAAAGAGTTTGAATACCATGTCAGAACATTTTCAGTCTGTAAAACCAGTCTAGCCATCTGTTTCTCACCTCTTGATAAATATTTAAAGCAGAAGTTTTGCTGAGGGCTTTTGTGCTAAGATTTTATTATTAAAAAGACGACTATAGAAGATTTAATGATACTATTGTTGTGAGCTCCTTGGGGCCAGAAGCACACCATCTTTTATAATTAAGAAACCACTGGCACAGTAGAATACTATTTTAGAAATGAGTTACATTTGATCAAGGGAAAATCAAAGTATGTTTGGTGATGTGCTCCTTTTAATCTTTCCTTAAAATTAATTCTGTGCGTAAACCCAAGTTTTATTTACAAAAATACTAAATAACTTTCAGTTGCATCAGTAGTTTTTCAAAAGCTGTTAAAAATGTTCTTGTGCTTTCGATGCCTGTTTCAGACATTGTTTCCTTCTTGTTTTAAAATTGCATCTTCTGTTTTTGTGGAAGATGATAAATTGTGTGATGATGTTGTGCAGCTTTAAAAGTTGCCAAGTTTAATTATATGGGAAACATCCACAGAAAGTAAATATGAAAAAGTTGCCTTCAAAAAATAGCTAACTATTATGTAGCATATTTGTGTTGTAATAATTAATTGTATTTTGATTCGCTAGATTAGAAAATTTTATTTCTTTTTTCTAGCAAGTAGTAGATTCTTTTCAAAGCAGTTTGAAAATGAGAAACCTTTCTCTATTATTAATATTACTGTGTGGTTATGTAGTCACTAGTGTTGTTAATGCCAGTAAATTAGTTTTTTAAACAGCTAAAACCATTGAAAGTAGTTCTAAATATCAAACCATATCCCACGTGGAAGTTCTTCTGTGCTTTTGAATCTTTTGTGAACTTCTTTTCCAGTGTGCTAACACACACTGTGTTAAAGGCAATATTCTGTTTAATACATAGATGTTTGTGAGATGAAACCTGGAGGTTTTTTCCCAGATTTCTCCTTCAGTTTAATGCAAAGACTGCGAGCAGTACTCTGTGTGGATTCTCTTTTCATTCAGAGCTCTTGCTGTCGTGGTCTGCAAGTGTGGGCAAGGAATGTGTCTTGTGGCTGAAGTATGAAATTACAGGGTTTTCCAGATGTGTGGGATAGCCATACGTTTCCTTTGTCATGGGTAAGATACTGGATAAAATGCTTAACGTCTGTGAGGTTACAGTCTTTCCGAAGGAGTATTGTGCATCTTATCTCATTCTTGTGAAGACCTCTGAGATTTCCAAATAGAAAGTTATGTCAGGATCATGTACTGGATTATTGAATGTGTAGTTACTTCAGGCTCCGGAATCAAAACAATTGTATCGAGTTCTGGTTAGAAATAATGTTTATCCATATTTTTCCAGCAATTGTCTGGTTCATAAACATCTGACCTTTTTAGTGATTTTTCCAGGAAGAGGTGAGTCATTGTCTTGAGACTTTATCAGTTTGGTTTTGATGTTGAATGTAATTTAATTTAAGAATGCATATGTGTTTGTGCCCTTGAGTATCTGTTTAGAAAGTATTTCTTCAGTTTTGAAAACTGTTTATCACCTGATATCTATTAAAATGGAATCTGTTTTTATTTATGGCCCCACTTCTGTATGTACTTGGAAATGTGTATGCTTTTCAAGAAAGTTTGTACAAACATACTAATTTGGAAATGCTGAATGCTGGAAAAATATTTCTGTCTTTAAAACTGTATGTAGTATCCTTATTCATAATACAAAATCTGAGAGTTGCCTATATTGAGATTCTAAATGCTACAGCTAGCAGTTTGATTTTCTGAGTGAGAATAGCAGAAGGTTGTTTGTAATTGCAAGATCTTTCATCTCAACCAAGCAGAAGATTTCTTTTAAAAGTGTATCTGTCAAAATAATGATCCTTTGGAATGGCAAATCCATCAGAACTTGGGATGGAGAAAAGCATGAGTAGAGAAAAGTCTGTTGGCAATGTATTCAGGTTTCTGTTCTTGGTGAAGGATGCCCAAGTAGGTATGATTTGGGCTTTCAACAGATGCAAGTAAATACTGGAAGACAGGAGGTTTGTATTAATGCTTGTCTAGAGTGGTCACTGATGCTGTAGACATACTGAAATAAATCTGAAGTGTCTAACACGTCATTTGTATATTTAAATTAGTTCTTATATTGGATTGATCTGAGTTGAGACCCTCTCTCATGAATACGGTAGTTAAATATTTCAGTTCTTACATTTGCAGAGCAGTTTTTTAGCATGCTTGGTAAAGCAAGTAATTGAGTAGTGCAGGTTTTGGTTGATTTGGGGGTTTTTTTTGGGTGTGGTGCTTTTTTTAATGGAGGGGAAATTCTTTAATGCATTTCAGATTAAATTTTCATTGTTTATAGCACACGTGCATACTTTTCAGCAGCTTGGATTCTTTTTGGTTGAAAAAGCTGGACTCTGGGGAATTCTATGTTCAGCTTTTTCCTCGTGTTGGTGAACAAATTGTTCAGTGAAAGCTGAAATTCCAATCAGCTTGTTTCATTTTCCCCCTAGTGAGTTTACATACCCCAGTCCCAGTGCTCTCTTGGCAGAAAGTTTAGAGGTTCGTCTTCGTATGCATGTCAGTGCTTCAGCTGGATGGGAGGAGTAGGGAAAAAAAAAGGATTACACTAATGAAAACCTTCTGGTTTTCATTAAAATGGTGACCCTCTACACTGACTTTGTTTATGGAATTATCTGCAGTAAATTTGTTAGTATGGGTTGCTGCTTTTGCTCTGCTGTAAGCTCTGTTCTAAGGAGAGCGGCAGCAGTGTTGCACTTCCTGCTAGGTGACAAGAAAGGGCTTAATTTCAGGTGTACTTATTTTTCTGTTAATTTCAATAGTATTGAAATCTGAAATTGTGACATGTGAGATTCATTGTTCCTTGATTTTCATCTTCAGTCAGAGCTCTGCTTCTGCTTTGTCACTTACAATAAAAAGAGCATTAGACTGCTAAAACTGCTTTCTGGCATGGTGGTTTGTACCTTTGTACATAGTTCTGCTCTTTTTCCATCTTTTAAAGGAAAAGTGCAGTCTTAGAGTGAGCTAAAGAGCTAATACTGCAAGACCTGAATTTTTCTTTGGCTTTACTGTGGAACTCTTGTGTGGTCTTGGGCAAGTAAACTGATTTTTTTCTCTCTTAGTTGAGTTGTAAGATTGGAATAAAGTTTGGGTTTTCTTAATTTAACAATACCTGCCTTTGTAGAATGCTTCAAGATTATTTAATGTACAGGTTCAAAGCAATATAAAGTTTTCAAATGTTAGAAGCGTAACACAGAAAGCAGTGAATTCTGCTAACTTGTCCCGATTCTCTTTGATCAAATTGTCTACTTGAAGTAACCATTTAAAACTCTGCCCTTGAATGAGTTAATATCTGCTGTGTACTGACAAACAAAAATTTCACCATTTTATCATAGTATCTATTAATGTAATGCTTACGCTTAGCAAGTATTTGTTTAGGAGGTGGGTACTGTGCAAATCGCTTCTCGTCAGCTGGTACACAACAAGCAATATGACATGCTTTTTTGTAGTTCCATATCAAGTAAACAGTATTTTCGTCAGCATTGTGCAATGAAATGATGTCCGCTTGATTTGGGTTTGCAGTGTTGTTTAAGTAGTGAAGAACTGAAAACGACAGCACTTGCACGGAGAGTGGAGAGGCAGTCTTACTTTTGGCATACTTGGGGGAACCACGCATAAGTGAAGTTGGTGAAGATGTGTGTGCCTTTTGGATCTTCATCTGCTCTGTAAATCCGCTGGAAAAACAGCATTTGATTGCTGGATTGTTTCTCATTTGTGACAAGCACCCAACTCAAGTGAATGTGAAAACCTCACTTTGTAAATTCTGATTAGCAGAGTAATTGAGATTTTCTTTGAATGTGGGATATGCTGCTTGTACATTTTGTTTTTCCTCCAAATGCTTAATTTCTTTTAAAGAAGATACTATTTTTCTAATAATGTTGTCAAATAAGCATTTGCTCTAGGTGGCATAGGGTTTTCTTGTGGCTCCATGTAGGAAAACAACTGATACGTATGAACTGAAGACAATATTTGTGCTATGATACAGTTGACTCTCACTGCAGTAGAATAATGTTCTGGTAGAGAAATGTGTAATGTTTCTGATGACTAACCTTTTTTTTTAATCTTATAAGTGGATGAATTCCTGTTTTAGCTGTCTGCTATGACATCTAATTTTCCTGCATTTTTTTCCCCTATTTATATGAAGTCAGTCACAACTAGAGGAATATTTAGGGTATCTGACATCTGTAATCAATAGTTGGAGTGTATTTTGTGTTAGTATTTATTTAGTGCCTAGAACCATTAGTCACATAGCAGGCTTGTGTTGTGCTTTGTTCTTTACAAATGCAGAATATAAAGACCATCCCCAATTCAGTTAAATTTCAGTTCCAGCAGAAGGTGGACCGTTTACTGATCATGCCAAATAACAGGCTTGTGCAAAAACAAATACTGTTCAGCGTGATAGGCAGTGATCTCAACTGTAGCATGTTAACTGTTCCTTTTGGTAAGACTTGCAAGCAGAGGGTAGCAGTGGGGTGGACTTTTGTCATGTTTGCAGTTGATTAGCACATAACCAATTTAAGAGAATGCAGGAAATACTTGTAGAAATGTACAAGGGAGTGTTGGAGTCTTGTGAAAAGCAAACAGTAATCCTTTGGTATAATGAGCTAATAGAGCTGGAATCGGCCAGCAGTGCCCTTGCAAGTGAGGTTAGAGGCTAATGTTTGATGCAATAAAGAAGAATGCAAAGAACCAGGGAGAGATAACACTCAATAAATGTATGCAGGTGAAATTATAATCTCTAAATACTAGAGAAAAGGATGTTGCTGTAATTGAGAAATGAGATGGATAAAGAATGGATAAAGATATCAACTATTGGAATGGTTAGAAAGACCCTGATTTTCAAAAAACTATGTAGAAATTGTTAACAAGTCTTAGGATAGAACATGGATTTGAAGGGACAGAGTGTACCCTCAGCAAGTTTGCTGATGATACAAAGCTGGGGGGGAGCAGCTGTGCTGCCATTCAGTGTGACCCGGACAGGATGGAGAGCTGGGTGGAGAGAAACTTGATGAAGTTCAACAAGGGCAAGTGTAGGGTCCTGCACCTGGGGAGGAACAACCCCATGCACCAGTACAGGTTGGGGGCTGACCCTGCTGGAGAGCAGCTCTGCGGAGAAGGACCTGGGAGTGCTGGTGGACAACAGGCTCACCATGAGCCAGCAGTGTGCCCTTGCGGCCAGGAAGGCCAATGGCATCCTGGGGTGCATTAAGAAGAGTGTGGCCAGCAGGTCGAGGGAGGTGATCCTCCCCCTGTACTCTGCCCTGGTGAGGCCGCATCTGGAGTACTGTGTCCAGTTCTGGGCTCCCCAGTACAAGAGAGACAGGGAACTACTGGAGAGAGTCCAGCGGAGGGCCACAAAGATGATGAGGGGAGTGGAGCGTCTCTCTTATGAGGAAAAGCTGAGAGACCTGGGTCTGTTCAGCCTGGAGAAGAGAAGGCTGAGAGGAGATCTGATCAATGCTCACAAATATCTAAAGGGTGGATGTCAAGAGGATGGGTCCAGGCTCTTTTCGATGGTGCCCAGCGACAGGACAAGGGGCAATGGGCACAAACTGGAACACAGGAAGTTCCACCTGAACATGAGGAGGAACTTTGTACCGTGAGAGTAAGAGAGCACTGGCACAGGCTGCCCAGAGAGGTTGTGGAGTCTCCTTCTCTGGAGATATTCAGAACCTGCCTGGACTCGTTCCTGTGCAACCTGCTCTAGGCTAACCTGCTTTAGCAAGGGGGTTGGACTAGATGATCTCTAGAGGTCCCTTCCAACCCCTGCCATTCTGTGATTCTGTGAGATTCAGAAAAGAAGTCAGGTGAAAGAAAAGTTAAAGGTTAACACCCTAGTTTATAGAAGGTGTAAAGCAATGAAGTACAGATTCTTGTAAGAGATGGTGCACATTATCTGGATTTTATTAAAACATGGTTTATGTTTAGTTTTTCTCTGAAAATAAGTTCAAATTTGTGATTAGTAAATGGAAAACTGTATGAAGGCTCATTAATGAGGACTGATGATAAAACAGTTTTGTTCTGAAGAGTGAAGTATGGCTTCCCTCCCCCCCCTTAGGTCTACTTTTATAGTGCAGATACTTGTCTGTATATTCAATTTTACCAATTTGTTCATTTTATGAGCAAGGGTCTCACAGGATCAGTGAAACTCATTAATGTGCTTGAGACCAAGTATTGTAAGCCAGGAACTTTTCAGAGCACATTTTTTTTGAGAGGGGGTAATTGCAAAGCTGATTAAATCTGCAGATACGGTAGTGATACTGCAGTATTAATGTGTTTTTTCAAGGTATTCTTACAGGACGCTCTTCTATTTTTCACCCCACTTGGCCCCTCCAATGTATTTCTGTGATAAAATGTGCAGTATATCTTGAGTTACCACTTTGCATCTGAGCTTCCTGATTCTACCTGTAGATTGTAGTTGCTGCACTGGATTATTTAATTATTTAATTTACTTAATGCAGAAACTACTGATGTTTTGTTACTTACTTTATTTAATTTAACGGGATCTCTTTTCAGGCTTATGAGCTTTGACTGCTGTAAACTGGGATTTAGTAGAACAAGGGTATAGGTTAGTACTTAGATTTATGACTAGTGAAATTCTACTCTCAAATGATTTAGAATTAGTCTAATTAAAAATTTTATTTTCATTATGTTTTTTTTTATCTGGGGAATTTGCTAAACAGTAGATGGTGACATTTGAGATCTCTGCAGTATGGTCAAGAAGATGTTAGAAATTTGTTTGGAGGAGGAGAAGAAAAGGATGAACTTGTTGAAAGGCTTTTCAGCATGTTATAGTAAAATAGGAAAAAACCAGACTGGAGTATCTGGTTAAGTCTTGTAGCTAAGAAGATGGCATGTTTAAAAGAGGAAAAATGAGTTTCTTGAAAATAAATAGTAACTTATCAGGAAAACCCAAATGCCTGGGGTTTTTCTACTTCATAAGTAACGCAGGGGGAATGTAGACCGTGCAGTTCCGTGAAACTTAAATAGAAATGTCACCATGTGAGACAAGCTAAGCAATTTTGTGAGGTGTCCTGACTTTTTGGCATGATACTTAAATATTTATTTATTCCTGTAGCAAGAGGTGTGGTGGTCTGATTAAGTCTTTAGGTTGAGACTAAGGAAATGGGGGTTGTAGATTATTTGTTTTTGTTAGCTTGATTGCTTCTTTGTTTTGTAAAAGCTCCGGAGGCCTCTTGGCATTCCTTGTGGCCTTCTCATTCTTGGTGAAGTATTGCATTTGTATAGCCTAGATTTTTTTAATCTTGCCTCCCTGAATTTGAGACACCATTAATACTGAGTAGTTTTTTCCTGACTGATGTCTCCCTAATAACAAGGGCAACTTCTTTCCGAAATAGCTTTTTAAGAAATATTTTTACTTTGCTACTGGTGCTGGGAAGTGTAATGATTATCTCTGTCCAGGAACAATGTTGCAGTTACTAGCACCTGAGAGATAAGTATGATTCCCCAAGTTTCAGTTGTATCTTCTGTATTCCTGGGAGAGTAATAAATAGTGAGGTAGGAGTAGTTGCATATAACTAAGAAGTTTTTACCAGAAGAAACATCCAATTGGATTGGAATCAGAGTACTGTAAAATGAGGGACTGGCTCTGTGCATTAAAACCTTAGTAGGTGGAAACAAAAAAAAAAGGCCGGCTGTGTATGCTAGGTGCTCTTTGTGCTTGGATGGCCTAGCACCCACAGACTTGCCCTTACTTTGGTTCTGAGGGGTTGTTTCTTAGTTTCAGTGAAATGTTACTAGTTAATGAAATAGTTTTCTTAGAGGTTTAAAATAAAACCTTAAAGATTAAATGCCAGTGGTATTTACGCTTAGTGATTTTTGGATAAAATATTTTTCTGTGTTCTGTCTAGTTTACAGTGCAAGCCTGTAGTTGTGGGCTGTGTTACAAATACATCTTGACATCATTTGTATGAAATGCCTTGCAATTTTTGAGAAACTGTGTAATCGACTGCAGGTGATAGTACTGAGTGGCTGACGTTCATGCTTTTTTCAAGAATGAGATACAATGCAATATCAGCACTTCAAATGCAAGTTTCAACCTTGAGTTTTAATTCTGAAGGAAGAGCTGTTGTTTCATCTTTATACAGACGTTAGGTGGGAGTACTGCTATTAGTCTATCTGTACTGGATGCTGGGAAACTGAGAACAGTGAATTTTTAACAAAGACCTTATATGTAAATGTTTCTTATGGTCTTGATAGAGTATTTGTGGTACTTTGTACTTAGCATTTCAAACTTTTATCATGCAGACACAGTAAGTGAAACCTGAAGCTTGTGGCTTTCATGGCTGTTTTTCTTCATTAGGTCATTGGAAAAGAGGCTTAATTTTTTGCTGACTTCTGTTCATTTGTAGGAAGAGGATCACGCACATATATCTCCAAGTTAATCTGACAGTTGTTTGGATGTTGCCTGTGATACTTTCAGGGCAAGTACCAGTTACCCTGTTAGGAAGACAGCGACATATGTTGTTTCTTCCTATCCTTTATTAGATTGTTGCTTCCTCTTACTCAATACAATGTGCCCTCAAACTTGTTAATAATTTCAGTAGATTTATAGGTGACTTTTCAGGAATTAATTTCATTGTATGTCTGCTGTGTAATACTTCCTCTTCAGTTCTGGTTATATATTTTGTTTGTTAAATGTTGAGAATGAGTGATGCATATTTTTAAACATCTGTAAATTTTTTTCTTGTTATTCATCATGATAATGAAATACAAAGGAAAGACAGGACACTTGCAGGCTTCATCTGTCCTAAGGCAATCAACGTAAAACAGTTTCATATGTTGTAAAGGGAGTTTTGTTGTTTTAAGTACACAAATTTTCCGGTCAGCTGCATGTACATAGCAAAAATGCCTTACAGCTCTCCATATCTGTAATTTCGATGGTGAGATTTAAAGCATTTCTTCGAGAGCACTTTGCAAATTTTTCAGTTATTTCCAGTTTATTTTAGTTATCTTAAAGTGCCACAGTATGGAGTTTAACCTCATTGCAGTAATTTTTTTTGAGATGTTACTGTATTTTGTAGAGAGCTGATGAGTGCACTTGACAAATGTAAATAAAAATCTATGTATTCCTAAGTAAAGGATTTGAGGCTTTGCTTTAAGTTGGATCCTTTATCTGTCAGTGTTCGCTGCCACTAAACAAGCTAATGCAATAGTAAGTTTATACCAGGAAATGGCACCCTAACATATTAAGCAAATTTTTGCCATCAGATTCTGCTTTTCTTTTTCCTGAAAACAATTTATTTTTATCTTCATTTGCTACAAGTTCCTAACAATTTACTTGCTCCATTTTTAGTTTGTTTAGACTACCTTTTAATGTTGTTTTTATTCATAATCTTTTATCTCTTTAAGTGTTACAATTCATTCGGTTGTGTCAACAGCATTAGTTTCTGTCTTCTGTTTAGTATTAACTTTTATTTTATGAGGAAAACAGAAGAATAAAGAGTTAGCATGGCAAGTTAACCATGAAGAAGTACCAGTTATGTGTAAGAAGGTCTTTTTGGGTACGGCATGCTTTCTGATGTGTGCAGTTTTCTGGGCTTTGTATGAGCTTTGGTTTATCTCTACTGTATGCTATAAAACATCTGCGACATCTTAAAAACGTGTTAACGAAGGCTTTCGTGTGTTAGTATTTCAGCAGTCTTTCATAATCAGTATTGCCATATGCAGAACACTTTTCAGTAGCTGTCATGGCTTAACTTTTTTGAGTGGAATCAATGGTAGGTATGTTTTATATAGTGCTTAAATGTGCAGTTTATGAGTTTATTTTTTGGCTTTAAACATTACGGACAGTATGTAAAAAAGACATTTCCAGTAAAGCTGTATTTAATACTGCCTGACACAAAAGGTAGTGTGGCTTGTCCAGTTGCAGTCATGGAACAGTTTACTGTTTCAGCTGCAAGTAGTTCATTTGAATTATATTTAGTATGCTGTTACCCTACATTAATATTAGGAATCCGAAGTTACATCTTGAGAAAAACACCTTTGTTCAGTGCTTTCTTCATGATCTTATATGCCTGATGTCATCTCAGTTGTCTGTGTACTAGTTGTGAATTTATTGATGTTGTGGCCCAGTTTTATTACTGTTCAGTATTCTGCTGCAGTTACTGGGAATCTACCTGTTTTCATTTGAGTTCTTTGCCTATTACATCTGTTTTATTGAAAAAAAGCTACTATTAGTTTACCCATTACAGTTGTGAAAATGAATAAAGTTGTTTGTAAGATGCACGGATTCAGAAATCAGAGATGATTGTGCAAATGGCAAGTATATTGTGTAATCTCTCCATTTGTACGTTGAAATGGGGAAAACTATTTTGCAGCATGGTAAAAAAAATTTTCATTAACATTTGAGTTTATTGCTGAGTTTGAAATCCTTGATGTGAGATGTTTGCAGTACGTATGAGCAACAAAGTTCCCTGTCAATCAAAAAACTTTACATAGGCGTAGTTAAAAGTATGATTATTAAGATACTAGTATATTGTATCTCAGCATGATTTTAAAATGGAAGTGGAACAAATGAAACTAACGATAGTGACAACCATAAAGATGGATGCTGAGAACCATAGCAGTTTTGAGAGCATTAAATAATTTAAAAATTGTGCTCATTACTAGTGATCACCTCTATAAACTGGAGGATACATTTGATTGTTGTGTGAATGATCTGGTTTATGATTGAGATCCAAATATTTATTATAGGTTTGTGCTACTGTGTTTTCTTGAGAAGCATAAAAATGTGGGATTGTTTGTATGTAACTAAAAAAAAGAAACTTTAATTTTGCTATCAGCAGTCCATTTTTAATTGTAACAGGTTGATGGCAAATGAGTATTTCCAGCCTAATGGACTAATGCAAAGTGTGTAAGTATTAATGCTGGGCACAGCGTTCCTACATATATATAACCTAATTTGAAAACTGAGTTTTATCAATTACAGTAAAACCAAGTCCAATACAACTTTCAGAGCTGAAAATAAATTTTATTACAGTATAGGCTTTCTTTTTGCAATTTGAGAAATACCAAGAATTAACCTGTACAAGATTATTTTCAATTTGCAGAGGAGTGAAGTTGTTTCAGAGTAAAGAAATGAAAGTAGTATAGCATTCTGAAGTAAAAACTTTGCATTCAGGATTTAATTGTTAAAGAGATGTTTCAGGATACTGTTGACAGGTTAAGATAAAAATATGTTCTTTACTTGATCCAGTTTTGCTACCTTTATTTCAGTTGGTTAATTTACTTTGAATCTGGAGAGTGGAGTTACTTAATCTTGGTATGAAATACTATTTAATGTATCTCAATTTCAGTGAAATATTTTGTTTATGCTTTTTTATTATATAATAAATTTTACTGTTACAATAAGCCTTGTGATTTTTTATGTGAATTGCCTGTTCTGCTCTTGTAGAAGTATAATAATTTTGCTTAGTCTTATCAAGCATCTTAAAGCATCTGGGAAATAAATCCTTCATGTGACTGTTTTATGATAACATGTGATACAGAAGAACATTAAAACTAGTCAAATAGATTTTGATAAGTGATCTTTTGAACATTTTAAATATTTAGTATTTTTTTGAGACTTGTGAGTACAATAGTTACAAATAAAAAACATTTATGAGAGTGTTCTCCTTTGTGGGAATGATATGTAGTTGTCTCTGAACTCTTGAGATTTTCTTTCTTCCTTGCCAAATCGTTCTCTTCAGAAAAAATGGGGGACTGGGGACTGTCTTTAATTTGTTTAATTTCCCGTTACATGCTAAAGATGCATTGAATTTGGGTACCGACACAGATAAGAAAATTACTAATGAAATTTTATTTTGTTTTTATTTATTTTCTTTTTAAAACACATGCATGATTTTACACATTTATCTGTAACGATTTATGAAATAAAAAAAGGTACTTATAGAAAAGGTGCTTGTCTCACATTTTTTCCTATCACAAAATTCTGATGTTTTTGATTACAAATAGGCATGCTTTAATTGTTTACTTGAAAATATTTCTGCTAGGATATAAAGTGTTCAGGTTCCCCAGATACGAAACATCAATTTTCAGTGAGTTTTTAATCACGCTCATAATGTTAATAACAAAGTTGGAACTCCCATATGCAATTAGATGGTTTCAGTTTTATAGTCAATATAATAAGACAAGACGTAACAGTTTTATTCAATGTAAAATAAATGGGTTTATGGTTCTGTCATTATTTCATGTTTTATTCAATGTTTGAGGCTGTTTCTGAGAATTTATTTAGCATTTTATGACAGTTTGTAGAATATCAATTACTGAGATTTAGCATTTATTGGGGTTTTTTTTTTCTGTTTTAATTCCCATAGGACTTAGTGAAATGAGTACTTAGTAAAGACATGAGTAGCACTTCATGTTGAAGAATGAAATTACAAGTAGTTGGATTTTCCATATAGGACATGAGGAATGTGATGTGGTAATGACATATAATACAGGAGAGGTTCCACGTCTTTAGGCAAAAAAAAAGACTGTGCCACTTGCTTCTACTTACAGGTTAATGAGTAGTAAGGAGTATTCGTTTTGTAGAGTTCTTGGTTAGAACTGGATTTTGAGAGGGAAGTACTAGGATTTGTAGTGAATTCCTGTGCTGACCTACAATTGTGTTTTAAACTACATCTCCAGTATATTGTTGAGCACTTTTTTAGTGTTTTGCTGTTTATTATTTCTGATTTGGTAATACCGAGAAGTCATTAGGAAAGATACCTACTAATAATTTACTACAGTAGCAGTTTTTCTGTGGCTGTCATCAGTGGAACAAGCTGCTTTGCGTGGAGTATAGAATTAACATAGTGCTTAAAATGTTGCTGTTCAAGTGATTTCCCAAATTATTTCTTGATTAGGGCAGAGAGAAGGTTCTCGGTATCTGCCTGTTGAGTAAATAGAGAAGTTATGTCAGATGGGTAAGTTGTGCAAAAGAGGCTTAAAGAAGGAATTAAAAGGGAAGTACTAGATGGACAGGAGATGAAAAAATGAGACTAGAAGATGATTAAAAACTGATCCCGAGAAATTACAAGAGGAAAAAAAAGTGGCCAACACACTTCTGTTTCAGTCACGGATGAAATACCTAGATTTGGTGCTTGTTTATCGATACCTTTCTCATCTCCACTGTATTTCAGTGTGAATACCAATGTGTTCCTATGAGTTTATTCAGGAGGAAAATAACTGCAGAAGGTAGGCTCCTGCTGGAGTACCTTTTAATTTTTGCATTGGCTGTTTGATTTGCTCTCAAAAAGAAATTCGCTGTTCAAAAAGAACCAGACGCAGTCTGGTGTCAGTAGTGCCAGATGTGACCCTGTTGTTTCATGTTTGCTTCTGTCCTGAACGTGAGTACTATTTGTCTTGCTTCAGAAATACTTGCACTGATTATGCTATGGATTTGCTTGCTTTCAGTATTGAACTCTTGCAGTGGTGTGGAATAAATTTATGGAGCCCATTGTCTTTGTAATACTGATGTAATTGCTATGCTCGATTACAGAAACAGTATGAAATCGAGCTGTTTTGAGTTTGGCCTTTGTATATGTTTTGGAAAGAATGAGAAAGGTAGCTTTGACAGTTTAGAAACATGAGGATTTTCCTCAGTACCCTGAGGTTTGTACTCAGCGTTTGTATATGTAACTTCAATGTCCAAATTGTAATAGCTCTTTTTAACCTTTTAAAAATGTAACTTTCCTAATGGAAGTGCACATGCTTATGGTTAAATTACATCACTCTGATAACTTCCCTTGTAATTTAAGGAATTTGAGAAGGGAAAAATACCTTGTTAACCTGGAAGGGGAACAGAGTATGTGTTTTCTATTACTTGATCTTGCAAAGAAAGTACATTTCTACTAGAAAAAAAATGTGTGAATAAGTTTAATGTTATTCTTACAATACAGGTTATGATTCTGAAGTCTGTGGTAAAGTATAAGAGGACATTACTGTATATTTCTAGGCTCATATTTTAAAACCTCATAAAAAACCCCAGATAATTGCTGCACAGCAGAATCATGTTACATTTTAATGTTATCTGAATTGTAAAACCTTGAAAAATTCCATTGTTTTGAAGATGCCAGTAATAACATCTGGTTTTAGTTTAAATTCTTTATTCAGTTATGTTAATGCTACTACAAATTTTGCTTTAAAAACAGTGCAGTAGATTCCATTGTGAATAGAGGATGATTTTTGTGGGTTTTTTTGTTGTTGTTCCCTCCCCCCACCCACTCCCACCCCTGGGTGTTATCTGTATCTGAAATAGTGTTCCAAAGAAGATAGGAAGGCTCTAATTTACTGCCATGTTACTTGCCTGTTAAGTATATGGATCTGGTTTTATAATCAAAGTTTGAAAAATATTTCCTGTTGTTTGCAAGATATTCATGAAGGGGAGAAGACGTGGTTTGTATATTATTCTTTCTCTTCAACACTAAAATATTCACAGGTTATACTGGAAAGGGAAGTTTACCTCAGAGCAGGACTTTTTACAGAAAAATCCCCTAGTCTATTGAGTTGATGAAAACCAACATTGTATGGTGAAATCAGTTAACAGACAAGCCTTCCAGTTCTGTAGCTGTTTACCTAACCAGTCCCCAGTGATCTCTGATCTTCTGAAGTTTTGAACAGTGTCTGCTCCCATTTAATGCAAAGGGAGTGTGCTCGGAACAGAGTCAGTGGTGATTAATTCTCTTAATATTTGCGGCCTTTCCTAAACAACAAAAGGCTAATGATTCAGTTCAATACAATTGAAGACCTGATCAGAATACATGTGTATGTGTATCTTACTCTGAGTGATTTATAAGAGCAAATACTTGTTGACAGTCTGTATAGTACGGTTGCATCTTTTAAATACTGGTAGCAACAAATGGAAGGTATATGCCTTCATCTTAAATCTGTCTGATGGGAACAGGTAATAGCAGATAATTCCAGTTGCATTCACTATATTACAGTGTACCTACATTAGGAATAGTGAGAGTAGTCGAAATAGCTTATCAGAGCTATGCTAAATAAGCAGATTCTGTCTGGAGCTCTGTCTGTGTTTGAAGATAAAATATTCATGCTTACCAGAAGATCTAGTGTGAATTATTTCAGTACCAAGTTCTTGTAGGCTTAGTGAGTGTTTTAATTACACTTATCATGAGAAGTGGTCTGAAAGTTAACACCAGGATATGTTTGGTTTATTCCTGTGCTATAAGTTTTGAGTTCATAGTTTACTCCAGTTACTGTTTAGGAATAGTGCTATGAAAGGTATTTTGTTTAAGGAACTGTTGACTTCAGTTTGATATTCTAAATAACATGCACTTTTATTAAATACGTATGAGGAAAGTTACAAGGGATATACCTTGCTCTCTGTGTTTTGAAATGGTGAAGTTCTACTGCTGATACTCAGGGCTTGGCTTCTACATGGATATTTTTATACTATGTTTGTCCTAATTGTCGGAATGATAAACAGTATGATTCAACCTGTACCAAACAGGTTTTTTTCTTTCTACTTATTCCACTGAGATAAGACTTAAATGTGTAACACATCAAACTGACTCTTCTGCATGGGATTTGTTCACCCTATTTGTTAAACATTTTATGGGTTTCAAGTCAGTTAAAAATGGTATCCTCAGAACAGTCCACTTAATAGCTGAGCAGATAAATACAAGGAAGTGATACTTGGATGACAGGGAAGTTGATACTCTCCGTTCTTTTTCACCTCCCCCAGCTGGCAGAAAGTACTTCCTTGTTTTAAATTTGTATCACTTGCTATCACAGTCATCTTGGCTTTTTGGTGAGTTCAGAGCTATGACTCTTACACTTACGAACTATAGTATAGTCTGTAGTGTAGACTAAGTTATATGCAAACTAATAGTTATTTTACATATGCCACATTTCAGTTCAGTAAAACTTGGACTAAATAGTGCAGTGGAAGCTGGGTTACATGGTAGTGCAACTGCACACAGTGTAATACAGCTTGCACAGAGTTGTGCGTGTACATGTAAGGGATGGAGATGTAACATGATAAGCAATGACTGTGTCCTGCAAAGCAGTGGACGCAGGCTCATTACAACAGAATGAGCAGCAAAGCTGGTGGAACTTGTTTTCTTCTGAATTTGTTATGTAGGGCATCTAAATGTTCTGTAATAATTCAATTTGCAAAACCTTTGGCTTTCCCCTGTTCTCTCCTCTGTACCTCTCCCCTTGTCATTATACCTCCAGAGTAAGAACCTCCTGCTCTCACTGGAACATCGCTTTGTAGCATCAATACCACTCCCTTTTTTTTCCTTGAGCAGAGTGTTGTAAATTCATAGAATCATAGAATGGTAGGGGTTGGAAGGGACCTCAAGAGATCATCNCACTCCCTTAGTGTATGGAGAGGAGGAAAAGCAGTGCATACTCTGATTGTTAGATGCTATGCAAGCTTATCAGAGCAGGAACTTAACCCTTCTCTGAGAAAGTTGACACTAGCCAAGATCTCTTTGCTGTTTCTACAAGTTTTTAGAAAACAGATCCTTTAGATGTAAAAATAGTCACATATGCAAGAACTGGAGAGTTTCAGGGCTGCTTGATCATTCAGTCTCCTGCAGGTGCATTTTTAATAATATTGTGGAAGTATCTATAATTTGTAGAGAAGCATTTAAAAGATTTTAAAGTTTTCAGTAGTTTCACCAATGGATTGCTTAGTCATACACTAAAATATTCACCTTGCACACTGCGTGTCAAACCACGTAATTTTTCTAACTGAAGAATGAAATTATTCTTTACTCCATTTTTCAAAAATAAAAATCTTGCAGCATTGTTTTCCATGCCATATACTTTGTTCTTGCAGGTTTTCTGCAGGCTAACGTTAGTCATGCACTTTACACAGAACTGCTTCACCTGAGGCCCACATGGCTATTGGTCATACAGCAAATTCGGCATTCGCTGCTTCATTAATATATAGCCCCACTGCTTTAAACTATGTAGAGATGGGATTTTCTCCACGTATTTCTGAAAATGAGCAACAGCATCTCTAAGCATTGTACAAACAGTAATTTTTTTAACTGTGATGTGTCATATCATTTACTTCATTTATGATTAAACTTGAAGTCTTCCTGGCTCCTTTTGCAAGTGACATAACTAGGACTAAAATCTATTTACGATTCTGTCTGTTCATTAGCAGCATTCAACCACTCCCAGAAGACTCAGGAGGTGCCTGCTTTCTGGCTTGGCTATGGTGAAAATAAGGTTTCTTGATGTTTAGGGGAATGGACATAATTATGTTCTTTGTATATACAAGGCAAATGTAGTGCTGTCCCTGTGTTCGTGGCAGCTATTTTAGTCAAATAATGCTTGAAAACATATTTATATGATTTGTGATCTGCCATTGGCTTGGACAGGACTGTTTGAAAATGGTCTGATGTTTGTTAAAGTAGGTATTAAGCTTAAAGTAGAACTAAGTGGAGAATCACTGTTTCAGAATGAAGCTTTGGTTCAAATGCAAAGAAGACTCGAGTGTTTTAAAGATCTTTACAAAGAGCATATGCAAAAAAAATCTGCTTAATTTTTTTAAGTCAGAAGTTGTTTATTTCAACAATTTTTCTCTCAATTAAAAGTTTCATGAGATTAAGGGGCTATTTGAAAGCTAAGTAGAGTGGATTCTGATGCAATTTTTGAAGTAGTATTTCCTCGTACATATTTTAGATATGCTTATGTTCTACAACAGGGGTGTATAGTTAGTGATAGCTGCTTTATGTATGTGTGTGTTGTATTTTTCTCAAGTGGTAGTGGTAAGAAAGTCCATTCTGTTTGCTTGGGGCAGAGTATCTTACCTCCTTACTAACTTGTAGGTAAAGATGTTAAATTAAAGCTGATATGTATACACAGTGAACAAGCAGCACGATGTGAAGGGGCTGTGATGGGTAGCAGAGAGGAAGGATTTCTGTAATCATGTTCTGGCTGCTACGCACTGTGTTGGTAGCATTTCCTGAGGAGGAGACTGCGTTTATGAAACTGCGCTCCCTGCAGAGCGAGGCAGGCGGTGAGCCTGCCAAGGGAAGACAGAGAGGGAGTCCTGAGAGGAACAGAAAGCAGACCCACGGGTAAACTTGTGAAAACTCGAGTTTTACTTAAGTTTGCATCCCGATACAGCGAGATAAATACACTGGTTTTAGTTTGCATGAAGGTGCCCATCCATTAATTGAAAAATTCTGGAGGCAATACATAAGCTGGACAAATAGGAGTGGTTGTTGAGAAGCCCTGCGTGGCAGTATGTTCCTTTCCTCTCTTGTCTTAACATTGGCGTTCAGTGTTCCAGCTGTGAGCTGTTTCAGTCAGTTTGCTCTGCTGGTGGAAAACTAACCCTGTTAAAATGTAATCATTAGTCCAGCTGGTGCATTCAGTGGCATGGGTGAACTGGAGTGTAGAGCTGTAATCTCTAATGCCAGTTCCTAATGTCTTTCAGCCGATCTGCTGATCTCCAGATGCAAAACTTGATTCGGTTGTGCTTCTGGCTGCTCATTACAAAAGCAGTCACAAATGTTTCTACTCCGGTTCTGTCTGTGGTATTCCTGCCCTTTTCTGGAAAATAAGTGTCTGTCATACCAGCGAAGTTGTTAGCTGCCAGACAAGACATCCTCTCCTGCCAGACCTGACTTTCCATCTAAAGGTGCCAAAGCAGTTCTTTTGTGAGGAGACCTTTAAAGAGAAAAGCATAGACTTTGGATTTTTCTTCCTCAATTGTGGCTCTCCATTTTTAGCTTCATTTTAGACATCTGACTTGCTGTATGCATAATCTTAAGGCATGGCTAGATCTGCAGCGGTTCAGTGCCACTTTTGAGTTGTCTGCTCACTTCATCATGCAAATATTTCTCTAATCATAGAAATTGACTTTAAAATCAAAGTTGACAGTGGTGTTGCTTTTTAAGAATATATACAGAAGTTTAACAGGCAAATGGATTTTACCTAGTGCATTCATGGTATGAATTTATTAACTCTTTGTTCTTTAGGGCAAAGTAGTATATAATTCAGCTAAAAGTAATTTTTAAATTCCCATTGTTTTCCCTTATCATATTAAGCACTTCAAGTCTGTATGTCTAGCAGAGTTTCTCACTTAAATATTTTCAAACTGCAACATACAGTTTGCTGTTAACACCAGTGTCTAAATTTTTGCAAGCGAAATAGCTCCATGTGCTGAAGGTCAGCTAACAAATTGTTTTCAGAAGTTCTTTTTAGGAATTATTTTTCGTTTTCTTGTCTCCAAAAGACTAGTAGATTTTCTTCATACTATCCTGTGTATACAGTCTGTACTGAACTTTTATTTCAATATGAAATAAAAATGCAAAGTACTGATTAGTTTATGTATACGCACATATTTTTTCCCCGTCTTAATCTCTGAGTGCCTCTGCTTTATTTCCAGTGTAGCTATGGCTTTTGGTGTCGCTGCTCTGAACCTTCTCATTGATATTAATCTTCTAGTCTATAAAATGCTTAGCCTTTAAGTTTGCTCACAGCCACAGTTTTTTCCCACTCTCTAAACTTTTATACATAGTTTTCAGAGAGAAATGAGGTATCATTTGCAGGTTAGTCTGGAAGCAACAATCCTGAACTCGTAGAAAGCAGAAAAGCAAGACACTTTCTATTTTTTTTCTAGTACAGGAACAGCTCTTTGTTAGTTTTTAGATGTAAAACTAACAGGATGTTTTAAAAAAATAAGAATGGCTTCCAGTTAAACAGTAGTTTGTCTGCCTGTTAGGAAGAAGCACGTTGCAGTTGCAAGAAAAAGAGAAAGACCAGAAGACCAAATTGGTAATTATAAAAACAAGCAGGCAGGAAGAGCGAGAAGTGAATAATCGGTTCAGACAGTAAAATAAAAGAGCTCTTATCCTAGGATAGAAAAGGAAGCAGGAATGCGTAAAGATAGATACAAAGTTCGAAAACAAAAACAATTAGGCACTGAAGAGGTTTCAAAGATCAGAAAAACTGAAATGTATTCTCAGAAGTAGCTTAGTGTGACATACTCTAAAGTACAGTTTTATAATCTTCATTTGTCCTGAAGACAAGTAGGGAAAGGTATACTACACTAATGGTAATGTCTCATTGATGTATTTATATCCAGTTACGGTTCCCATAATTTTTAATGTAGCATATCAAGTAGATCTTTGCACAAACATTGCAAGTTGTTTTAAAAGTAAATTTACCTGAAGTCATCTCATTCGTGTAAAATGTTGAATCATTTGAACTTCATTCAAGTCTTTGATCTTTATTTAGAAGATAAAAACAAAAAAGCAAGCTGCATAATGTTTCATAGAAACACTTGAGATACTTCAGGACAGGAGTTTCATAAAATCTTAATATGTGAAGTAGTCACTTTGTAATGTTTTGTAACTTAAAATATTTAACTTCTTGAACAGAGTTCGGTCTTTTCGTCTTTGCAGTAATGCTGATGCAGGAAGGAAGAACATTATGCAGAATTTAACCTATCATTTAAATTCATCCATAATTCAAGTTCATTTGAGAAACCCTCATGGACTGTAATTGAGTAAACAAGAACTGCTGTGATCAATGTTGAATTATATAATCAGCCACATTTTCTCAGTTGAATTACTGTGGACTTGCAGTTGTGTGGTTAAGTAATTTATTGCTCTTCCTAAAGTGATAATAAAATACAACATTTCTGTCCATGAATACACTGGGGCTTTTTTGATGCAAAATGTTTTGGGTTTTTTCCCTGAACAAGACCTGGTACCTGCTTTTCTGTGCTCTGCACACTTTCGTTGTGGAATCTCGTTAGGGCGTAGTATGTATTTCCTTATACCGGACTGCGTAAGTGTTAAGAATTTAGAGAGCAAAACATGGGATTCAGCTTCTAATCTCCCACTCACTGAATCGGAAGTTTAGACTGGGCAAGCTATGCAGCCTGGAGAACAAAGAATTGGGGGGAAAAAAACCTGATCTTGTGCCAGTGCTTCAAAACTGCAAATAAGATCACTTGGGTAACTGCAGACTAAAATTGTGGTCAGTTAAAAGTATGGAAGTAATGATGCACAATTGAGTCAAAAGAGAGTAAAGTGATGGTAGCATAATTAATGTGAAGTGTCATGATTTCAAATAAAATCTTTTATTAAAGTGTATTTTAAAGATATTGCAGATTTAATTCTAGTAATTAATTAAAATAGATGCTTAAACTTGTAAGTTGACGTAGTTATGTTTTAGGATTCTTAAGGCTTTCAACTATGTTGTCTGTAGATCATCAGAATGGCGGTCAGTGAAATGAAGACTAATCAGCAATTTGCTGTTGATGCAGTAAGCTTGAATTTACTGTAAAAGAATCGTTTAGTAAAATGGTTGTTTGGCTTTTTTTGCAGAAGTTGATACCACAGTTCTAGCTTTTAATGCAAGTAGGAATGCTTTACAAAGTTGATGAAAGCTGGGAACATTAACCCTTTAAAAATCACAGTCTGGTTTAATGACTTTTATTTTAAACTCCCATATAAAACAGTGTCTAGACGAGCTACTGATACCTTTAGGAAGACTAAAGGTTTGGGATTTGTGCTGTAGCATTCCCTCCATGCTCATGCCTCTAAAGAGATCCTCTATGTTTTTATTTTTATTTGCTCTTGAGGCTTGTTTGGGGAAAAAAGAGGTATGTGTAAGAGGGAGAGAGAAAATCTTAAGTTTAACCCAAGAAAGGCTGTTTTGTCTGCAGATTTGATTCAGCTTGGCTCCTTGCTTTGATGCTTCAGCTGCTATTATTGTAAAGCTTCCTGGTATCTGCAAAGACCTGATAAGCTTAGAACTGCATACCTGAAGTATTTATAACATTGATCTGTGGTTCCAGTAAGTAACCTGGAAGTAGAATTTAGGGAGGTAACATTTTTGTAGGAATAGTCTATATTGACCTACTGCACACTTTTGTGAGGTGTCAGGTTTGTTTGTTTATAATGTAGACACTTTGGACTACATTCCAGCTTTTGAGTGGGCAGTTTCTACTTAGGGCCACCATCCGTTAGCTGTCATTAATGAGTTTAATAAGTCAGCTGCAGTTTTAATAAAGTTTTTTACAAAAATTTCCTCTTCAGCTGCTAAGGGGTGTGGGGAGTTACTAGACAAACAGCAATGTATATTTGCCTTGGAATATTGTTGAGAACGTACTTTGCTGTGAAGGTAATAGTTAACGAGATACTGTAGGATGTGCTGTTTAGTTTTTTAATTACCTTTTGCTGATCTCTAGTTAATGCGTTTTTCACATTTCTTATAAAGGAGCCAGCCAGATTAATACACTGATATATTTATTTTGAAAATCTAACCTTAACTTTTGTTGCAACTATTTGGTCCATTTTCTCCTCTGTACAGTATTGCCTGATTTTGCTCTTTTTTTTTTTTTCCTCCATTCAAGATGCCACTTGGCTTAGCTTGTATCTCAGTGCATTAATTTGTTTTGCTTTGTAGCAGTGGAAGATTTTCTGCTTGTTTTCCTGGATGAAAAGGAAGCTTTTTCTTAATTGAGGCCCAGAGCTCAGACATGGATGCTTCTGGAGAGAAGTTGAAAGGACCACGAATAAATTTGTGACTCACCTCTAGAAGCCTTTCTGAAAAGGCCATACCTTTCTGTGTATTCACTGATGTTGGCTTTATCTTTTGCTCGTTTATCTCGGCATCATTATTGAGCCATGTAATGCAGACTTTCATTTGCTGGTTTATTGTTTATAGAGAATTTGGAAAATTGTGAAGCTTTTCTTCATGTGTTGAGAGCTCTGTTCTGCAGTNGTTGAAAGGACCGCGAATAAATTTGTGACTCACCTCTAGAAGCCTTTCTGAAAAGGCCATACCTTTCTGTGTATTCACTGATGTTGGCTTTATCTTTTGCTCGTTTATCTCGGCATCATTATTGAGCCATGTAATGCAGACTTTCATTTGCTGGTTTATTGTTTATAGAGAATTTGGAAAATTGTGAAGCTTTTCTTCATGTGTTGAGAGCTCTGTTCTGCAGTACATACATGACTTAAAGACAACTTGAGACATTGTCAGTATGACCGATTTAATCCAAGAAATCGATGTTTGTGAGAGTTTGTTTTAGCGTTTTTATTTTGAATATAAATTACAAATCATCTGTAAATTTTATTTTTTTTTTAGGCATCTGACTTTGATCATTCGTAAGCCAGTTTTCAAAAAATGCTTTGGTACTTTCTGAAAGTGTACATTTTTTTATTCTTCACACTGTATACTTCATTCCAAGATAATTGCTGACCAAAAAATGACGGTGAACAAAGTGACATTGTGAAGCTGTCTCGTTCTTCAAAAGAGTGTGAACATACTGCTTTCTTTAAAAATTTCAATAAACATGGACTAATGGCCCAGTAAATCAGGATTTCCATTCCTTATCTAGGAGATTGTTAATGCATCCATGAGTAGTTTCATAGATGTCAGTAAGGTGGAGGAGCTGGCTAATGTGAAGGTCCACAGGGTGGTGAGGATAGCTAATGGGTTTTAATTTTTTCTTACATAGAATTTACTCCATTCAGGTTGTTCTGTGTGTGTTCTATGAATGTTCATTTTACAGGGACGGAACAAATTCTTTCTTCCCTTGAGAGGCTATGAGATAATCCTACAAAGCTGTATTNCTAATGGGTTTAAATTTTTTCTTACATAGAATTTACTCCATTCAGGTTGTTCTGTGTGTGTTCTATGAATGTTCATTTTACAGGGACGGAACAAATTCTTTCTTCCCTTGAGAGGCTATGAGATAATCCTACAAAGCTGTATTTGCACAGAGCATGCTGTTTCTAGAATTGGATGAAGAAGAGGAATTGAGGAAATGAAGAGTTTTTGGCACTCAGTGATGAAATACTTCTAGTAAAGTGTGAGGGGAGAATAGCATGTAAAATGTACTCATTTTTTTGCATTCCAGTTTCATATTAGTAGTAAAGAATTAATTTTGACCAGTAAAGTCCTTTTTTGTTTGAACAAAGTATTTGGAAAGCCGTCTTCTCTGGTTACATGTTTGGAAACATAAGTAATGTGGTGTTCTGGAATGCTAATGAAACCTTAGCAGCAAATGAGAGCTTTGTGAAATAAAGTGCCTAAGTAGGACAGCAAAGGCTTTGTTCTGCTATGCACTGAAGGAAGTCAGTTCTTAATGGTATTGGATGTTGGCTCCATGCCAGAAGCACCTTTTGGAAACTTCTTTTGGATGCTAGGTTAATGGTGTCTCAGTAATTACACAAAATAGTGGAATATAAAAAAGAAAGGCTTCTTGAGATTCACGATGTATTTTAATGCATGTATGCAACAGGTTTGACACTGCAGTACAGTAACTCTCTCCCTCTTCCCACATGCAAACAATGCATGTTCAACTTTTCTAAAAATGATAGCAAAAGTGTCACTTTATTTGACAGAAGACATTTAGTGTGGAAATGCCCAGTTGGTGTAAAGTGGGAGCATGAGAACAATGTGAGATACAGGCCATGGTTTCTCAAATATATTAAAGTCTTGTCTTCAGTGCCTCTCCTGGCTCTCTCTTGGCTGTTTATAGGGTTCTCTTGTGAAACAGACTAGGGAAAGTGGTTGTGTTTTTGGCGGAGAGAGTAATGCAGAGGCAGTTGTGATACCTTGAGTCTTAAGCCCTGCAGCATTTTGTGGCATTTTTTTGCTATAACTTCACATCATCCTACTGCATGTTGAAGTTGCTTAAATTGCTAATACTAAAGGTCAACATAATTCATTAGATTCAGGCAAGTTACTGCATCTGCAAGATGCAGCTTCTGATAAACACCCCTCACTGTTTTTTATGTGAGTTAAACTTTGCATTTAAAAGCTTTCTTTAGCTTTTTTTTCCTGCTTTCTGTTTTTTAAATTTACTGTGAAGTATGTTTGGATTCAGTGTGTACAGGACACAAACTTTGATGTTGCAGTTGCTTGTCTTTTTGGATTACTAAGTAACTGTTACGAAAAATTTACTGTAAATGCTACTGTAGCTGAAAATCCTTGATTTTTCCACTCTGGCAGATTTTTAGCATAAAATAGAATTATGTGCTAGACTGAAAATATTTGCTAGGCTGTATTTTATACCTTTATTCATTCCTACCTCATTCCTGACGCCCGTATTTCCAGTTGTTTTTTGAATTTTCAACTTGTCCTAAATAGTGTATCCTCTGCCTGTTGATCAGTACAGAATACAGTGAAAGATAGATTTTGAAGATGGTTTAATGTGTCAAAAATCCCCCAGCTTTTTTCAGAAGCATGGTTTATTTTTTACTGATTCTCTGGTGCATTTTCTTTGCTATAACTTAATGGCTAAGGACAGGTTTGCTTTCTTTGGAATCTCTTGCTAGAGCTGATTGTGAACTGTGTATATAGGTATGCTTTAATAAGTATTTTTCGTATGCAGACTGCACCCAACTTAGTCATGCAGCTGTAATTCATATTATTTATCATTGCATGGGTAATTTAAGAGTGGAAGTAATTTTTTGTATCTAATCAAATTACAACATCTTGTATTTTAAAACCACAAACACATCTCTGTTTTTCAACAGTCTCTTATTTACCTAATACTGATCTTTGGTTATGTCTTCGTAGTCGTGGTGGAAAATATCAACTTTTGAATTAAAGGATTTTCGGGGGGAAAAGAGACATTTCCATTGTTAAAGTGAACAAAGATTGCGTACAGTTTAAAAGGCAAGTGTTGAGAGTAGTTCTTACAGAAAGAGGTGGGTGCATGCCTCCACGTGTTACTTACTGTTCCGGTATATATACACGACTGATTTATGAGTTGAATGACTTCTATCCAAGTAGCAAGCATTCCCTCACAGCACAACTCATAAATAATTTATATGTAGTTTCTGGCACTGCTGTGATTCGTAACCAATTCTGAGTATTTTTATTTCTTTTTGTTTTTAAAGGATCAGTTTGATAACTTGGACAAGCATACGCAATGGGGCATTGACTTCTTGGAGAAATATGCAAAATTTGTAAAAGAAAGGATAGAAATTGAGCAAAACTATGCAAAACAACTGAGGTAAGGAGTTTTTCTTTTTCTCTTTAAAAGAATCTTAACAGTTACTTAAAATCATTGTATCAGACGATAGGGCAAGTATGTAATGTCATGATTAATGACCATTTTTCATTTACTGAGTGAATTAGATCACTGGTTCTTCTCATGACAGACAAGTTTTTCTTTACCAGTCCAAAACAGAAAATCATCTTTGGGTGTGCGCTTGCTTGCTTGTTTTTGCCTTCTTCCCACCCAGCCTTCAAATCTTTGAACTAAAAAGGTTTAAGACTTAAATTTTAAGATACAAAACAAAACCGTAGTAACGTTTTTCCGCTGTCAGCATGTTTGTTGCAAAGTGCTTTATTCATATCTCCATTTTTGTGTGTGTGTTCAACCAGCTTCGAGCCTCTGCTACTAATTAATTTCTTGTGTTGAATTGTTGAGAGCCAATTTGACATTGTGTTAAGAAATCTGATTGAAATAATTGAGTAGAACTTGAGAAAGCAGCAGATCTTCCTGTCCTTAAAGCACGCCCTTTCCGTTGCTGGTCTTGTCCCTTTGTGTGAGACTGTAACCCAACCACCCTTTGTCTTACTGCTCAAGTTTACTTTCTATTGGTGCCAAGTGAAACATCTTTTAGGTCCAATAGGAATTTCCCAGCAGGGATCATACAAGGATCGTACAAAAAGAGTAGCAGTGATGAAATGAGAGAAGCACGTTCTTCAGAATAAAGTAGGACTGATTTTTACCTAAAGGTGCACACACTGCTTGAAGAACAAGATTTAAAATAAGACACTCCTTTGAATTTGGCATTCACCATAATCTTTGCTGTCTTGAACTCCGTTGGAGATTGAGCTGAAGCTGCTGCCTAGCCCGTATCAGACTGAAATTGATAGCAACTTCTCTCCTGTGGTGTCTTCCATCGTCTCGTCATTGGCAAACTAGATTGTCACCAGATACAGAGAGTTGAGGAATGCTACCTCATAAATGCAGTAATGAGGTTCACAGCTGAGGGTATGGATGTTCTCTGTCTAGGCTGCTCATTTCCTTTTTAATTTCTTTATCAGTTACTTTTGATCGTTGTGTGTATTCACCTAACATAATAATCCATTACTTAAGGAATTTTTCTCTTAAAAGGAAAGAAATAAATACCACTTTTCCAAAGCTGATGTAGAAGAACTTCAGGAGGTAAAGGAAAGTTTGAAGCATGCACAGCACCAGTTCACAGCCCAGCTTTGGTTTGTTTTCAGTTGTCTGTTTAAAAATGGAAATGTGTTTTATTTGCATGGATCTATCCAGATCTTTTCCTTAAATAGTATGAGCAAATGCCATTTTGCTTAATTGTATTTAAAGGCTCATTCCACAGCTAGCAAGATGAGATGTCATGTTATTACTCCAGGATTTGACTAAAAATAGGAAATCTTCTCTGTTCAGCATTTTACTCTTTTGGGTAAAACTGTGGATTTTTCTCAAAGTGTCTTTCAAAAACAAGAGAGTTATGTTGAGTACCCTTTCTGTCAGATGACTGGACTGACTGTCCATGTGCAGTATTACGACAGTTTTGGGAAGCACAGGTCTTGCCGCACATGTGTTGTACAGTGCATGCCAGCACATCCTGCTTGCTACCAATGAAGGTCTGGACAGCACACACACGAGAGGGTGACTGATTTTCTGCCAGTACACCAGTCCGTGAAGCTACTCTTCAGTCTGTTTTCCTGTGTATTACTTGGGGGAGAATTGATAGTTAATAGTGAACTTTCTTGTGATAACAACTTGATTTCAGCCGTCACTCCTCTTGAGGATGCTCACTGTTTTTAACCATGTAAAAAAGTCATGAGGCCCCGGGGGAGATTGGGTGCAAGCAAAATTTTCACCTCCGGAAGAGTTAAGCATCCTGCAGCTTGCTCCTGAGAGGTTCTGAGAGAGGTGATCTCGGGGATGGACTGTAGTTCTGGTGAATTTTAATGCTGGCAGCATACGGCCTGTGAGATAGTTATTAGTATCTCTGATAGAAATTTCCAGTTTTTTCCTTTCATAATGAAATGCGATCTGAAAAATCAGTGTTCAGAACCTCTTCATAATGAACTTTGTAACTGAGATTTATGATGTCCTTGTTTAGTAGATGTATAAACAATACGGTGAGTGGTCACCTCTTGGTGGTTCTGTGGCTCTCTAAGTTACTTGGATGGGAGACCAAGAAAATAAAAGTTTCACGAGAGAGACGATGTAGTGATGTGTCGTGGTATTTTTTTTTTCCTGTCTTTGTTTCAGTTTGGGGCCTGAACATTCTGTTGAAATGGTTGATGGATCTTATTCTCATAGACTTAAACCCAAGGATGAAAACTTGAATGAATTTTTCATAACAATTTTCATAAATTAGAGTCCGTGTCCTGGCAGAAATTCATATTCACTTTGTGTATACCCTTGCATTTTGATAATTTTTTTTAATATACTGTCACAACTTAGTGATGAGACTTTCCCAGGTGCAAACAGCTGTTCTGAGTCTTCTAGGAGATAAGTTGTGCATGTACAGCATATGAGGAACTGTTTGAGTGAACTCACTATATTCTTAATGTATGGGGTTATTGCAGTTTATGATCACTGAGTGCTTCCAGAAATGATAACTTGTGAGTATCCTGTCCAAATGCTGGTTTTAGGTTGCCAGTCATTCCTGGCTATTCTTCGATAGACAGTTCTTGACACTGAGAAAAAGTGTAAGAAAAATTGAAAGTATTGGGACATCCTCAAATGTCTACGGAGAAAAAAAAACTGTCTCGAGAGCTTGTCGTGGTCTTTGTCTGCAATACACTTTGTTCTGAAAAAAAGCAACTATAATATCATTTTTTTGAGCTAACTTAAAGGAAAAATCTTAGTTTTTGTGTAGCTTAGGTTTCAACTAACATATTTTGGTACCCCAAGGATTGTGAAGGATATTACAGGTCATTACTGAGTTAGAGATGTGAATCAGGACAAACATACTGCAATATACATTGTAGATTAACATACTTCATTTTAGTTGTATGACTGTTTAATTTGTATTTTATAATTGGAAAAAAATAGAATCATAGAATCATAGAATGGTAGGGGTTGGAAGGGACCTCTAGAGATCATCTAGTCCAACCCCCCTGCTAAAGCAGGTTAGCCTAGAGCAGGTTGCACAGGAATGCATCCAGGTGGGTTTTGAATATCTCCAGAGAAGGAGACTCCACAACCTCTCTGGGCAGCCTGTTCCAGTGCTCTGTTACCCTCACAGTAAAGAAGTTCCTCCTCATGTTCAGGTGGAACTTCCTGTGTTCCAGTTTGTGCCCAAAAATAGATTTAGTGTGTGCCAGATTACTGGTCTCTTGACTGAATTCTATAACCGAGTTCTCAGATGCTGTTTTTGATCAGCATTGTTGCTTAAAAAGGGGCGAAGTGAAGGTCTGTTTTGTTTATTTCCACATCACACACAAAATAATTCTGGAGATTCACTCCCTTTTTGTTCTGTCTGAAGCATTATAATGCTCGAGAAGATAGAGAAGTTCCACTTCCTGTGATGTTAGGCAGTAATACAAGTTATACCTGCAGTTATAGGTGAAACTACCGCGTGGAATATTTCTGAATTTGGTCAGCTTCTCTATCATCAGTTTAAAGAAAATAGTGATGATTGTTCTTGAACTATTTGAGTGTTTCCCTTAAAATTCTACATTGTGATCTCTAGTTAATCTGAGCAAATGTATTTTTCATGTTCCTTCTGCATACTGTTGTGTGTAAGTGGTTTTTTTTCCTAAATACAATATTAATATATGCATATATCTTGTGAAAGTGAGACATAATTATCACCTTTTTATATGCAGAATCTTGGAAACATTATTTAAAACGGGTGTAAGCTCAAATGCGAAGTTGGGGACACAAATTATCACCATATGTGTTCATTTCTGAAATCTCTCTTCCTTTGATTGGAGCTGAGAATTTAAGCTGTTGATTATTATCCAAACGTGGATGTAGCAGGTTTTTTTATAGTGACATTTCTGCAAGCTGAAACACACAAATTCTTAAGGGTTCCAAGGATATTAAGCTTTGTAAACTTTCATTCCATGTTACAGCTTTTTAAGATTCATCTCTTAGAACTTTTTCTGATGACATGTTACTAAATACCGTTCATTGGCGTTGTTCTCACCCAGTCCATAATATTGATATGCAATCACTGAAGCCATCAGAACCCTAAAGTCTTACTTTGCATATAAAGATGAAATGACTTCAAGTACTTGCTGCATTTTTTTAGTCAGTTATGAAAGCAAACTTCAAAGTTTGTTCCCAGGCTCATTTGTAGTATGATGTAGAGTCTGTAGAGGTTTGGTATAAGCAGATGCCCTGGTACCTGAACTGCTACCTTAATACAGATTCTACCGTACTGATGATGCTGCTCCTGTTCTTTATGTTCTGTAGTAATTGACTGAAGAAAACACTGTGGATAAACACAATTTTTGTACAAATGTCTGTAAAATTTCATGTAGATGTTTTATGTACGTAACTATAAGTAATTTTAATTTATTACCTGGGATGTTTTTTTGAAACTTCTGGCTACGTGACTGAGGTGGTACTTCTCTTAAAAATCAGTAATATAGTCCAGGCTGCTATGCCACTGGTGCTGACCTGAAACCAATTTATGCTGGGAAGAGACATTGATAAAATTACAGGAGCAGCAAAATTGGATGTGGTTAGTCCTGTATAAAATATGCTTCCAAATGGCTGGAAGACAGTGTGGTAGAAGAAGTCTGAATTGTACTTTCAGAGAGAGGTCGAAGTGTCATCCGTCTACACTTTTCTAAGGAAGTGTAGAGCAATTTCTCTTGTAGGTTTGGTTCAGTTCCGATGGTCTGCAATCACTTCTGCAGTTTTCTTCTAAACTAGTCCAGATCCATATTTGGATCCTGAGGACTAGATACATGTTTCCATAAAAACCTTGAAGAACATTATGACCTCTTAAAGTGTCACGTGGCTCCTCTACGAAATAATGTTTCACTCTTCAGTTCCACACCCATACTAGCTGCTGGTCAACCTGCGTTTTTTTCAGAGATTTAAATCTAATTTCTCTTTTTTCTGAGTATTGGTTTTAACTTCTTGGAAAAGCCATTTATGCTTCATTGTTCACATGAACACTGGCTTTTCTTTGAACTTTAAATTTTGCATTTGCTCGTTGTTTCATATTTATTGACTTTGATTATTGTACCTTGTCTTGTTACTGAACCTTAAATCCTGATCACAGTGTCTCAAAACTGTGTGTTCCTGTGATCCTGAGGCAGACAAGATTGACTAATGAAACTGACTTTTATTAGGAAATTGCGTAATATTTTTGCTTCCTAGAAATAGTAAACAGTTGCATTAAAAAATGAAACCAGAACAGAAATCAGCATGCCAGTAAATAATCTATATCTGTGACCCTTCTCTCCTGTCACTTTAAAATGTATGGTTTTTAGTAAGTGGTTTCTTTTCTCACTTTTAACACCTCTGAAAATCTTCCCTTGAAAAGGCTCATGTGTGGTTGCTTAGCTACAGCATTGTATGCTTGTTATGCATTTCACCTTCTGAATAACAATAAGGTGAATTTTAGGAGTTTCCCATTTGTTAATAAGCACTGAGGAGCAAAGCAGAAATGTAAGGCAAAATGAAACATAGGAAAGTTACTTAGCAAAGAAGATAATGCTTCTTTTTTTTTTACTTGGGTTTATGCATTTTCCAATCAAAATCTCTGTGTTTAATTCCTACCAAGTAGAATGTTACAACAGGCAGTGGATTCTGGTAACAGTGAGAAGAAATTCTTAACTTCACGGAGAAAGTTCTAATAAAATTTGTGTATACTTTTTAAAAAGTCAGTGTTTATTCTGTTTCTTAGTACAAATTGATGTCAAAAGGGGTTGACTGTCTTATCGTGGTTCTTTCTGGTTGTAGTCTCTGAGGGTATGGAAAGAGACAAAGGGTCTAAGCTTGCAATTTCCACACCAGCTCCCTGCTCGTGTTTTGGTGTATACTTCATGACTGCACAAACAGTCTCACTACTTTTACCCTCATAGTGTAGAGATAATATGACTTTCAAATAAATTGATTTGAGAAATTGCATAAGATTATTCTAGATGAAAGCAGGATTAGCACCCTTGTTTTAATGAGAAGATGGTTGATAGTTTGTAACAACTGAAGTCGCACACAGACAGTGGGAATGAGGTAGGAAACATGCGTGTTTCCTGGAATCTTCATTTATTCTTCCTCTCCTTTTTTCTTTAGTGTTAGATGTAGATTGCTTTATATAGTCCACTTTGCTGCTTTTGGGGAAACTGTTTTGGGCTGTATTAATAACTAGTCTAAGGAGTCGACAGCCAGTTGTCTCAATTACTACTGCACAGACAGATGGAAGAATTGTATCCAGAGGCAAATTGAAAGACAACTGTTAAAACAGCTCTGTTAGGTTTGCTTTATACTTAATTTCTTCTTTGGGTGAATGTGTAAAATAGTTTCATTACAAAATACCATCCTTTTACACAACACAAAAGTTTGAATGAAGTCTGTTTCATACAAGTTAAAAAGCAGAAGCAGTCTTTGCATAATCCAGGTCTGCTTCAAGAACACACTTTGGGAAGTCTTCTTGGACAAGCTCAAGGCCAACACTCTCTGTTGAACAAAACTATTCAGTTGTGTGCACTTGATTTGTTGTTTGGTTTTCTTGTTCTTAAATGAAAGGTATGATTGTATAGAGATGTATGGGGGGAAAAATTGCCAGCATTGTGTTGCTTCTATTTGTGGGTTGTAAAGCAGATAACTGACATGCATTGTTTTCTGCTGAAATGTGAATTCACACTTAAAAATATTACTTTGATAGTTTAAATGAGAAGTACCATAACAGACAATGTAGTCCACAGTTTAAACATTACCAGCAAGATTTCGATGAAGTGGTTCTAATGTTTGGAAAATAGGAGAATTTTTGTGAGGGTGGGCATTGGTATTTCAATACTGGTCCATTTAATTTCAGTAGTAGATCTCAAACAGCAACTGAGATGTTTTGCTTCTTTGGTCTTGAAAAGCAGAAAGGTTGAGGGTAAGCAATTTGAGAAAAATCCTGTCTTACTTGTATGTCTTTCATACAAAAAAGGATTCTTTATTTGCTGAAAATTCACAAACTCTCACGGGGAAATCAGAACTGTAGTAGAGTTATAATTTCAATTTTTCTGTTTCATCAAAAAAACCTGGCAATTTTAAGAATTGCTAGAATAAAAAATGCAACCAATTGAAGGTATGAACATCCAGCTACTAAAAATGAGACGGAAATTGTAGATTTTTTTTTTTCTAAGATTGACAACATCCGTGCTTTTGAATTTCAGGAATTTTAGAGGACCATTTCTGTCAGAAAAACAAAGTTGTAAGTCAAGGCAGAATGCTGTGCTGGAAAAATTGTATACTCAGAGTTTGAAGCAAAGGTTGATGTACAGGAAGATAAGAATTTGAAGACTCACTGGACATTCTCTCCTCTTATCCCTCCTGTCTGTAAAATTGTGTGGCTTCATTTCATGTTCATCACAGGACTTAGGGTATTTGTAGCAATAAATGTAACTGCAAATATTTTGCAGTTGTTGGTGTAAGCAGTGTGTGCCTGTGTTATTTATGCTGTAGAGTAGGTGATGTGGTTTGTATGTTTCTTAAGGTGCTCTTTCTGCATTGTATGACAAGCAAATGAGTTGACATCCCTGTTCTCGGAAATTGGACTGTAATACTGTGTGAAGTGCTGGTCCTTCTAGAGATTTTCTTGGTTTCTAAAATCTGATATTTACAACACTGGTGGTAGGGCAAAATGTAACATCTTTCCTGAAAAGAAATGCTGCCTCTTCTGTTCTGCAAATACCCTTATTGAAGATTTGGAGGTACTGTGGTCAGGACCTTTGGCCTCAGTGTGTACTCAAAGCTTAATTCAGGCATGGAATTTCGTGCTCAAGGATATAGCATGCAGTGTGTACTATCTATATCTTAGTGATCATGCATTTGCTTTTTTCTTGTTTGCTAGCTTTTTTTGCCTGTGTGAAAAGGATGTTAAATAAAGGACTCATTATTTTATGTCCAGTCACTGTGCAATAAAGATTTAAAAATACTTATAAATATATTGTTCTAGGTGAAAGTGACTTAAAACTTTGAAAATGCCATAGATTTCTGCCTTACGTTGTCTAAAGGACCCTTATAAGGTGACAGAGGGAATAGATTTGTTCCGTAAAGTCATTAAAAAGAAGTAATTTGTTCATGCAGTTTTCTATGTAAATGTCTTCTCTTCTCAAAGAGACTCTAAAAAGCATCTTTTTTTTCGTTCTTCCTTAATAGAAATCTGGTGAAGAAGTACTGTCCTAAACGTTCACCCAAAGATGAGGAACCCAGGTAAAAATGTGCATTTCAAGTTCATAGAATCATAGAATGGTAGGGGTTGGAAGGGACCTCTAGAGATCATCTAGTCCAACCCCCCTGCTAAAGCAGGTTAGCCTAGAGCAGGTTGCACAGGAATGC